>CM068841.1:6004015-6604015 GCA_028554795.2 Sinohyriopsis cumingii
TTGCATAGCACATATCAATTAATATTGTTGCAAACCTCAGCTTGAACGGTAATGATACAATTACATATAATTTAAATCGGACCAATACATTTTTATTTTGGTTTATTTTATTTTTTTTACCATGAACCGTATCTTTTCTTACACTACTTGCTGAGAAGTAAAGTCTGGTTTAGCAATGGCGAGAGCAAAGCAAAGGACAAAGCAAGCAGAGTATTGGTGAGACATTTCATTACTAACACCTTTTATATTTCTTATGTTACTATACATAACTATCTATCTTGATCTGGTTTTCTGCATGTAAATAATCCCGACTGGGATTAACAAGCAGTAGACGGGAGTGAGATATACTCAGCATATACCTATCATCGTCTAAAACGTTTGTTTTTTAGACACATAGCACTTGGAAACCTCTCTAAATTTAGGGCCCAGCCTAAATCTGATTTAGTGACCCCTAAATAGATCTTTTCAACCAAATACCAGGAATATTGACCGCTTTATTTTAGAAATAAAACCCTTCCAAAACTTGCTATTATTGAAATAGTAGTGTGAGACCTGTAGTTTTTGTTTTTATAGCAAGTCTACACTGCAAAATGGAAACTGAGACTATGCCTGCAAGAGCCATACCGAGAGGCTCGAAAATCAAACAGTACTTCCGTACTATAATTGAAGACACGAGGATGATCGTCTGTCACCCAGAGGGATGCCAAACGCTTGATTTTTGGGGCCACAACATCCATGCCTAGACAAGGGGAAGTACTCATGGCCTTAAACACCCTTGGCATCGATATAGGTAAGATAGATGCCCTACAGAATAGAGGGATAAACAAATTTGTTCTTTATCCAAAACATAACATACCTCTGATTGAAACTGACACAATCGAGATAAAAGGGATACCAGAGAAATTGAACCCAGAGCAACGGAAGTCCACATCATAGGACTCCCGCTAGAAGTGGACAGCACAGAACTAATTCAAAAGATAGAAAAGAAACTCGGGGCCAAAGTGATTACCCATAAAATGGCCACTGTGTGGGGCTTTGATTCCCTCAAGTCTGGAATTAGATTCGTTTACATGAGTAAAGAAGATGCGAAGAAAATACCTGTTTTTTCTACGTTCTTGGTTTTCGACTGAAATCTTGGTATAAGGGGTGTGAGAACGATAGGATATGTCCCATGTGTCATCAGATAGGACATGCCCCCAGGGACTGCCAAGCGACAAATGCACAACCGGTGGGAACTTATGCCAGCAAAATCGCTACTCAGAAACCACCACAGCAGCAGCAACAAGAACAAAAACAACAACAACAACAACAACACATACAACAAATGGGGAACCTAGAACAAACTTTGGATATACTCAAGCTCGTAAAGCAGATGAGGGAAGGGAAAGAAACAGAAGCAGTGATTCAAACACTACCGGAACACGACATAAACCACATAGAAGGAGAGAAAACCCTAGAGTGGGAGCAGTTTCTAAATCCCAACAAAACCGGAAGGATTCCCACACAGGCAATGGAAACAGATGTATACACCAAAAACAAAATCGAGGGTCTTGAGATTAAACCCAAAGGGAAGAAGAAAATGAAAACATAGTAGCCACACCCTTAACATCCACACCTCTACCTAGGCGAAATAGGAAAAGAAGGAAAGCGGATTCTATATCCCCCAAGAGAAGGCTACATCACCCATAAAAGAAGCCAGTCAAAAGATCCAAATCAAACAAAGAAAGCTAAGAGAAGAAGAAACAGATGAGGAAACATATGAAGAGAGTGAGAGGGAAATAAATGCTACTGAAGAGGATGAGGAAACTGACCATGGAAATAACCAAGAAGATGAATCAGAATATGAAACAGGAACGGAGATGGATACAAAAGAACACACTACAAAGGAAGAGACAAAAGAAACAAACATACTAACATCAGAAAATGAAATTACACCCAGTTCATCTGAGGGGTGTGTGAAAACCAGTTCCCCCATCCCGCAAACTTCAATATAATCCCAATGAAACAAAATTATTTAAAGATAAACAAAATTTTAAGGTATTACCATCAATGCGACACCCTGGTAAGAGACAGGAATGGAAGGAATAAACTTACAGCTCCTGTCTATTAATGTTAATGGGATTAATAAAGATAAAATACTAATGTTTCCAAAAGACCTAAAGTATGATTTAATCTTTATTCAAGAAACGCACAAAGGTTTTAATAATGAAAACAGAATATTGTGTGAAAGTTTTTTAGATGGCATACTCTTGATGAACGATTATGAAGGAAATGACGTTAAAGGGGGAGTAGCGATTCTTATAAAAAATAAAATGGGGTTGAATTGGAAAAGAGTAGAGGAAGGAAAATATTTCCAAGGAAGGCTCCTACATATAATTATAGAAAAAACTCACTTTATAATTATATATATAAGCCAGCTAATAGAAATCACAAGAAAATATTTTTAGAAAAATTGGCAAAATACCTGGAAAAGTTTTCAATGGAAAATGTAATTATGGGGGGGGGGGGGGCGGGATTTTAATTGGGTAGTTGAAAATATAGACAGGGAAGGGGACCTATCACTAAACGACATAAGAATCAAACCGGAAATGGAATTTTTCATCAAGAAACACAATTTAATAGACATATATAGAAGGTTAAACTTATTAAGACAAGAATACATATATGATTATAAAATAAATAAGGGAAGTAGGTTAGACAAATTTCTCTGCACCAATTACAATGAAAAAATATATAAAAAAGCTGGGATAGTAAATTTTAAAATTTCAGACCATAAACTTATATATATGACTATGGAAATTACAAATAGGAAAAGATGGGGAAATGGGAGGTGGATGATTAACAACTCATTATTAAAAGATAAAATCTTTATAAATGAAATTAAACAGGAAATAGAGAACTTTAAACAAAAGGGAAATTTCGATATTATGATAGAATGGGAAATTCTAAAAAAGAAATTTAAAGAAATTGCAATAAAATTTTCAAATGTAAAAAGTAACAAATTGAAAATGGAAAAAGAGGCAATTAAATTTCAACTTAGAAAAATAAACAATAAAGAATTAGAAGCCAAGCTTAAAAGTAGATTAGACGAAATTATAGGAGAAGAAATTAGAGGAAAGGAAATTAGAGCGGGAAAATTTACTCAAATCTATAAAAAGGCAGAGGGTCTATATTAAAGGGAAGAAAGAAGGAAGGGGGGAGAAAAAATACTAGACGAATTAAAAGTAGCAGAAACTAAGATAGCAACAGATCAGGGAGAAATCATGAAATATATTAAAAAATTTACACTAATTTATATAAATCACAAAATATCACAGGAGATTTAATTGATGAATATTTTTAAAATATTCCCTGCGAGGTGATATCGTCAGAACATAAAGACTTCTGTGACGATGTCATCTCGCAGGCAGAAATAAGAGAAAGTACCCAAACACTAAACAAAGGGAAATCACCAGGAGGAGATGGACTCTCCGCGGATATCTATATGAAATTCTTTGGAGAGTTGTCGCCCATACTTGAACTGGTTATACAATAAAATATTACTTAAAGATAACAAACTGCCTGGAACAATGAGGGAGGGAATCATGATATTAATATATAAAGGAATAGGGGAAAGAGATGACCTAAAAAATTGAAGGCCCATCTCCCTCCTAAATAATGATTACAAGATTTTAAGCAAAATTTTATCAATTAAATGAAAAATAGGGTTCGACCAAATTATAAACATACATCAAACATGTGGACCTAAAAAGAGAGAAATCCAAAATAATATATTAAACGTAAGAAAAATCATAGATTACCTACAGGAAAATGGATAAAAAGCTGCCATTGTACTTTTTGACCAAGAAAAAGTATTCGACAGACTTGAACACAATTATATGCAAAAAGCCCTAGAAAAATTTGGCTCCGGAGAAAACTTCCGAAAATGGACTAAAATACTGTACAATAATATAACCTCTAGAGTACAGGTTAATGGAGCCACGACAGATAAATTTGATATCCAAAGATCAGTGAGGCAAGGATGCCCACTATCCATGCTATTATACGTAATAGCAATCGAAATGCTAAGTATCAGCATAAAACTCCAGAAAGATATAAAAGGTATAAAAGTTCCAAACATAAAAGATGATGTGAAAATGCTACAACATGCTGACGATTGCACAAACTTTATAGAAGATCCTAATTCCTTTAAACACGTAATTAAGGAATTTGAAAAATTCGGCAATGCATCAGGATCGCAAATCAATCACGATAAAACAGAAATCCTAGAGATAGGCAACTGGCGTGGTAAGCACTCAGACTTACCGGCACACCTGTTCAAAAAGACAGTCAAAGCATTAGGGATATATTTTGGAGCAAATGAGGAAAAAGAAAACTGTAAAAAATGGAAAATGAAATTAAAAGAAACGTTGATATCTGGGCACTAACGCCACTATGCATCATGGAACGGGCCCACGTGGCCAAAACATATATGTATACTAATGTAAATTATATTATGAAGTCCACTGATATAAGTAACATTACATTAAACAATATAGATAATCAGATTATTAAATACATATGGAACTTTAAATTGCATTATATTAATAAGGAAACCCTATACAGAGCTAAAGAAATGGGGGGGGGGAGGGATTGGTCTACCTAGCCCTATACTTATGAAAATAACAAATATTATTAATAGATTTAAAAAATTAAATGCGGACCCCAAACTACCGTGGGAAGGAATATATACATATTGGCTCGAGTTTACTTTGAGAAATAGGGTAGATATATACAAAAATAACAAACTTACCAAATTGTTAGAAAGTCCGAGGAAATTTAAAAACATCAAAGACTTATTATTAAAATATCGGGATAGGAAGGAATTGTGGGAAACAGAAGAGAAACTTACTTACGATTGGATTAGAAATGATATAACAGGGAAACTACCATGCAAAATTGAAAAAGAGCACATGTATGTAAATTGGAAGAGAGCATGGGGGGCACTGGTCTAAACTAGGCTCCCTATAGATTCAAAGCCTCTCCTTCAAATACATGCATGATGCATGGTTGACGGGAGAGGCTGCAGCGAGACGGCGTATGGTCAGTGAACCGCCCAAATGTCTGCTGTGTGAAATAGGACCCTTTAGCAAAAGACACACACTAATACAATGCACACAGACAAAAGAAGATAGAGAAAAGGTAATAGCAGAAATTAGGAAATACGACACATATAAACCTCAGAATATGTTATTTTTAGATGGAAATTTTAATAAAAACACATTATACAAGATCACGTAGTTTATTGTTACCACAATAAAAGCGTGTGGTCAAGTAATAATAATAGATAAGTAGTATAGGAGTCCTCCATGAGGAAAGTACAGACAAGGACGTTATGGGCCTATATCACATGGCGCTACGAGAAGTGAACAGGCCCATAAAAGAGTCTGGATAAAGAATCCTCAAGGAATGGACAAACTTATAGATATACCGTCATTAGATTACCTGTACCCCTCCCTTTATTTCTTCTTCCTTTACACATACTAACATAGTGCAGCTGCGATACTGCGCCAATACCCCGACAGGGAAGACTGTTGAGAATCTTTTTTAGACCTTTTGGCATATTTAAAATGGGTGGACATGCTCTAGATGGGAGATATACAACAAATAAATGAAGTATAAACCCCACCTCGGGCAAGGCCTATCCCTTCCTATCTGCGAAAGTGTTTCAGCACACACATACAAACCACTAAGATTTCAAATAGTAACTATGAAGAAAAAAAGAAGAAAAAAAAAAAAAACACTTTTCGCCAAAATTTCAACTTTTAATCTTTTTCTCCTGATGTGATATAAACAAGGAGAAAGACAAGACAACTGGGGATTATTTAATTTGGAATAACTGCTGTAGCTACACGGAAACACAATATAGCAACTACAGACATATAGCATATACACATAGCAAACACGGGACATAGGCGACCCTAGCAAGGTCGACAAATAAAAAGGGAAGGAACTCCGGAAGGGTAATATAAACCACTTTCGGATGAACAACCCTATAGATACACTAGGGAACTTAGAAATACCCCAATCGAAATTTCTAACGAAGCGACTTTCCAAAATTTCTAAAATAACAACAAAAACAAAACACCTTTGTTGGTAACAAACACACATAAACCTTTTATAAGCTTTGGCTACGTACGGAGGGTCATCTGTCTGGTGCCCACCCCCACCCCCCCGAAAAAGAACCCTATCTTTAGCAATAATTATGAAGAAAACCATGCATGCATACTTACATACATACATACATACACACACACATGCATACATACATAAATACATACATACATTCATACATACACTCACACATGCATGCATGCATACTTCCATACATACATGCATGCATGCATGTATACATACATACATACATACATACATACATACATACATACATACATACATACATACACATACATACATACATACATACATACATACATCTGTTCTTTAATATTGGCCTCATGTGCGTTTGCATGGGCACTTTTATGCAAATCACAAGTATTTACAGGCAGGTTAGCCTATATGTCATTTGTAATCAATATCGAGTAGCAATAAAAACTTTGGAACCAAAGTCCATTGTCTAAAATGACAATTGAGCAATAAAATACAGCTTTACATCCATCTAAGAAATAATGCTGAGAAGACCAATCGTATGCGGATTAAAGGATTAAGATTATGTATCCATAGTAGCCTTCAGTGATGATAATAATGCACGATTGCACGGGCCGAAGATGGATATAATCCCAATAATAACCATGTCAAGGAGATAATGTTATTATCAAAAGACATTTAAAGTTCGCCACTCGTGGAAATACATTGTTTTTCACCCACTCGACGGAATATATTCATTGTTCACTTGTAGCAAGCACAGTTTCTGAACCTCTGGCTAGCAAGATATAACGTATAACAGACTGAAGTCATAGATCTCTTACTAGATCCCGCTATGGCGACGGTTTACAGTTATGTTTTCCTGTCGTTTGCTTTGTGTGTGTTGATTATTCGCACAGGAAAAAACAAACTGCAAACAAATTAAACCAATTAGAAGTATAAAACAAAATAGTAACTTAAGACAAAATTTTAGTTGTACATGAACTCTAGTCGTCTAAAACAGAAGGCGGCAATTTTTTGTCGAATTTCCTGGTTATAATGTTATCCGTGACTATTGATGCCCAGCGAAAAAATACATATTTTCACTCAAGTGAAAAAAAACGTAATTTACAGCCTAGAAGAAAATAAAAATATCACTTTACAATGGAAACAGAAAAATGTTTATATGTGGTATTTAAGACATAACAGTGTTGTTTCTATCATGAAATAAAATACATTTGGACGTCGATTGTACAGTAAGTTTTTAATGGACAGCGTCCATTTCAACCACCTTACTCGTCATTAAAATCATCATCATCATCATCATCATCATCATCATGTTTCGAGTAAAACTTATAATCAGGTAAACCACCCCTCGATGCACTCATGAGGTACTTTCGGATAGAAAATTGAACTTGTTCAAAATTAAATATTAGTAGAAGAACAATCCGATGTATAAAGAATATTATTAACATATGAAAAGTGTGACAATGAATCTCAGACATTGTTAGTTACAAATGAGAGAGCTTCTTCAAAGAGTGAAAAATGAAACAAAGTCAGTCTACAATCGGAGTAATAGGGAAAATACGCCGTACAAGGATTCCAGTTAGGGTTTGTGTACAGCATGCGGTCAAACGAGAACATTACCGGGAATTTCTAGAGAAGTCCCAATGAGTGGACGTAGATATACACTGAACATTTGAAAGTCAAATGTATCTTCTGACATATTCTTCTCATGACCATTTTTAGAGTTGGTGTAGGAGAGAGAGAGAGGTCCATCAAAAGTGAATGAGCAAATATATGACACCATATACACTACTGTGGGCATTTCTGCGTACCTAAGGCTTCCTTCACCAATTCTGAAGCAAATCGCATACCGAATTAGACCGATTGACGAAAATAAAATACTGCAATGCTTACCGTTTGTAAAGGGGCAAATGTCACCAGAATATTCTGTTCAGAATGATTTTAATTTTGGACACACGGGATACCATCCATGTGTGCTCACGACTCGCAATATGTCGGCCTATTCTGCGCATAGCTTTGAAAAAACTTAATGTTTATCCATTGGACTATGAAAATGAAATACAGTAATTTGGACTGTTTCTGTCAGCATTTCAGTCGAGTAATTATGTCAAGTTTATAGATGGTTTTAAAATATTCAACGTAACAATGTCAATAAGTGGCAGGAAATATTTTAAATAAATTAAATAAAGTTCAACATTTTTTATATAAAAAACCCATTTTGTTGAAGAGAAAAAACAATGAATATGATGTAATTTGTTTACATCGTCTCGTTTATGGGCAGGGGGGAGATACTAAAATATTAAGAAACAGATTATTCGATTAGGAATTTCTTGAAAATCCGTTCTAGCGGCAACTTGACATTGTAGATAGCAGACAATTTTGTAAGTGGGGGCCAACCTATTGCAAAATTGGAAAATTGGATTAAAATACAGTATTGTTTTAAGGTATAAATTTCCATCTTTTACATAATGTATTTATTTGCATGATTCTAAAAGATATATATTAAATAGGATTTTCTGGGTTGCAAGTTCAAGAAGTTCATGGAGTGGGTCTTCATGTTGACAGTTTAAAATTACGTTTTCATAGGTATTTAGGGTAGTAATGTAGAATATATTTGTTCACTTTATGAATATCAGTTTTCCTAATTAAAGGACAATCGTTCTTTCTTGATACAAATTGGATTTTCAACCCCAAACAACACGTGATCCAATGTTTACAGGAATGTTGTATCATTGCGCAGAATTACCCGACGTGCAGAATTGGCCGAGATAGTGATATTTAATGATAACATACTCTTTGTAGAGTAACCATATCTGCAGATACTTACTATACAACTTCGCCTTATCTAGATCACTTACTGCACAAGAATTACCGTAGCTAGAACAGGTGATGTTTTCTGGTATAAAGTCTGTCGAAAATGCTCTAAAAAGAACATGGAAACCTGTTAAAAAATTGATTTGAATGGTAGAAGACGCTGATTTCCTGAAAGATAACGATTTGTCTTAATGTAATAAACTTGGAAAAGACCCAAATGCATTAGAAAAGGAATAAAAGCATGCAAGTCAGGTGAATTTGGATTGGTCACAAAACTAGATGTAAAAAACAAAGTACATCCAAAATATGGCATTTAAACAAGAAATTGTTACAAATGAAATACGTGACCCCGGGTGAATACAATACTGTCAATGTCATAGCGTTTAATTACAGACATCACGGAAGAAGATTATAGACAGGAATATGAATTTTATTTGAAATACATCTCGAATAAACTGAAAAAAAAATTCCGTTAACAAGATTGCCAACTGGTTTACTGTACTTTGAGCAGTGTAACGGGTAATGACGGTCACACCGATGTTGACACGGCCATGGTTACATTTAAGGCTGCTTGCAGATTTCATTTAAGCAAGGTACAAATTTGTCCTAGACGCTGTTACCATGAACAATTTTAATTTTTTAGATAAAAAAAACAATTTAAAGGAATTATGGTAAAATTTCCCCAAATCAGATGATAAGGTAATAATTGTTGCGCCATTCCGATGAAGAAAGTATAGTACATTCTCGCAAGCATCAGCAGCAGTTGTAAATGAAAATAATTTCACCAAAACCAAAATCATTTGCATAGAGTTGAACTTAGTAGACATCTTTAATTTATAAGAATCACATGTGAATGTTGAAATTAAGGGCAAGACTGCTTTACAATTACAATAGTTTGTTTATATATAACCACTATCAAAAAGGCTCTTAAATCTGCGCAAATGTTTGATAAGTCTTTCAGCAATACACGAAGCCAAATAAACACCTTATTAATCATGTTCCTTTACAATATTTAAATCTGCTGTAACAGATACATACAGTCATGCTTTGTAACACGTTCTTTCATATGGTACAAGGTATACTATTAACAATGGACACTAAAAAAATTGCAAGGCTGATTATTCCATTCTCACTCAATAAAAACATTATATGGAATTTGTTTTAATTGTTTAAGCTGCTCGTTCCACTTTTTAAAAGTCCATAATGATACCAAATGATCTTAAAAAAATTGTTTATTGCTCAAGACATACTAAAACATCTCTAAGATAAATAAACCAAAATCCATCGAAAACAATCAAACGATAAAGTCTGCATACAATAATTGAAGTGAATATAAAGTATTTACTCAATGGTATCAAATAACAATGATTGAGAAAGAGATAGAAAGTAGCATACACACGTTTTGCATTGGTAATAGGTGGAAGTGGAATGAGTTATGGTGTAGGTGTTTGTGCAGTTTCATAATGCTTAACAGGAATAGCTACTGTTTTAGTTATTCTATTGACCTTTATTGCAAAATGCATAGTAGTTATCGGAATTATTTCGAAATATTTTAATGTTATTATCATTTGTACAAAAGATTTAACACCTACTGGAACAATAACATCTACTAAAAACAACTTGAACAGAATCGAATGAGAAAAACGACAAAAAAGAATGAAAAATGGTATGCAGAGTTCATCTTGAAGAACACAGTGAAATAGTACGAAATCAGGAAAAACTATAAAACCCAAAAATTGAAGAGGATCTTTAGCCTTTAGGCCACCTTTATCTCTGGATAAATGAGGGCGCCCACTTTATAACGCAAAAAGCCTGCATATTAAAATGAATTCTTCACTAAATAATAAGGGAAATGCGGCTACTAAAACATTTGGAGAAAACGAAGTTGATAATCAAATACGTAAGACAAGAGATCATTACACGACATGGTGGGAACAGATTGATAATATATACAAATCTGTTGAGTGCTAATGAAAGAGTTGAACAAATCAGAGACTTGCAATCTGATCAATGCAGACATATAAACGTTGCATAAGCAAATGAAATGTTAAAGTTCAGAAAAAGATTCAATATTGTATCCACTGCTATACAGACCTAACAAACGGGAAGAGAAAGAACAGATGCTTTATCTAACATGAGACAATATTAATAAGCTATTTTAGAAATAGAAAATACCGAGATATATGTTCTGGATAGTCATAACGGGAAAATATATCCCTGGGAAATTGACACTTTACAGAAGTAACTAAAACTTATACAAAAGCTCGACTAATCAAATTTGGAAGAGATAAAGAAATATGTAGATAATGAATTGTTTTGGCACCAAACAATTATTGACCAGAACATTTTATATCCTTGACAGAGATAACCAGAAATATATAGTATGTAAAAAACAAAATGAATGTGATTAAAGAACCAAAATTTCTATAGAAACAAGTTACAATTTAGATTTTACAGACGGTGTGATTACATCAAAACGATAAATAGTGTTACATTCACCGAAGTTTGAAACAAATAGCATGCAGAGATTTAACAGTCATAAATAGATATAACAATCAAATGTTGACAAGGAATTTGTAAGAACGTGTGCAAGGTAGCGTCGGATAATTAGAAAAGAAGATGAAACAAATAAGATAGGACTGAAATAATCTGAAACAGAAGCCTAAAACAGATAGCGATGCAATCAAGGCTGAAGTGGATACCAAGACTCTTTCATTAAGTGGTTAAACCGACGCAGTTAAAGCAGAAATTACATGGAAACATAGGTACAGTCAAACTTTAAGAGATCACTGCAATGGACTTAAAACTATTGTGTTGTTCCACAGAATAGAAACATTGTAATATAAATTGGCGTAACGAAAAAGGAGTTTCTTGAGAAAATTAAGCATATTTCAGGAAGTGTAACGAGTTAGGAGTATTCTGAAGATGTAGAAATAGAAGCATGTCCTAAAAGGGAAAACATATTCAAAACAATAGTAATAACTTATCATGATCCAACCGTGAATGAAACTACAAAGGGCTGTTAAGCATGTTTAAGTCTGAAGTTATAAAAATACATTGGTTTATAGTTGGGGTTTACCTACACTGAATCAATCTTTTGCTGAGAAAATGTTACATAAAGTTGATGCTTCGGATTAATGTCAGTTAAAAACCCCAAACGAGGTTAATATACATTTCCACTAAATTAAAGGTAAACAACCAATGCGTTGCTTTGCTTACTAGAATTAACAAGAATCCGACGATATACTTTACAGTGTAAAAGGAAGATAATATCATCTTATCGAATCGTATGCTTGATTCTCTCAAAATGAACTTGATGGCAAAAAGTGTGATTGTGCAAGAAAGAATGGAGGAAGGGATCATGAAAAGGTTTACAACCCAGCAATAGAAACAATCACAGAGGTGGTGTTTATGTTTCTTTGATGAATAAGTAACGCATGTGTTAAAACAATTTACAATGATAGTAATCACTTCTGATTTTAGAAGTGCACATTATAATATATTACAGGGTTGCTGTTTTAAATTAGTCAGCGTACAACAATGCGTACAGTTAAAAATTAATAGTGTAGAACATATAGATGTCCACAGAATATATATTTATTTTATTTCAAATAGTGTTATTTACTTTCAAATAATGAAAAAAAAATAGTTTTTCTTTTATCTGGGTATACATGTATTCAAACGATCTTCACATCCTGATAATATGCGGAGTAACTTATTGCGGATTAAACTGTTGGCTCTATATCTGATAGATCGATCCTCTCTTCATGTAGAAATGGCATCGAATGCATCATTATATACAATCAGACCGAGTAGCTACTCAAAGATAAAATGGTGATTATGGTAGATTCTGAAGATAAATAATATAATTGCTAGATGCATTGGTTCATATATATATATATATATATATATATATATATACACACACATATATACAAGCCAGTAAGGCGATGTAACATTAGTTGACAGTCATATCTGATGATAAATTTATGTTCAAATTTTCCCTGACATTATGCCCCATTGTTGATTGTTTTTTTAAAAGAAGAAAGTATCATTGTGGTTTGAAAGTCTTGCAGACACACAAAAGCAAAATATCGCATCGCAAAATTTCTCATAGACTTGTTTGTAATTATAAACTTGATAATCTCACAAGCTCAGCTGTGGAGTCTTTAATGTTTTCCTAATGTGGGTGTTGCTAATGATTAGATGTGCTGGATCTAAAGACAGCATTATCCAGGAAAGGAATACTAGATGGATAATTTTCTTATTTACTTCGTTTGTATATGACTTTTTGTTGGGCGGAGGTTGGGTGAGGTCGGTAAATTTTGAGCATAAATTACTATTAAATACAAATGAGCATTAATGTTAAAAGACCGTGTGCATCTCTATACTATGTGTCATTGAAAAAATGTTTGAGGTAATGGTAGCTCTGCCCACAACCTGCATTTAATTAATTGCTGTTTATTTTAGGATCTGAAAGTTTTCTTACTCACATAATGTTATAAGTAAAATAATCAAACTGATCTTTTACAATCAATTGCTTTTGCATTCCTCGGGGCTTTCAAAATGTAGATTTGTTTCCGGAATAAAGTTGTCAGATTTGTAACGGAAGAAAGGAGCTAAAAATTGCAAGTCTACCATTCTGCAATAAATAGGTATCAACTAGATTAGAATGAAAGAAATAAACATGATCCTCCGAACTTGTATTATATCTACCTTCTTATATTCCCAATAATATTTGCATCAACATACAATGGTTTCTTCCAGATGACTTTGTGTTCAGGTGTCGTCCTGTGTAGGTATAGTAATGATTATAAGATAATTTTATGTAAGCATTCTGTTCAAATTGAACATATTTTCATGGAAGACGGGCGTGCCTCAAGGCATGTATTCTAGACCTGAACGTTTGTCTGACTCATTGGATAAAAGTTGCATTCTACATAGTTCGGAATTTCAGAATTGCCTAAGCAACGTGGTACACAAATCGAATGATATTTAGTCATGGGGCGTAGCTCAGTGTACTCATCATGCTACACATGATTTACCACTAACATTATTTTGGAGATTTTTATGTTATTGTGTCCAATTGATTAACTCCAGAAGCAAGTTAATTGATGTTAATTGAATTATATCAAAGCCCTAAACCCAAATACAGACCCTAGAGATAAATATAGAATTTCTGTATTAATACAAATTTATGGGTAACATTATTGAAATATTAAGATTTAAAACAACCCCAAAGACAATTTTGTTCGTTTAAAAAGGCTACAATTTTGCGAAAACACACACTCCAACAGCAAACAATAAGCCAATACCAACCGAAAACCAGGAATCAAAGAGTATATTGCAGAATCTGTTGGAAAGGGAAAATACTGTTTTGCTTGCCTTGTAAATGCTCGGATATTGTTTGCAAAGAATGATTTGTGCAATGATTTTTCAGACGTAAATGGAGCTAATCAGTGATAAGACAAGATAGACAAATATGCTTTCAGAATGTCAGAGAATATGTTGCTTTTAATCGGAAATAGCCCTGACAATGTTCATGCGGACAAAGGATAAAGTGTACTGCTTAACGTTTGGAAACCTGCATCCGCTAATTCATTGACGTTACCAAATTTTGAAAAATCGTCTAAACTATACGATCGTGTAAAACGCGCGATAGCGATTTTGTACGAGTAAATACATCGAGCCTTCATGTATGTTATTCCCACTGAGGTATAACTCTTTGTCGATTTCTCTGCGTGATTTTAGGCATTGTATATTTCTATCTTTAATAGCCTATATTTCGTTTTTCGATTTCTTTATATCCGTTTCATTTCTTACAATAAGAACAGTTTGTAGCTGATATCTTCGTATACAGAGTGTTTGTGGTTCACCACTGATGCACGTTGTCCCACACAATTTTTCCCTTGAAAACTTCGCCGTGATATGCTCTATATATATTTAGTACACGTGCTCCGGCATACCACCAGCAATATCGGTGTCTGAAATGTTGATTCGTGTCATATACTGTCAATTACTAATAGATATAAAATGAACGTTTTGGCTCAAACTTGGACCAGGAAAAATTATAGCAATGATGTAAAAGTAGATAAGTATTATATAATATGTAGTGTGACCCCACTATAACACGGTGTTTATGGTCTATAGTACCTGACTGTGTTATAAACTGTACCTGTTATAACCAGCCAAGCATGTTATCTCAAGAAATTGATGCACTTAACGATAATATGGGGGGGGGGGAGCGGTAATAAAAGTGGGCACAATAATGTTTTGGATTAAATAAAGACAATAACTAGTCTGAAAAACACTTGTGTATTGACAGCTTAGGTTTATATAGTACAATCCATAATCCATTAAGTACTGTACATATATATAATAAGTTAATGAATTTGTGTATATATAATGTTATAAACTTCATGTATGACTCACACCGCTTAGAAAACACAAGCAACTCATATATATATATATATATATATATATATATATATATATATATATATATATATATATATATATATATATATATATATATATATATATATATATATATATATACTATATATATATAAACACACATATACGGTCATCCCTGGTATCCCATGAACTTGCATCAGATCAGCTCTATATTATATGCCATCTTGATGTATCAGTCACTAACCCTCCACCTATATTTGCTGCAAAGAGAAACCTCCGTATGATAAATAGAACCAAACTAATGCATGACATCCAGGCAAACCTAACAAGTTGCTAACCTCCTACAGCAGAAAAACTCGATAACTGCCTGCATTCATTGCTTGACAAACATGCCCCAGCAACCAAGCAGAGTATCAATTCAAACGCGTTCTCCATGGTATAGCAGTGTTAGGGACCAGCTTTGCACTGCTAAAGGAGACTTCCGTAAAGCTGAGAGGCTTTGGCTTCATTTCCACCAGACTCACTGTAAAGGTGGTCTCCCGTCGACTACGTTAGGTTGGGGTGGGGTGCTCCCAGTATTATCTTTAATTATTACAGAAGACCCACCCTGGCTCGTTTTTATTAGAAATTGAAGTAGTGATAGAGATGCCCAGCTCCGAGCCCCCAGTCAGCGATGCACACAGTTGAATTACTGAATACACAAAAGCTGAAATTCAAATAAACAACAATTTCAATGCCACTCAATTACAAATAATCCTTAAATCAATATTCAAAACCCTATCACTCGTCTTTCACTCAACCAAATGACGGCCTATTTCATCATCTGACTTAGTGTGATAGATTTTCTTCCTGTCCTGTGTTTCTACTCATCTCATGATCTGTAGTATTTCTTGACTGGTATCCAGCACACCTTCAGTCCAGCAACCACGTCCTTCACCTTTCACTTCCGTTCTCTCCTTTTCTTGTCTCCCAGAGACTCGGAACCAACTGTACCAGGGCTTTTCCCTTCTCTGTCTCCTACTGTTCCTCCCGTCCCTAAAAGCTTCCTTTCCGAAGCTGCTTTGTAATTCCCAGAACAACAATGTCTCCCGTCAATTTCGAATGACGTCAGAGTGGCTTAGAACTTCCTTACGTAATTCCCGCAAGATGGTTTAGCGACTACTGACGTTTAGTTTCAAGACACTAGATTTAACTTGTGAATCCAATGGTGGCCATGCCTTACTTATTTCCGAGTGATGTCAATTCACCCGTGGTTTACATAATTAGCAGACATTACCCCTCCCCGGTAGCCTGCCAAGAGTGGATTTACGACCCTCACTTGATGTTCTTTTGAGCCAACACTGACAATTTATGCCACTTACCTGTGAATCGCATACAGCAGAATAAGGCGCCAGTAACAAGTTCCTATAGACATGTTATATACAACTGGCTTCCTCTCCGTCTTTTTGATGTCGGCTTACCTCGCAACATTTATGAAGCGAATAATTAGCCTCAGTGTCTAGCATATACATGTTGCAATCTAGCTATTGTTCCGTACGTATGACGTGACACTCACTATTCATAAGCAAATCTATAAAGCCGCTAAGAAAAACATCCCAAAAATAGTCCATGCAGTGAAATCAGTCGACTACAGTACTAAAATCACGGAATATTCTAGCTGCAAAGAGCTCATCGAGATTGCTAACAAACTGATGTCAAGAAACAAATGTACACCACTTACAGCTACCTTCTCTCCAGTCTACCTTCTGGACCTGTTTGCATATTTCTTCCGTGACAAAGTACAAACCATTAAAGTTAAGCTTGACAACACAATTTCAGTTGGCTCGTCGTCACCATACAGTTGGGATACAGAATTTCAGCAGCAGACATTAGCAGCATTTGAAACTGTTTCTATGGATTTAGTACGTATTATCATGATGAAGAGTGTACAAAAGTCATGCGAACTTGATCCATTTCCATCGTCACTGCTGCTTGATTGCTTAGATCAAATATTGCCTTCACTAACTGATGTTATTAATACCTCTCCCATTCAGGGAATTCCAATTATTTTTCAAAACTGCCATTGTAAAGCCTCAGCTGAAGAAACCAACTCTTGACCATAACGATTTAAAGAACCACCGCCCAGTTTCTAATCTCCGGTTCATATCAGAAATCTTAGAAAAAGTTGTTCTATCCCAACTTGTATTTCATCTGAATTCAAACAGTCTTGTTAGCAATATACAGTCTGCATATCGCCCATGCCACAGTACTGAAACTGTTCTTCTAAAAGTAGTTAATGACCTTCTCTCTACTTTGGATAGCGGAAAGATTACAATCCTCACCCTCCTCGATTTGGCTGCAACATTTGACACAATAGACCATGATACATTACTTCACCGTCTCCAGCATGTATTTGACATTCATGATACAGCCTTACTGTGGTTCAAGTCCTACTTGGTCAACAGGACACAAATTGTGTCTGCAAATGGAATACACTCCAGTCCAGTTAATCTATGTTGTGGTGTTCCACAGGGGTCTGTTTTAGGACCTGTTCTCTTCGTTGTATACACTCAGCTGCTCTCAAGTGTCATATATCATCATCCAGTGTCTCACCAATTGTACGCCGATGACACCCAAATATACAAATCTAGCTACATAACTGAAGTTCATGCTTTCATCCAAAGTGTAGAGAGGTGCATTTCTGGTGTGAAATCATGGATAACATGTAACAAGTGGCAGATGAAAGATGATAAAACTGAGGCCACTTTGATCACAAAAAGAAGAATTTCTCATTTACATACTTTACCTCAAACAATAAATATCAGCACCACCAACATTAAATTCACACAGTCAGTATGAAGCCTAGATGTTACTCTGGACATTACTCTCACATTGTACCAGCATGTCACGAACATATGCAAAGCTGCATATCTCGAGCTGCGACACATCAGCTCCATTCGCAAATATCTTTCAGTTGTTGCCACTTGTGTGTTCACCTGTGTGTACATTAGTACTTTCAAGACTGGACTATTGTAACTCAATTCTGTCTGGCTCATCTCCAATATCTACTCCAGAAACTTCCAAAAGTTCAAAACGCAGCTGCTCGGATCATCCTTAGAGTACCAGGATCAGAACACACCACCCTGTTTCTCTGTACCCTATGCTTTCTATCCATTCGATCCAGAATCAAACACAAAATTTGTTCTCTGTGCTATATTTCACTGACGGGCTCCAGTCCAACATACCTATCCGACCTCACCCATGTGTAGACATCAGCAAGATACTTATGCACCTCTTCTCACAAACATATCCTCATTATTCCCACTATGAAAACAATGTCATCTGGACAATATTCTTTTGCATACAAGGGCCCAACAACGTGAAACGAATTGCCCACTGAATTTAGACGCAAAGACATAGTCATCCCGTTCAAGAGTGCTCTGAAAACTCATCTGTTTCGACTGCAAGAACAAACTTAAAGACCTAATAATGCTTCCTACCTTATATATTTTCAGCATGTTTTATGTTTTCCGATTTTGTGGTGTTTGTTTTATGTTATCATATCATTATATATGTTTTTCTATGTTATAGGTATTGTAGAATGTTGAAAACTGCTTCTAAAGGTTAGGCGCTATACAAGGTACTCATTATAATTATTATTATTATTATTATTATTATTATTATTATTATTATATATATACATATATAATATTATTCCTTGTGTGATCTATATCAGATTGCCACTCAACAATTGACGACAGTTAAAACAAATAGCAATGGCTAGAGTTGTTTACATGCTACATGTACATGTACTTAAATCAGCATATATTCTGGTCAGCTGGATACAGCTATCATCTTGGCAATTAGATGAGGCTATTCATAGGGAAATGAAAATGTGAACAAATTAGAAATTTAATAAACACCACGGCAAGATACTGCTTCCTTAATTAACTTGAAAACCTGTGGAATAAAAGTACAACAATCTATCAGATATCATTGCTTTTATTAAAGTTTGGCGATGGCTTCCTTTGATGAAAGGTTCTTTGTTTTTATTGAAGATTGCATTCGGCTCTCTTTAAAGGGTGTATGTATTATTGAAGATACCACTAAAGGACTGCTTTGAAGGACTAAACAGATGTCCACTTTATGCTGAAGCGGCAACTTTCAAATAATTGTAGAACATTGTTTAAAGCTGAATTTTTTATATTTGTTTAGTATTTATACTGAACGATCGGCACTTCAAAGATAATCAGTTTTCTTTTTGAAGATTCGGCAAAACTATTTGTTCTGTGTGCATTTTAAAAAACAAAAGGATTTAGCCGTTATTTGGTCAATTGTAGCAGCTATTGTTGCTGCTTTCAAAGGTTGGTCAATAGTAGTCAGACTCGGTAGCGTGACTATTTGATTGACCAACAAGTAGAGCTATGTTTTAGTTATTAGCCTTTATGGTAGCATAGTGATGCTGTTTTCCATTCATGCATCAGAAATTTCTTAAATTCCAACAGATGATGAATAAACACAAGTGTTCATTCTGACAGGGATTATTAAAGAAAAAGTGTTTTGAAGGATTAAATTCTATGAGTGAAATGAAGAGGAATTTTACTTACCATCCGCATACTGGTCAGTCTAAATAAATATATTAATTACTATGGAGTGGCTGATAGTCCGACACTATTTCATCTGAAAGATCCAGTATGAGATAGTACCTCGTCTGCTTGATCTCCACTACAGGAAATTTCAACAACAAACAAAGCCGAGAACTCAGAGCAGACCGTACTCTGGCCAGATATCAGAATAAGCGGATTATGATATAACAGCGCACTGGTAAAATGGTTTGTCAATGTGAAAAAAAAATTATTTATGTGGCAATAGATAAATTAAAGTGCATTTTATATAACGTTTGCGGCTTCCTTTCATGGTGCCAGGGACATTCTTCACTCCAAACACAAGATTGTATCCACAAGTTTAAATAGCCAAAAGTGTTGCAACAAAAAATCTAGATGGTATATTTTGTCGCCAATAACAAAATTAAATTACAATTTGTGACCTTGTCAAAGCCTTGTATTATGCCTGAATAAACTTTTTACACATTATTTTTCATACTTTTTAAAAGAAAAATCTTTTTCATGTATGATAAAAATAGATGATATTTCAGGAGGCATGCCAAAATCATCTTACATTAGAATTCATGATCTCTTCCCCACAATGGTAATAAACGTTTTACACATTAGTTTTCTTGCTTTTAAGAAAGAAAAAAAATTCCTTTGAGTAATATATATGTACATGAAATTTCAGAAGGCATGCCACACTTGTGTTAAATCTGAGTTTGTGTTATGACGGAGTGTAGTATAGCGAAGTCACACAGTACTTTACCCCAAAAATACACTTAGTTACCCCAAAACTACACACAAATGTGCATATATATATATATATATATATATATATATATATATATATATATATATATATATATATATATATATATATATATATATATATATATAGATAGATAGATAGATAGATAGATAGATAGATAGTTTGTGTATGTGAAGATTAAGTTTTGTGATAAGTATAAATTGTTTATAAAATATAAATATTGAATTAAAGGAACATTGAGAAGAGGTGTTGAGATTTAAGCAAAAATAACTCCACTGTTATCATGCCATCAGTCACCATTTCTGTGAATTCAGATTGTACAGTTATAATAAAACGAAAGAAGATGTAGAGGGAAAAAGTGGGCAGGTTTGTAATCATGATCAATCTATTTTTCAGGGTTGATTGAATATAATTTCTGCCATTTCCAGGAGGCAGTTAAGGAAGTGTTTGAATTCTGGAAGCAGAGAAAGCCATTGGAAATTACTCCCAATAGTATGGCCAGGCATTGTGTGAGATAAGACTAATTGCTGCCAAATTCATTGAATTTATGGTTTTATAAAGCTCCCTCCTTAACATATAGAAAATTATATCCTTGTATAAATGCAAATCATTGGTTTTATATGATGTATAAATGTAAATAAGTTTTAAATTTGCAAAACAATGTCTGTAATAAAAACAATACTTTCGTACATTAATTTTTTGAGCATTTTATTTTTACAGTGTTTAGTACAGTACGATTCAAAGAAGTGAGATATAGCAATGTTATGACATGACAGAACTAGAATTAAAGTTAGCAAGGTAGCATACAAGTTGTGCAGTGTTGTCTTTTAAAATAACCTTGTATCTGGATATTATCTAGAGTTGTGTATTTGATATAATTTTAAATGAATAAACTATTTCGAAGAGATCTTTTATAATTTTGTATTTTCTTAAAACAAAATGCTGTATCAGTTGTGTCATAAGATGCTGAATAATTTTCACTGTGCATTTAAAACTTAACAAGCATTGCTATTTAAGAAGGTACATTTTTACACATACATATAGGTCCTTTCACATTTACAAGTTACACTTGCAGCCTGTTGTAATGCTGATGTCAAATAAATTTAGATACATTTGCATATAGATGATTCAAGTGTTATGAGGAAGTTTTATTTTGAGGGGTACTGAATATGGTGCTATAGTGAGGGATTACTAAATTGAGAGTCCTAAGAACTGATTTATATTGAGCGAGTACTGAATATGGTAGTATAGAGAGGATGTACTGAACTATAGAAGCAGTACTGTGAACTGTTTTAGTGAGAAAGTACTGGGTTATAGCGAGGAACACTGAACTATAATAAGGGAGTACTTTAGTAATTTATCTTTAGTCCAAGTTCAAGTTTTCATTTACATCATTTTTCCTAGGGCCCTAGTTTTGGTTTTTATTTCTTGGCAATGGAAACCAAAGCAGAATGTGTGACTCAGGCTACTGGCCCTGGTTTATGATTTATTCCTTGGCAATGGAAACCAAAGCAGAATGTGTGACTCATGCTACAGGTCCTGGTTTAGGTTTATATTCCTTGGCAATGGAAACCAAGGCAGAATGTGTGACTCAGGCTACAGGCCCTGATTTAGGTTTTTATTTCTTGGCAATGGAAACCAAAGCAGAATGTGTGGCTAAGGCTACAGGCCCTGGTTTAGGTTTTCATACTCACACAAAGATCGTTCAGAGTAGTCTTGATCCTGAGAAAAGATTTGACAAAAACTCAGAAGGCCTGTACGTTAGGACTTGATCTGGTTGGTGTGTTAGTTACATGATTGAACCAGAAAGTGGCTTGCTGCAATGAAGTTTCGGGCACTGGAAAGTGACCCTGACCTCTTTCTGAGTCATGTTCCCTCACGGGATCGGCAAGTTGGCAACTTGTTAAGATGTGAACTGCCCTTGGTTTTTCGTTAGCACAGACGTAAGTTTGGGGGTGGCGATAAGGTAATTTTCAATATGAAAAAGAATAGGATTCATTAAAACGATGGCAAATGATACATGATTTTGCCTGTATTGGTTGTGCCTAGATACCCGTGTACAAAACCATAAAATGAGAAGTAAGATATTCTGAATGAAAAAAGTGACTATGGTGTCGGACTGGCGTCGTTTTTTCTGGACCTGTTGTTGCTAATTGGAGGAGGAAATTAACTTTGGACTGGGGACTAATGCCATGAAAATTTCTTGCTGCTAATTGGAGGAGGAAGTTAACTTTGGTCTGGGGACTAGCGCCATGAAAAAATAAAGCAACAACAACTTTATGACAGCTGTCTAATCATATTTTCCACCCACGAATAACGCAGCATCAACCAACAAATGAAAGCAGTGTTGATGTTAATAGGATATGTTACAACAACGTGGTACAGAACATTACAGATCAATCAAAGAAAGACCAAAATAATGGCTGGTAAAAGTGCAAAGTAAACCTGAAGAAAACGCATTCTAATTTCTACAAAGTCTTCAATGAATTAAGAATCGTATTATATTATCATAAGTGACTCTACCAATTTGTTTTTATCTAAGGATGGTCAGGTATTCACTATTCTTGATTCTGCTGATTTCCTGCTTAATTCAAGAAATTTCTCCTGTAATATGGGCAAAGTCGGCTTTTCTTTGTTTTGTCTCCAACAAACTGGTTTTAAACTTTCCCTACTGGTTTGATTATAATATAAATTAAATAGTATGCTAATAGAAAGTATTTTCTGTGTACTGTGTAATTTATGGTACAAACGAATGCAGCAACTTGTTCTTAACAGTAAGTCAGTTAAAAATGTAATGTTGTTTCTTCTGAGTTTATCGTCATATAAACTGTCAGTTGCCGAATCACACAGGAAATTACGCCACGATAAGCCCAGAATAAAAACAACATTAAAACTATAATGATTGCAATTCTTTATAATTTTAATTACTTTTATTGTGGTTTTGTTTTTCATTTTGGTGCACAACACTTGATAATAGGACAATGTACTGCCAGCACACGTTTGATGTTATTAGGTATACAAGTATAGAAGTTGCAGCATAAGAAAGTATGATGGGCACAGTTGTAATCAAATTTCTAAAATCTTATAAACAATAGGATACCATCATATTCATTTGAATTTCAAAATAGATATACAGTTGTATACATAATGTTGTACAAACTACTTAGTGCTAAATTCCACTTACAGAAAAAACGAGATCTCATTGACTTCGCTTCCTTGTCATTTAGCCAGACCCCTCCTCTCTCTCTCTCTCTCTCTCTCTCTCTCTCACTTTTTGAGCCTTATTTAAACGTATGTATTTTTGTCCGATACGTTGCTATTTATATAACGGGATTTTCCATCTGTAGTATAATAGCTAAGTCAACATCAAACTAAAAATTCTGCCAATTGTAGGCGATCTAAGGTTTTGAACACTTTTTTCCACACCATGCTTTTAATATTTTATCTAAGTCGGCATATGTGATCTTATATTCAAAGCAAATGGTGTGTTGTTTTATTTGATAGACGAACATTTCTTGTATTTTATGATCTTACGAGTTCATTGTGACTTGGCTAAATTTTTATTACCCAGATACATGAGCAACCAATTGTCGTTTCTTTAAATCGATTTTCGTGTTCATGAACAGTCTAGGCTACTACTCGACGCTGATATTTATGTGTTGGGCGTCTAGGTCTTACTGCCCAAATAAAGGCGCTGTGTAGCGTATTCCGATGTCGTTTAACATCGGAACGACAAGTCAAATTGTCATAAATATCTCACACACTTGGCAGCCCATTTCGATGCTTTTCTTCGAATTAAAATTGTAATGTTTTAGTCAGACTTTATTTACTCCGATGTCTTTTTCCTACTAAATTCAAATTGCCACACAAGCAAATAGACATGTTTTCTAGTTCCGTTGGCATACATTTCAGTTGGCAGGAATACGATGGAAGACGGAAATACCGAAATCGGTTAAAAGGATGATAAGAACGTTGAATAAAACGAAGCTATCTAAACATTTTCCACAATATTAATATATATTTTATTCATTTTGTTAAAGAAGTATATTTCAACTTAGCCTGATTTCGGCATTCCCGGCTTCCATCGCATTCCAGCTAACTCAAATGTAGGCCAAAGAAACTTGAAAACAGGCCCATTTCTTTTGTGAGAATTTGAATTTATTATAGAAAAAGCATCGTTTATGTTCAAATCTGCGGTCTGATATTTATTACCTGAACATCTCTGTGTAGCATAATAAGCACTTAAGCTCTTGTGTCAAAGTCTGTCGATGAATGCTAATACATGTTAGTTACCTTTGGGATTGGACCATGTAGTTTTACTTTGTTCCAATGTAGAGTTGAGCTACATTACTATGTTCATGAATCTCGTATATTCCAAAATGACTAATGCAATTATGGTTGTTGCATTATTATGCTTCTGTATTTCATAAGTCAAACACCCGCAGATCAGAAATTCTGAAGATGTATTTTGGTGGACTTTGCGTTTTCTGCCTTTAAGACTAAATCACACCTTTCCTAATTTCACCGTTCAGCTATTGAACTAATAATTTCGCATTTTAGGACTGAAGCAAAATCCTAATTGCAAAGAAATGTTGGCACTGATGACGACGTGGCCAATCATTTTTAACAAAGGTGGCTTAAACGATTTCTTTCAAGGCAATGAAGTGCACTAACGTTAGTTTCTTCAACATGCATCTCCGACTTACCTATATTTTAACGAAGTGGATTTTTTTTCAAAGATGAAAATTTCAGAGTACGGGTAGGTGTAAACTGATGGTAACTGGGATGGTCAATCGTCCTTCATTGGTATAATGAATGAATAGCTTAGAAGAAATGGTTTACTGTCCAAGTCAAGAAAGAAATATTAGCCCTGGTTCTGACCTCAATACCAGGCAAATTGTCACACGTAGACCTGATTGCTTTAGTGACCATCATGTTGAAGCTTGTGATCAGCGAGATCTTAAGATAGACTTTTCAATATTTCAGTATTTTCACGGTTTGGTAACAAGATGAACGTTGAATAAAATTGAAAATTTATCAAATCAATTTTAACTACCGAAAGTGAGAAAATAATGTTCCTTCAAAATGAATCGGTTTTGTTGATTCTATGTATTTTGAAAAAGAGAAAATTAGTTCGTAGAAGAAATAAAACTCGTCCTACAACAGAATGTACCTGCATTGAAAAACATAGAACAACATGGAAACAGTTAAGAGCGGAAATAATCAAAAAAAGCTTAAGACATGTATATTACTTCATCAACAGCACGAGGGGAACCTGACGTAAGATTCGAAACTATTCTGGAAAACATTAACAATGAAAAAAAAAACTTCCGAGGGTATTCCTCCACTTAAAACAGATACCAAGTTATTAGAAACATCTATAACGAAAGCTGAAACACCGAACACACAATTATACAATATTTTAACCACACATGTGGCATTTGCTTTATCTTGCATATTTGGAAAAGTACCAAAATTAAAAAACCTAGCAACATGTTTAGGAGTTCCAATATGATCAAAACTTTCAATAGCTCGTGTCCCTTGTTATACGTCCAACACCACTTACGAGATGGCACCAGTCTTTTCATACTCCCAGCGGATTGGTTTCTGGAAGACATATGCCTCCTGTTTACAAAATGAGATCTCTCAATGTCCATTTTTGACCGTCCAGTCTCACTCACCACTATTTTTTGTAATGTTTTTAAGTATCTGGCTTAACATCATGAAGGACTTAGATCATTACTCCTCATATATGACAAACCTAACTCCTTGAGGAGATTGCACAGTTGCGATACACAAGTGTGTTGTGCTAAAGGTGGCTAAGAAGACAATCCTGAGCTTGGACTTCAAAATGTTGTTGACGTTGTCATCCAATAATTGTTAAGCAGTAATTATTTCGTTATTGAATCTCATATAAAACTCTGCTCAGGATAGTTGCTTTTTATACATGTATTAGAGAATAATGTATTGTGGTAAAAGTACCCAATCTGGTTGGTCCATCGTTGCGTCTATAATACCTGAAGGCACGGTGCTTGGACCAATTAATTTCTCCATATACAATTCCCACCCCGGCAATTCCATCCAAAAAATCCATTATGATGCAAATAAAAAGAAAACTAAAATGCTATAAACAATAGGATTCCATATTCATTTGAAAGAACTTCTTTAGAAAATCACAATGAAATAAACATATGTAGGAGTCACAATTGCTAGTGATGTAAAATGGAGCCTAGAAATTGAACAATTATACAATAAAGGAGATAGATCATTAGAAAAGTTAAGATACATTTGATCATTAAATAAAATAAAAATTAGCTTTCAAGGGTTGAATTAGAACTCTTGTAGAATATATTGCTCTGTTTTGGATCCCCATTCCCAGGTTTTGCAGGATGAAATTTTAAACTTTTAAAAGCGGATAGTCAGGCATCTTGTATCCAGTTGTAACTATATCCCGAGACGTATGATCTCCTTATTGAATAACGTCTTGTAAATCATTAAACAAAAATAAGATTACTGATGTTTCATAGATTTAAGAAAACAACAAAGTAAAAATGTCTATTGATATCTTTGTCAAACTTAAAGGAATCAGCAGAAGTAAAAAATCAGTAGACCTACCTGATAAGCTGCGCATGCGATGATAGTTACAAATTAGATTGTTTCCCCAAAAACACTCACAAATTTTTGAATTTTTTACATAAATTACAATCACAATTGCTGAATCTCCATAAAAACAAAACTGATACCTTTTCAGATTTATTACGGTCATAATTTTATTCTAACATAAGTCGGTTTTAATGTTGACGCTGCACAGTACTGCAGTGTAATTATGATGTAGTACCAAACAAATCAAGATGAAGGTGACGATCACAAACTCTTTTTCACTGTTGTGCTATCTCTGTGGTGGTGGTGAAAAATTGGTTTGCCCTAACTTATACCAGATACAAACTATAATTCCACATATTTGATGATGCAAGGATAAATGTAAGAAGAACCCTTGGATCTAACATGAAATCGTGGCAAATACGGATTGGGGATCACTTTGGATGATATTCATCCAACTGTAAAGGAATTTTGTAAGATCCAAAATGAAGTAAGCCTCGATTGTATATAGATCAACTTGTAAATCTTCCCTACACATCTTTGAGTAGATACAAGGGTCTAGGCCTTTGTCATGCGGTGTTTAAGAAACTACCCCGTTAGAACGTCTGTACAATGAGCCATCACTTCATCTCAAACGAACGAAATTGACACTTCATATGCTATAAAACTGTCCTTTAATTCATGCATCCTTCATATGGTGTTGTCACTAGGCACAAATGCCAAATCTTGTAGACTCAAAAACAAAATCATGTGCCTCAGCACAGAGGCTTTCTGAAGGGTGAGTTCTAAATGCTTCCATACAAATCAATGAGAATGTATATCAGATGAAACTGCCGAAAGTAAGATTTACAAGCTGACCTATGCATAATTGAGCCATGGTCAAGTTTAGATCTCACTATGATCCTGTGTAGCCAGAATAAGACCCTCCAGTGTGCTCACTAATCTATGTTAAATCAAGGATTGTTTTTTACATTTGTTAGTAGTTATAGAGTTTGTGAGCAGTTAATTCGAGCGATATGGCAATAAAAGGGTCTGTTATGGTGATAACGGGAAGTCCACTATCTAGCCATCTTGGACTTGCCCTTGTGGTTGT
The DNA here is from genome assembly GCA_028554795.2 of Sinohyriopsis cumingii. NCBI lineage: Eukaryota > Metazoa > Mollusca > Bivalvia > Unionida > Unionidae > Sinohyriopsis > Sinohyriopsis cumingii. The sequence continues at coordinate 6,032,445 of CM068841.1, forward strand.
ACAAATGAATTTAAATGTAAAATCGTCCATAGGTTTAACACTGTAGGCTATTTTAGAGGTAAAAATGACTATAACATTGGAGTTCATTATGGCGGTCACTGGAAATGGAACATGGGCAGGGAATGGTAACCATTACTTAATGTGACTGACCAATAGCTGTCTCTACAGGCTAATAACAGTCCTTACTGACCAACACCTACACATAGTGACCAATACCTACTCCGATAAGCGGATGAGGGAACAAGAATGAAAATTAGTGGCGGAGTAAAAATAACTAACACCTAACCACAAAAAACTACGAATCCACTACATATACCATTAGTCATGGTTATAGTAAATAGGTTCCGGAATAGAATGCAACCTTTTGTCATTCATTTTATTCCCATTTAAGTTATTGGCATCTCAGTTTACATGGGATGTGGGAGTTTATCGAACTAGTTTGGTAGATTTCCAAGTTTGTTGTAATAAACCTAGGTTATGTCCAATTTGTAATTACGTATATGTTGATAACTTTTTCATATTTTCATGATTATTTGTTGATTATAAAAGTCGGTGCTGGGAAGACATTTCAGGGCCAGAGTAATTATCCAAGTTCTAGGAGCAGAGGCCCTTATATACAGTATTCAGAGACTTTATGAATGCGTGGATTAATCAATCCTCATAGTTTCTGAAGATAGTAATTTCTTTGAATATTTTAGGTATGCGTTATTAGAAATTTAACATGGGAATAATTTTTTGCTTTGAGTGTTTGGGTAGTGTTTTTTTATTGCATGTCGTGAAATACTAGTATTTGGCTCGATGATTCATACTGAAGAATCATACAAATGTCAGTTAAGAAAAAACAGGCAATTGTAAAATTATAGTTTTGCGACAGGTGGTCATTAGGCTATTATAGAAAAAGGATGTAGTATTTGCACATTCAAGAACCTTTCAGTTCACAACGAGTTTTCATGAGGTTCTTCAAAATGGAGAAAAGGGACTATCAAGCCACGCTCACGCAGGTATTGTATTCATTTGGCATGAGATGCCTTGAATGTAACACTATTTTTCTTAATTTCCTTTCTTTCTAGCGGTGTTATTAATTTAGACCCTTGATTTAAAGAGTTATACAGGTTTCTACATGCTATCGTAAGGTTTAAAAACTGCCGATCGTAATTTCAAGGTTGATATTAGTTGCCGATGCCAATGCCTAGATGCTGTAAATTTGTCACTTGAAAACAGTTTGCACTTTCTCTGACAGTGCTTCAGGATAGCGATAAGCTAACATGTCATCCACAACGACTCAGAAAGAGACTTGCACAAGTATGTGTCAATTGCAAAGAATATTTCACGGGAAATATTGCTTTCAAATTCCCAACCATTTAGAACTCTCAAAAGCGAGAATATAACCTCAATCCAACATAGTTAATTCCTGGGCAAGTAAGTCAAAGGGTCACAGAGGCACACGATAACATATTGCAGACCATACATTCATCTTAATTAATACACTCGATAAATGCAGTTGACCAATACCGAGAGAAGTCAGATCACACGTGTATATACAATTATTGTTGTTTTTATGTATAAAAATGTGTTTTTATATATACTAAAATTTCATAATTATCTTCTTTTTTCCTTCCTATGTGATAAAAAGTATAAGATTACCCATCATGCCAAGTTACACTTGATTATGTGTGCCTACAGAAGATGTACCTGCAGCAACAACAACAAAACAGTGAGTACTTTATTAGCTAGAACAGATAATAGAAACTTTATTACATTTCAGACATGGAACTTAATTTTTGTTGAATGAATTTGACTCTACGACGTTCGCGTATCAATACAATTATTTTCCGTTACTTCATTTACAAAATTAATACATCCGCTGTGATACATTGCTGAACCGGGCTTGATTTGTGGTCGGAAATGAACAAATTATTATTTCATATATTCTTGGGTTAATATCGATCTGCAAATGCGTTGAATGTTGTGTTTATATAATTAAATTAGTTTTACAAAACATCATGGTTTCGCTTCTCTCTGTTAGTTTGTTTATGATGATACAGTTGTAACAGTTGAGACGCTGGTCCAGTGCAGTGTGTGTCTGTGTGTCTGTGTGTGTGTGTGTGAGAGAGAGAGAGAGAGAGAGAGAGAGAGAGAGAGAGAGAGAATCTCTCTGTTTCTTTGTTGGTGTATCAGTTTCTCAGAGACAGAGACAGACAAATATTTTTCATATTACCCTGCGCATGAAAAGTACTAAATCCTCAACTGTACTTAAGCTAGAGTCCAGTGGTTGGAAGTTCCTATGCATATATTACTGAAGGTTTTGGACAATCCGGACGCAGATACTTTCACGTCCAAACAGGCTCTGCCCCCGCCGATGTTCATGTTGTTGACTTCAAGGCAGATATCGACGTTCACAAAGTAGACTGTTACCGTCTTGCAGTATCTGAAGGACTTAGCTGTAAATACACAAATACATACAAGTTATTATAACAATAGTAAGTAGATCAACATTGCCAATATATATAGCCATAGACTGATAAACAGAGATAAATGAAAGAAAGAAATTGTAACTCTCTCAAAATATGAATAAGCCGTCAAAGATCAAGGCTACAAAACATTTCAAAAGTACATGCATTTTATTGACATAATGACGTACATCTAACTAACAGAACTAATTAATTAATTAATTAATTATTCAATGTTAAAATTAACGAATCCCTAAAGATTGTACTTAAGCAGCATGTGAAATTTCAACGCTTGTGGCCAAGTGACGCCACAAAGCAAACGATCGAAAACAACTGAGATCGGGCCAATTATACAAGAACAGGAAGAATAATGCTGTACATCCCATGCATAGGAACAGCTTTTTTTTCACACAGGTACAAGTGGAATGTAGCCTTTGATCTATTAAAGCTATATTCTAAAGATCCAAAATCAGCGACTAAGATGTGTGTGTGATTTTTAATATTGTTTCTGGACATTAAGAATCGTTTTGATTATCGTATGAATTTACCGGACCACAAACACCACTCGCAGGTGTTACCACTGCAACCCATCACATCTTTGTAGTTCTGAAGGAAATGCAACACGTCGACAATGGTTTTTATGTTCTGTACCTCGTCCAGAGCGCCAGTCGCAGAGGTACCATCAAGTTCTTTCAACATCCATAGCAGTTCAACTAAAATAGTAAAATATTGTTAAATTTCTTCCTTATTAAATACCTTTCAGACAGCAATGATATCCATATTATACCCTTTTACACATCCAAAAAGGTATACTTCACTTGTAAACTGCTTTGATAGATAAATATGCCAAACAGGTTTAAATAGATAATAGTTTCTTCTTCAGTTATATGGCGTCGTCGCAGAAAAGAACATTTGTATATTACTGTTCGATATCGCGGATAAGAACGTATTCTTTTCATATAACAGATAAAAACTCATTTGGTTCCTGATGCGATTACGTTGGAACATATACTCTCGAAATGATGGAGAGAATATTTTCATACGAAAATTTAGCAATTTATTATATTTTGCCACCGAGAGCAACTGGTAAAAAGATGTAGTTTTTGGTGACATTTACTTTCTGGTCTAGTCCTGGCTTACAGATTGCGAGATACATCGTTTCTTGATATTTTGTAGTTACGGTCTTTGAAAATCTCACGCATTCAGGCAAGACCATATAGAATTATGTCTACACTTATGACAAAAACTGAGCTGCATACCTGTACGCATACTATACATATATGTATATATATATATGATTGTTTCTCTGTGTCTGTGTGTATATTGTCATGTCATGTTTGCTGGTATATGATAATTACCTGTCTTGGATTGGTCAATATCTTCCAATTCCTTTCTGTCTGTAGAAATAGAGGAGGCTTGAACGCCTACCAGAAAGCTGGTGACCGCTAGGATAATGAACCATTTCATTGAATAATAATAAGATGATGATGAAGATGAAGAAGAAAACATTATTATTATTATTATTATTATTATTATTATTTGGAAGAAATTAATACACGGAAACGTAGACAAACATAGTAGAAAGGAAGAATGGAAATGGAAAGGCAAACAGACAGATGCACTAACGCACAGTAGGACTGAATAAATGAAAACGGACTGATCCACAAAATGAGATAAGATTCTTACCGTTGCGATGTCGAAGATGAGCTGACAAAGAGTGGAGTGGTCCGCATATCATCTGACTGGGTCTTTTATACCCTGGACGGATCCGGGAGAGTGGGTGTTTGTTCAAAGCACTTGCAAACTGCTGTGGAATACTTACATGATAAGTGTTACCTGAAATAAGTCATCCGGGACAATAAGACCATTCGTCATTAATGTCTGTACACCCTACACATTATTTACAAAGAATTGTCAACGAAAGATCCTTGCTTTTTGTGTGGTCAGTAAAAACTGCTATCAACATGAAACAATGCAAATGTTGGGAAGCCTTTGATAAAGTGTTTAAATAAAACCCACAAAAAACAAACAAACAAACTCAACAAAATACCCAGTAGCTTTGCTATAATAGCTAGTAGAAGAGTTGATTTGTTCGATTCTTTTTATTTACAAAGTGATGAATGTAAAGATAAGGGATATGTGAATTAAAAAGATAAGCGTTAAGGATGCATATTTATACGTTACTTCAGTGACAAGCACATTAGCCAAAATATTTTAAAGTGATATAGATTATAGGCATAAATTTTATTCTTTTCATGCAATGCATTCATTACATTTACCCTATACCATTGTACTACACCCATTGAACATGCGTTTCTAATTCAGCTCCGCTTTGAGTACTAAGCAAACTCTTTCTCATTCAAATATCAACCTCATGATTCCACCCTTCCCAACTGTCTCAGCTCCACTCACCGAAACGAGTGCTCTTCTGTTCCATATCCAGCTGAACTTAGCAGTATTAAAGGCACCAATACAATAAAATGGGCAAAATGGTAATGTAAGTGAGTTTATTTACAGTAGACTCAAGTTCTAGTTATGTATATCCATACTTTTTGTAACTCCTGGTACATGAGTTTATTTAAATTTCGTAATTTTTAGTCATGGTTGTAAACTGTATAAAATATCTTGCTATAAAATTGGGGTCTGTTCTTGGACCTGTTCAATTCATTATATACACTCAACCGCTCTCAAGTGTCATACATCATCATCCAACTGTACTTTTTATGCTACCATCCAAGGTATAGAGAGGTGCATTTCTAATGTGAAATCATGGATGACATGTAACAAGCTGCAGATGAATGATGGTAAAACCGAGGCCATTCTCATCACAACACAAAGACTTTCTCATTCACATCCTTCACCTCAAACAATAAATATCAGCAACACCAACATTAAATTCGCACATTCAGTACGAAACCTAGGTGTTACTCTGAACAGTACTCTCACATTGCACCAACATCTCATGAACATATGCAAGGCTGCATATCTTGAGCTGAGACGCATCAGCTCCATTCGCAAATATCTTTCAGTTGATGCCACTAAAACACTTGTGTGTTCATTAGTACTTTCAAGAATGGACTATTGTAACTCATTTCTGTCTGGTTCATCTCAATATCTGCTCCAGAAACTTCGAAAAGTTCAAAACACAGCTGCTCGGATCATACTAGAGTACCACGATCAGAGCACACCTCCCCGCTGCTCTGTGCCCTACGCTGACTATCCATTCGATCCAGAATCAAACTCAAAATTTGTTCTCTGTGCTACATTTTACTGACGGACTCTAGTCCAACATACCTATCCGACCTCACCCATGTGTAGACACCAGCAAGATACTTACTCTCATCTTCTGACATATCGTATACTCATTATTCCCACAATGAAAACAAAGACATATGGACAGCTTTCTTTTCCATACCAGGGCCCAGCAACGTGGAATGAATTGCCCACTGAACTTAGACACAAAGACACAGTTATCCCATTCAAGAGAGCTCTTAAAATTCACCTATTTCGACTTCAAGAACAAACTTAAAGACCTAATGTTTCCTACCTTAAATATTCTTAGCATGTTTTTTATGTTTTCTAATTTCATGGTGTTTGTTTTTGTAATCATATCATTAAATATGTTTTATATCTTATAGGTGTTGTCTAATGTTGTAAAGAGGTTCTGTTGATTAAATTATACCGAGAAAAGTAATTTAAAAAAAAACATTATTCGTGATCTTTATCAAAAAATATAGTCCAGTGTGCTCTTTCCTTGATAGCAACTAGTTTGTTCCAAAGTTCTTGTTCTGGTAAGCAAGATAAAAGGAAAAGTTTCTCATCCGTATTATCACCACAGTAGGTATTACATATATTCAAATTTGAATTTTATTATACCAATGTAATTTTGGGGATTGAATGTTGATTCTTTCCAAGACAATTGTAACGCCTTGTACGAGTATGTACGGGTATGTTCAACTACAGAAGCATGCCACTAACTTTGCAAAACAAAAGTTCATCTCTACATGGAAAAGAATATTTACATTTGATAAAACAGAGAAGAAATAATCACAGACGCCAATCGGATATATGTCGTTGAGATAGAATTACCACATCATGGAACAAAAATGTAATCTTTGTACTGAGGGCGATACCGGTGGCGAATACCACAATCTACTCATATATCTAATTGCACTTGTCTGTCTTTGCAAGTGAAACTTTCGAAATCATAGTTTAAAAATTAGACTATATAATGTAAACTTTTAAAAACTGTTTTCAGCAGTAAATGTTTCTACTTTCGTAAAATTCGAAATATTAGCGAAATTATAATAAAGAAATATGCTAAATGCACACTATAGTAGTGATTTCTCACCAGTTTACAAACACCACAGTTTTTTTCTATTCAGGTCATTTATTTGAAACGAATTTGACAACAGTTATCCAAACATACTTACCGTCATATATAGCTGCCTATAAATAAGTTTGATAGTGTATGTTTGGTAAGGAAAAATCCTCCATCATCGTTTAGCATCACTAGCTCAAGCATATGCGTCACTAGCCCAAGCGCATGTATGTATGGATATGTGAGTGTGTGTGTGTGTGTATGTATGGATGTGTGTGTGTGTGTGTGTGTGTGTGTGTGTGTGTGTGTGTGTGTGTGTGTGCATCCACGTTATAGTGTTCTGCGAAATATCGAGAGCATTTGTTTGTTCTTTAGTATGAATTTGTTGATCACAAGGGTTGAATTTTCCGTTCAAAACTGAATCATAATGGAGGATTCTTCTCCTTACATTTTTGAATAAGTTTCAAGCTCAGAGAGCTGTATTGTGAATACAAACTTATCTTTCATACGGCAAAAATCTGTTGAAAATTACCGTACCTTAATTTATAGAGTAACAAACTACGTTTAAGCAAATCTCTGTGTAAACTTTAAGGTTTAAAGACGTATAGGTTTTCAATGAGCGGTGTTTGAAACGGCTATGATAATGACAATATTCAGCATACGAAGTGTATACTGCAGATAGCTTGCGCAATAATACAGTTATAAACAAGTCCAAAAACTAAAGTCCACTTTTATCCATAAGATTAATCAAGATAGTAAAAACATAATGAAATCATTCCCAATTCAACCTGGTCTAGAATTGGTTTAGTCTTCCGAAATAATAACGGGGCAATGACTGTTTCCATTATAACAATTATACGAATTGTTTAAGAGTTGAAATGTTACTAAAGACACAGTAGAATGATATAGCCCTGTCGAATCGTCTGCAACGGCCTATTTTGTAGGACGCATATCTTCAAACAATGATCGTTTTGGTACGTAAATGTGTAGCAATTAATACATATCTTGATTATTGTGGAAGAATCTTTAAATGATAATGGAAATAGGGAAGATTTGGCTACTTTGGGGGCAATATGCTAGAAGTAGAAGGTCAAAGTAATGCACGAGTCAGGATAAAGGTCACTTGTCAGCTAGGATGCAACTCTCCAGCACCGGTGTTCTAAACTGGTAAACATGACCTTACACTTATACGAATATGAGAATCAGGTCTTATAGCTCATTTACGAAACGGATTCTAAAGTTGTCTTTTGATTATATTATTGCCTAGATGACACGGATGTTATTGCTCTGACCAATAATGCGCGCTACTTAACCAATTTATTCTTGCTCCATACACGGATGTTCAATTTACAGTTGCAGAAATGCAGTCGCTCTGAAATTGTAACCGTGTTGTAAATATATGTGATTTTCATAACTATACTACAGGCATACACCCACGTAAAGCACATACATGTATGCATGTCTGTACGTACGTGTGCCCTTTTAACAAAATTAGATAAGTGCCTAATTATGCCTCACTGTCGGTCAGTCTTGTCTTGCGCAGCCCATACAACACCAGACTGTTCTTCTACTAATATTTCATTTTGAACAGTTGATACTCCTGTTGATTCTTTAAATAGCCTCATGTGGCAAAATCATTAAAATTAGGGAAAGGAGTAAATCTGTGTGTCTTTTAAATATATTTTTTTAAAAAATGTTCTTAGGAAGTAATTGACCTAGTAGATGATAGTAGACAATTGTTTCATATGAATCAGTCTCCACATTCTTGTAATTCCAACAAATAGTTTAGTATATCAAGACTTGAAACCAGTCTGATTTACTTTCAGAAGAAAACTCACGGATCCTGGTATTGTTTCAAAACTATTTTACTTTCTAGTGGACTAGAGGGTTTGTAAACTTATTTACAAGAAATTGATGAAAATTAGTCAAATTCCAACTTCAGAATATAAACGATTCAACGAATATGGTGGAATGGAATAGATATTTGGCAAAATAAATGTGCCTCTTAGATACAAAACAAAGCATCTGCAAATTGTAAAGCTGCATGTAAAGATTCTGTATAGAATTATCACTACAAATAAATTATTACTTAAAATTGTTGCGACAGATAAAAGTATATGATTTTCAGTGGTCAGTTTCTTGAATCCATATTTTATCGTTAACGAAATGTGACATTGTTCAGGGTTTAAGCAGACTATTCAGTTTTCTTTTATTGCATACAAAGAATTACATTTACAAAGAAAGTTGTTTTAAATATCCTCAACTATTATATTTTAGTTAAACATCCGAACATCAAAGAGAAGTTATTATATCTTAAACAAACATTTTAGTTAGGAGAGCGGTTCAGATTTGTGCCCATATGACGTACGTGTTCTTAATTAAGCGATCTTAATAACAGATGACTTTATAACTTATCGGAACACAGAATATCCTATTCATCGATAGTAAATAGTATAATCAAAAGACAAATTTAGAATGATTTTGGGAAACTGTCAATAAGACACTTATTTCACCACAATCATGATTGTGTTGACTGGTTAACATTTGTTGCTTTTGTTACGAAGTATTTGTTAAAAATTGTTCTTGAAAAATAAAAACATACAAAAACTTTCTGTAATTATTTGAGGAACTTGTAAGTTAGTACCTCACATGTATACAAAAAAAAATCAGAAAGAATATTTTAATCCAAGTTTATTACGTGTGTCGGTTCTTATATTGTGTTTACTTTACCGATTCAATCCTTTTGTTTTCTTGTATATACGTTTAAAACATTTTGGTATATATTATCTATTATCTGCTATCTCATGATATCTAATATTTTCTTATTTTGAATTGGTTTGACTTAGCGCATAGCTGAGCATAATTCGCCTTTTTTATCTTGAAGGATGATATCCCTAAGTTCGGTTGAAATGGTACCTCCTAATACAGATCTTGGAGGTTTTTCTTAAAAAGATGTTTTAAAAATGGACATTTCCTAAACCACCCGCAGATTCAATATTACTTCATCGAACACGTCAACTTGATCTTGGACTAAATTTACTTTACTTCATATATATATATATATATATATATATATATATATATATATATATATATATATATATAAGCTAATCTACATAGAAAATATATGTGTATGGATAGGTTGTCTAATGTATAAAGAACCAGTGAATAAGAAATATATTAAAATTACAATGGCATAATCATACAACTATAAATATAAACAACAAAAGTATATCATGAAAAAAGAAAACAAAAACATCGCCGTGTTTAAGAAATTCTTGCATAGCACATATCAATTAATATTGTTGCAAACCTCAGCTTGAACTGTAATGATACAATTGCATATAATTTAAATCGGACCATTACATTTTTATTTTGGTTTATTATTTTTCTTTACCATGAATCGTATCTTTTCTTACACTACTTTCTGAGAAGTAAAGTCTGGTTTAGCAATGGCGAGAACAAAGCAAAGGACAAAGCAAGCAGAGTATTGGTGAGACATTTCATTACTAACACTTTTATATTTCTTATGTTACTATACATAACTATCTATCTTGATTTGGTTTTCTGCATGTAAATAATCCCGACTGGGATTAACAAGCAGTAGACGGGAGTGAGATATACTCAGCATATACCTATCATCGTCTAAAACGTTTGTTTTTTAGACACATAGCACTTGGAAACCTCTCTAAATTTAGAGCCCAGCCTAAATCTGATTTAGTGACCCCTAAATAGATCTTTTCAACCAAATACCAGGAATATTGACCGCTTTCTTTTAGAAATAAAACCCTTCCAAAACTTACTATTATAGAAATAGTAGTGTGAGACCTGTAGTTTTTGTTTTTATAGCAAGCCTACACTGCAAAATGGAAACTGAGACTATGCCTGCAAGAGCCATACCGAGAGGCTCGAAAATCAAACAGTACTTCCGTACTATAATTGAAGATACGAGGATGATCGTCTGTCACCCAGAGGGATGCCAAACGCTTGATTTTTGGGGCCACAACATCCATGCCTAGACAAGGGGAAGTACTCATGGCCTTAAACACCCTTGGCATCGATATAGGTAAGATAGATGCCCTACAGAATAGAGGGATAAACAAATTTGTTCTTTATCCAAAACATAACATACCTCTGATTGAAACTGACACAATCGAGATAAAAGGGATACCAGAGAAATTGAACCCAGAGCAACGGAAGTCCACATCATAGGACTCCCGCTAGAAGTGGACAGCACAGAACTAATTCAAAAGATAGAAAAGAAACTCGGGGCCAAAGTGATTACCCATAAAATGGCCACTGTGTGGGGCTTTGACTCCCTCAAGTCTGGAATTAGACTCGTTTACATGAGTAAAGAAGATGCGAAGAAAATACCTGTTTTTCTACGTTCTTGGTTTTCGACTGAAATCTTGGTATAAGGGGTGTGAGAACGATAGGATATGTCCCATGTGTCATCAGATAGGACATGTCCCCAGGGACTGCCAAGCGACAAATGCACAACCGGTGGGAACTTATGCCAGCAAAGTCGCTACTCAGAAACCACCACAGCAGCAGCAACAAGAACAAAAACAACAACAACAACAACAACACATACAACAAATGGGGAACCTAGAACAAACTTTGGATATACTCAAGCTCGTAAAGCAGATGAGGGAAGGGAAAGAAACAGAAGCAGTGATTCAAACACTACCGGAACACGACATAACCCACATAGAAGGACAGAAAACCCTAGAGTGGGAGCAGTTTCTAAATCCCAACAAAACCGGAAGGATTCCCACACAGGCAATGGAAACAGATGCATGCACCAAAAACAAATTCGAGGGTCTTGAGATTAAACCCAAAGGGAAGAAGAAAATGAAAACATAGTAGCCACACCCTTAACATCCACACCTCTATCTAGGCGAAATAGGAAAAGAAGGAAAGCGGATTCTATATCCCCCCAAGAGAGGGCTACATCACCCATAAAAGAAGCCAGTCAAAAGACCCAAATCAAACAAAGAAAGATAAGAGAAGAAGAAACAGATGAGGAAACATATGAAGAGAGTGAGAGGGAAATAAATGCTACTGAAGAGGATGAGGAAACTGACCATGGAAATAACCAAGAAGATGAATCAGAATATGAAACAGGAACGGAGATGGATACAAAAGAACACACTACAAAGGAAGAGACAAAAGAAACAAACATATTAACATTAGAAAATGAAATTACACCCAGTTCATCTGAGGGGTGTGTGGAAACCAGTTCCCCCATCCCCCAAACTTCAATATAATCCCAATGAAACAAAATTATTTAAAGATAAACAAAATTTTAAGGTATAACCATCAATGCGACACCCTGGTAAGAGACAGGAATGGAAGGAATAAACTTACAGCTCCTGTCTATTAATGTTAATGGGATTAATAAAGATAAAATACTAATGTTTCCAAAAGACCTAAACTATGATTTAATCTTTATTCAAGAAACGCACAAAGGTTTTAATAATGAAAACAGAATATTGTGTGAAAGATTTTTAGATGGCATACTCTTGATGAACGATTATGAAGGAAATGACGTTAAAGGGGGAGTAGCGACTCTTATAAAAAATAAAAGGGGGTTGAATTGGAAAAGAGTAGAGGAAGGAAAATATTTCCAAGGAAGGCTCCTACATACAATTATAGAAAAAACTCACTTTATAAATATATATATAAGCCAGCTAATAGAAATCACAAGAAAATATTTTTAGAAAAATTGTAAAAATACCTGGAAAAGTTTTCAATGGAAAATGTAATTATGGGGGGGGGGGCGGGATTTTAATTGGGTAGTTTAAAATATAGACAGGGAAGGGGACCTATCACTAAACGACATAAGAATCAAACCGGAAATGGAATTTTTCATCAAGAAACACAATTTAATAGACATATATAGAAGGTTAAAATTATTAAGACAAGAATACATATATGATTATAAAATAAATAAGGGAAGTAGGTTAGACAAATTTCTCTGCACCAATTACAATGAAAAAACATATAAAAAAGCTGGGATAGTAAATTTTAAAATTTCAGACCATAAACTTATATATATGAGTATGGAAATTACAAATAGGTAAAGATGGGGAAATGGGAGGTGGATGATTAACAACTCATTATTAAAAGATAAAATCTTTATAAATGAAATTAAGCAGGAAATAGAGAACTTTAAACAAAAGGGAAATTTCGATATTATGATAGAATGGGAAATTCTAAAAAAGAAATTTAAAGAAATTGCAATAAAATTTTCAAATGTAATATGTGACAAATTGAAAATGGAAAAAGAGGCAATTAAATTTCAACTTAGAAAAATAAACAATAAAGAATTAGAAGCCAAGCTTAAAAGTAGATTAGACGAAATTATAGGAGAAGAAATTAGAGGAAAGGAAATTAGAGCGGGAAAATTTACTCAAATCTATAAAAAGGCAGAGGGTCTATATTAAAGGGAAGAAAGAAGGAAGGGGGGAGAAAAAATACTAGACGAATTAAAAGTAGCAGAAACTAAGATAGCAACAGATCAGGGAGAAATCATGAAATATATTAAAAAATTTACACTAATTTATATAAATCACAAAATATCACAGGAGATTTAATTGATGAATATTTTTAAAAAATTCCCTGCGAGGTGATATCGTCAGAACATAAAGACTTCTGTGACGATGTCATCTCGCAGGCAGAAATAAGAGAAAGTACCCTAACACTAAACAAAGGGAAATCACCAGGAGGAGATGGACTCTCCGCGGATATCTATATGAAATTCTTTGGAGAGTTGTCGCCCATACTTGAAATGGTTATACAATAAAATATTACTTAAAGATAACAAACTGCCTGAAACAATGAGGGAGGGAATCATGATATTAATATATAAAGGAATAGGGGAAAGAGATGACCTAAAAAATTGAAGGCTCATCCCCCTCCTAAATAACGATTACAAGATTTTAAGCAAAATTTTATCAAATAAATGAAAAAAAGGGTTCGACCAAATTATAAACATACATCAAACATGTGGACCTAAAAAGAGAGAAATCCAAAATAATATATTAAACGTAAGAAAAATCATAGATTACCTACAGGAAAATGGATAAAAAGCTGCCATTGTACTTTTTGACCAAGAAAAAGTATTCGACAGACTTGAACACAATTATATGCAAAAAGCCCTAGAAAAATTTGGCTCCGGAGAAAACTTCCGAAAATGGACTAAAATACTGTACAATAATATAACCTCTAGAGTACAGGTTAATGGAGCCACGACAGATAAATTTGATATCCAAAAATCAGTGAGGCAAGGATGCCCACTATCCATGCTATTATACGTAATAGCAATCGAAATGCTAAGTATCAGCATAAAACTCCAGAAAGCTATAAAAGGTATAAAAGTTCCAAACATAAAAGATGATGTGAAAATGTTACAACATGCAGACGATTGCACAAACTTTATAGAAGATCCTAATTCCTTTAAACACTTAATTAAGGAATTTGAAAAATTCGGCAATGCATCAGGATCGCAAATCAATCACGATAAAACAGAAATCCTAGAGATAGGCAACTGGCGTGGTAAGCACTCAAACTTACCGGCACACCTGTTCAAAAAGACAGTCAAAGTATTAGGGATATATTTTGGAGCAAATGAGGAAAAAGAAAACTGTAAAAAGTGGAAAATGAAATTAAAAGAAACGTTGATATCTGGGCAGTAACGCCACTATGCATCATGGAACGGGCCCACGTGGCCAAAACATATATGTATACTAATGTAAATTATATTATGAAGTCCACTGATATAAGTAACATTACATTAAACAATATAGATAATCAGATTATTAAATACATATGGAACTTTAAATTGCATTATATTAATAAGGAAACCCTATACAGAGCTAAAGAAATGGGGGGGGGGGGAAGGGATTGGTCTACCTAGCCCTATACTTATGAAAATAACAAATATTATTAATAGTTTTAAAAAATTAAATGCGGACCCCAAACTACCGTGGGAAGGAATGTATACATATTGGCTCGAGTTTACTTTGAGAAATAGGGTAGATATATACAAAAATAACAAACTTACCAAATTGTTAGAAAGTCCGAGGAAATTTAAAAACATCAAAGACTTATTATTAAAATATCGGGATAGGAAGGAATTGTGGGAAACAGAAGAGAAACTTACTTACGATTGGATTAGAAATGATATAACAGGGAAACTACCATGCAAAATTGAAAAAGAGCACATGTATGTAAATTGGAAGAGAGCATGGAGGCCCTGGTCTAAACTAGGCTCCCTATAGATTCAAATTCTCTCCTTCAAATACATGCATGATGCATGGTTGACGGGAGAGGCTGCAGCGAGACGGCGTATGGTCAGTGTACCGCCCAAATGTCTGCTGTGTAAAATATGACCCTTTAGCAAAAGACACACACTAATACAATGCACACAGACAAAAGAAGATAGAGAAAAGGTAATAGCAGAAATTAGGAAATACGACACATATAAACCTCAGAATATGTTATTTTTAGATGGAAATTTTAATAAAAACACATTATACAAGATCACGTAGTTTATTGTTACCACAATAAAAGCGTGTGGTCAAGTAATAATAATAGATAAGTAGTACAGGAGTCCTCCATGAGGAAAGTACAGGCAAGGACGTTATGGGGCTATGTCACATGGCGCCACGCGAAGTGAACAGGCCCATAAAAGAGTCTGGATAAAGAATCCTCAAGGAATGGACAAAATAACTTATAGATATACCATCATTAGATTACCTGTACCCCTCCCTTTATTTCTTCTTCCTTTACACATACTAACATAGTGCAGCTGCGATACTGCGCCAATACCCCGAAATAAAGACTATTGAGAATCTTTTTTAAACCTTTTGGCATATTTAAAATGGGTGGACATGCTCTAGATGGGAGATATACAACAAATAAATGAAGTATAAACCCCACCTCGGGCAAGGCCTATCCCTTCCTATCTGCGAAAGTGTTTCAGCACACACATACAAACCACTAAGATTTCAAATAGTTTCTATGAAGAAAAAAAAGAAGAAAAAAAAACCACTTTTCGCCAAAATTTCAACTTTTAATCTTTTTCTCCTGATGTGATATAAACAAGGAGAAAGACAAGACAACTGGGGATTATTTAATTTGGAATAACTGCTGTAGCTACACGGAAACACAATATAGCAACTACAAACATATAGCATATACACATAGCAAACACGGCACATAGGCGATCCTAGCAAGGTCGACAAATAAAAAGGGAAGGAACTCCGGAAGGGTAATATAAACCACTTTCGGATGAACAACCCTATAGATACACTAGGGAACTTAGAAATACCCCAATCGAAATTTCTAACGAAGCGACTTTCCAAAATTTCTAAAATAACAACAAAAACAACACACCTTTGTTGGTAACAAACACACATAAACCTTTTATAAGCCTTGGCTACGTAGGGAGGGTCATCTGTCTGGTGCCCCCCCCCCCCCGAAAAAAAAGAACCGTATCTTTAGCAATAATTATGAAGAAAACCATGCATACATACTTACATACATACATACACACACACATGCATACATACATAAATACATACATACATTCATACATACCCTCACACATGCATGCATGCATACTTCCATACATACATGCATGCATGCATGTATACATACATACATACATACATACATACATACATACATACATACATCTGTTCTTTAATATTGGCCTCATGGGCGTTTGTATGGGCACTTTTATGCAAATCACAAGTATTTACAGGCAGGTTAGCCTATATGTCATTTGTAATCAATATCGAGTAGCAATAAAAACTTTGGAACCAAAGTCCATTGTCTAAAATGACAATTGAGCAATAAAATACAGCTTTACATCCATCTAAGAAATAATGCTGAGAAGACCAATCGTATGCGGATTAAAGGATTAAGATTATGTATCCATAGTAGCCTTCAGTGATGATAATAATGCACGATTGCACGGGCCGAAGATGGATATAATCCCAATAATAACCATGTCAAGGAGACATTTAAAGTTCGCCACTCGTGGAAATACATTGTTTTTCACCCACTCGACGGAATATATTCATTGTTCACTTGTAGCAAGCACAGTTTCTGAACCTCTGGCTAGCAAGATATAACGTATAACAGACTGAAGTCATAGATCTCTTACTAGATCCCCCTATGGCGAAGGTTTACAGGTATGTTTTCCTGTCGTTTGCTTTGTGTGTGTTGATTATTCGCACAGGAAAAAAATCTGCAAACAAACCAATTAGAAGTAGAAAACAAAATAGTAACTTAAGACAAAATTTTAGTTGTACATGAACTCTAGTCGTTTAAAACAGAAGGCGGCAATTTTTTGTCGAATTTCCTGGTTATAATGTTATCCGTGACTATTGATGCCCAGCGAAAAAATACATATTTTCACTCCAGTGAAAAAAAACGTAATTTACAGCCTAGCAGAAAATATAATATCACTTTACAATGGAAACAGAAAAATGTTTATATGTGGTATTTAAGACATAACAGTGTTGTTTCTATCATGAAATAAAATACATTTGGACGTCGATTGTACAGTAAGTTTTTAATGGACAACGTCCATTTCAACCACCTTACTCGTCATTAAAATCATCATCATCATCATCATCATCATGATGATGTTTCGAGTAAAACTTATAATCAGGTAAACCACCCCTCAATGCACTCATGAGGTACTTTCGGATAGAAAATTGAACTTGTTCAAAATTAAATATTAGTAGAAGAACAATCCGATGTATAAAGAATTTTATTAACATATGAAAAGTGTGACAAAGAATCTCAGACATTGTTAGTTACAAATGAGAGAGCTTCTTCAAAGAGTGAAAAATGAAACAAAGTCAGTCTACAATCGGAGTAATAGGGAAAATACGCCGTACAAGGATTCCAGTTAGGGTTTGTGTACAGCATGCGGTCAAACGAGAACATTACCCGGAATTTCTAGAGAAGTCCCAATGAGTGGACGTAGATATACACTGAACATTTGAAAGTCAAATGTATCTTCTGACATATTCTTCTCATGACCATTTTTAGAGTTGGTGTAGGAGAGAGAAAGAGGTCCATCAAAAGTGAATGAGCAAATATATGACACCATATACACTACTGTGGGCATTTCTGCGTACCTAAGGCTTCCTTCACCAATTCTGAAGCAAATCGCATACCGAATTAGACCGATTGACGAAAATAAAATACTGCAATGCTTACCGTTTGTAAAGGGGCAAATGTCACCAGAATATTCTGTTCAGAATGATTTTAATTTTGGACACACGGGATACCATCCATGTGTGCTCACGACTCGCAATATGTCGGCCTATTCTGCGCATAGCTTTGAAAAACCTTAATGTTTATCCATTGGACTATGAAAATGAAATACAGTAATTTGGACTGTTTCTGTCAGCATTTCAGTCGAGTAATTATGTCAAGTTTATAGATGGTTTTAAAATATTCAACGTAACAATGTCAATAAGTGGCAGGAAATATTTTAAATAAATTAAATAAAGTTCAACATTTTTTATATAAAAAACCCATTTTGTTGAAGAGAAAAAACAATGAATATGATGTAATTTGTTTACATCGTCTCGTTTATGGGGGGGGGGGGAGATACTAAAGTATTAAGAAACAGATTATTCGATTAGGAATTTCTTGAGAATCCGTTCTAGCGGCAACTTGACATTGTAGATAGCAGACAATCTTGTAAGTGGGGGCCAACCTATTGCAAAATTGGAAAATTGGATTAAAATACAGTATTGTTTTAAGGTATAAATTTCCATCTTTTACATAATGTATTTATTTGCATGATTCTAAAAGATATATATTAAATAGGATTTTCTGGGTTGCAAGTTCAAGAAGTTCATATAGTGGGTCTTCATGTTGACAGTTTAAAATTACGTTTTCATAGGTATTTAGGGTAGTAATGTAGAACATATTTGTTCACTTTATGAATATCAGTTTTCCTAATTAAAGGACAATCGTTCTTTCTTGATACAAATTGGATTTTCAACCCCAAACAACACGTGATCCAATTTTACAGGAATGTTGTATCATTGCGCAGAATTACCGGACGTGCAGAATTGGCCGACATAGTGATATTTTATGATAACATACTCTTTGTAGAGTAACCATATCTACAGATACTTACTATACAACTTCGCCTTATCTAGATCACTTACTGTACAAGAATTACCGTAGCTAGAACAGGTGATGTTTTCTGGTATAAAGTTTGTCGAAAATGCTCTAAAAAGTACATGGAAACCTGTTAAAAAATTGATTTGAATGGTAGAAGACGCTGATTTCCTGAAAGATAACGATTTGTCTTAATGTAACAAACTTGGAAAAGACCCAAATGCATTGTAAAAGGAATAAAAGCATGCAAGTCAGGTGAATTTGGATTGGTCACAAAACTAGATGTAAAAAACAAAGTACATCCAAAATATGGCATTTAAACAAGAAATTGTTACAAATGAAACACGTGACCCCGGGTGAATACAATACTGTCAATGTCATAGCGTTTAATAACAGACATCACGGAAGAAGATTATAGACAGGAATATGAATTTGATTTGAAATACATCTCGAATAAACTGAAAAAAAATTCCCTTTACAAGATTGCCAACTGGTTTACTGTATTTTGAGCAGTGTAACGGGTAATGGTATCACGGTACCAATTGTTTTTCCATATACCTCAATGCTAATGTTTTGTGAAATAAATATACTTTCTGTCCTACTTGGGCATGC
The DNA here is from genome assembly GCA_028554795.2 of Sinohyriopsis cumingii. NCBI lineage: Eukaryota > Metazoa > Mollusca > Bivalvia > Unionida > Unionidae > Sinohyriopsis > Sinohyriopsis cumingii. The sequence continues at coordinate 6,051,990 of CM068841.1, forward strand.
ATGTCACACGCTGTCATATAGAACAATGCTAGATTGTCAATTTGACAATGACATAACCAGGTACTCCATTGCATTTAAGAGAGATAACTCTACTGGAACTAGACAGGGGTAAGAGTTATCTAGTCACAACAAGCACATTTTCAGTCATGTGTACCATATTTTAAAAAAATCATAAAAAATACAAAATATGATCTAGATAGAAATTAACACAAACTCACATGTTGCCAAGAGGCTCAACTTTTTTTTAAGCCAAACAGAAAGTACAAGTCTTACATAATGCACCAATCACAGCTAGTTTTGTTCTTTAATTCTGAATACAATGTTCCATACACCTTAAGCTCCGCCCACCTGGACTTGCGCAATTGGTACCGTTATACCTATTGCAAACCTTAATTTTTCCAATAATCTGTGAAATAGTTCGTGACTGTATAAGTAACAAATATACTTAGTCTCACTTGTGAAAAACAATTTGATGAGGTACTAACCTATGTCTTATATGAATGTGTATAGAAATGTCATTGAGCTGTTTGAACTATTGTTTTCATACTTTTGCTTCACCATCAAAATCATCTTTTGAAATAAAATGAATTCTTTCAACTATGAGTTGCATCTTATTCATATCAGCAATTATTGAACTTCACATAGGTGATATGGGATAAATCACATTATATCATATTATGTAATAACTAGGTCAAAGGTCAATGTACCAAATAGTATGCACCTGTCCTACTTCAAAATGTACAATTCACCTAAAAGAAAGGAATTTATATTTGTTTGGTAGGTGCAGAACTTAACATCAGAGACAGGTGGACATGACCCAATCTTATTATAAAGTATAAGCTTTGACCACTTTACACCATCTACAGATACAAGAGGTCACTAACCACCAGTCCTCACACAAAGGTCCACCTACCCATCCTCTTTGTAACACAAATAGTAAGCTTTCCTCCTTTGTAATGTGAATAAAATTGTTTCAATAAGCCAGTCAGTCACCAAATATAGTAAATCGCAGCTTCTAAGTGGTTATGTTTGGATTGGGAGGTGAAATTAGGGGAATAAAATACAGAAAAATGCCAAATATAAACACTAAGTATAGCACATCAAATGGAGTTAAAAACAGGAGGAAAGTGTTCATCTAAAAGGGAGAGGTAGCTTATGATAAAGGAATTAAAGGTGGCAAAATCAGCAATGCGAAAAATGAGAAGTGAAAGTTTGATGACCTTACCTTGGACAAATATATGGGGCAGGGCCCAACAGGTCCAAGGACAGCCCAAAGGCAACTGTGCTATAACATCCCTTACAGGACCCAAATTTCAAGTGAAGTTGTGTTCATTTCCATCTAATATAAAAGGGTGAATAATTTAGATAATATAGATACATATAAAGTATATTTCTTCTACATAAGAATTTAATAATAATTGGCATAAGATAGAGAGAAACTTATCTCAGAGCCAAGCAGAACATACCTTATCAGTTTTTAAACTTGTAAACTTTACTGTGAGAAATTATCAAATTGCTTCTACTTACATTTGCATCAAGATTGAGGGCTAATATAATACTTCACAAATCTTCTCTTTATTTTCATAATCAGTCACTGAAAATGTGAGATTTTATTTCCTTGAAATGTTATGACTGGTGTAAGGGAGATAACTGAATGATATACATAAGGTGTGGTAACCTTGAATACATTATCCATGTAATATAGATGAGTTCATCAACAACCTGTATTAACTTCATTGCAATTAAATTATCTCAAAATACATTACTGACAAAGTGAGAACCTAACATTTAGACTCCTATGTTTAGTGGAGACCTCAAGAGTCATGTAATTTTAATTTCTAAGATGACGCAGCTCTTTCATATCACATAGTTCATATTTTCTACAATGCCGGCATGTAGAGTGCAGCCTTCCATAACCATGCAGATATCATCTCATGCCAATTTGGATTCTTGCGATGGGATGCAAAGTTTCAAGAACAGTGTGGATTTGAATGGAATGAATATGCACTGTGTGACTAAAATGGTTATCATTCTGTAATGTTGGACCAAACATGGAAATTCCACAGGAGCAGCTTGACAGAAAGAAATAGGATTAATTGAAAGTCAATAGTAGATTATAATTGGGCTTATACAAGTGCCAATGGGAAATGCTGACTTAAGGAAACTGTTCTTGTTTGTTGGTATTCACTGCTACTTCAACAAAAGGGAATGCAAGAGAACTGAACTAACTACATGAACAATTTCAAAGCAGGAGAGTGTAAAAAAAAAAGGGACAATTAGAGCAGGACAATTCAAATCAAAATGGGAAGGAATACCAAATCCTTAATAAATTACCTAAAAATTACTCATGCCAGAACATCCCACATGGTACAAGTGATCTATCTACAAGTGTACTTAGAATGTTCTCTATCCTGGTTTATGGCATGCCTTACAAGAACAAGATAGTTGTTTTTGTACACATGATTTTTCATCTTTTGCAGGTACAATAGCCAATATTTGGCCAAAATCAACTATATTATGTTTACATAACTTATTTTGTTGCATGCATTCCAATCTAGAAGATAACAGCACATACATAAAGGCATCAGGTAACACAAGTCTATATCTATCATAGCTATAGTTATCAAAAGTCCCCATCCAAAGCCATCTTGTGCTATTTTCTAAAGATTTCATACATTTTATTCTTAAAGAACTTTCAATATTTGACCAAAAGTGTTCAGCATACATTTGTTTTCCTACATCAAACTAGTATAGTTCATAAATGCCGCCCACATGTATGCGTTTCTATGGAAACACTGTGAGGCTATTCTTTCCTTTAGGTATCACGGTACCAATTGTTTTTCCATATACCTCAATGCTAATGTTTTGTGAAATAAATATACTTTCTGTCCTACTTGGGCATGCATGTCACACGCTGTCATATAGAACAATGCTAGATTGTCAATTTGACAATGACATAACCAGGTACTCCATTGCATTTAAGAGAGATAACTCTACTGGAACTAGACAGGGGTAAGAGTTATCTAGTCACAACAAGCACATTTTCAGTCATGTGTACCATATTTTGAAAAAATCATAAAAAATACAAAATATGATCTAGATAGAAATTAACACAAACTCACATGTTGCCAAGAGGCTCAACTTTTTTTTAAGCCAAACAGAAAGTACAAGTCTTACATAATGCACCAATCACAGCTAGTTTTGTTCTTTAATTCTGAATACAATGTTCCATACACCTTAAGCTCCGCCCACCTGGACTTGCGCAATTGGTACCGTTATACCTAATAACGGTCACACCGATGTTGACACAGTCATGGTTACATTTAAGGCTGCTTGCAGATTTCGTTTAAACAAGGTACAAATTTGTCCTAGACGCTCTTACCATGAACAATTTTAATTTTTTAGATAAAAAAAAAACAATTTAAAGGAATTATTGTAAAATTTACCCAAATCAGATGATAAGGTAAGAATTGTTGCGCCATTTCGATGAAGAAAGTATAGTGCATTCTCGCAAGCATCAGCAGCAGTTGTAAATGAAAACAATTTCACCAAAACCAAAATCATTTGCATAGAGTTGAACTTAGTAGACAGCTTTAATTTATAAGAATCACATGTGAATGTTGAAATTAAGGGCAAGACTGCTTTACAATTACAATAGTTTGTTTATATATAACCACTATCAAAAAGGCTCTTAAATCTGCGCAAATGTTTGATAAGTCTTTCAGCAATACACGAAGCCAAATAAACACCTTATTAATCATGTTCCTTTACAATATTTAAATCTGCTGTAACAGATACATACAGTCATGCTTTGTAACACGTTCTTTCATATGGTACAAGGTAGACTATTAACAATGGACACTAAAAAAATTGCAAGGCTGATTATTCCATTCTCACTCAATAATAACATAATATGGAATTTGTTTTAATTGTTTAAGCTGCTCGTTCCACTTTTTAAAAGTCCATAATGATACCAAATGATCTTAAAAAAAATTATTTATTGCTCAAGACATACTAAACTATCTCTAAGATAAATAAACGAAAATCCATCGAAAACAATCAAACAATAAAGTCTGCATACAATAATTGAAGTGAATATAAAGTATTTACTCAATGGTATCAAATAACAATGATTGAGAAAGAGATACAAAGTAGCATACACACGTTTTGCATTGGTAATAGGTGGAAGTGGAATTAGTTATGCTGTAGGTGTTTATGCTGTTTCATAATGCTTAACAGGAATAGCTACTGTTTTAGTTATTCTATTGACCTTTATTCCATAATGCATAGTAGTTATCGGAATTATTTCGAAATATTTTAATGTTATTATCATTTGAACAAAAGATTTAACACCTACTGGAACAATAACATCTACTAAAAACAACTTGAACAGAATTGGATGAGAAAAACGACAAATAAGAATGAAAAATGGTATGCAGAGTTCATGTTGAAGAACACAGTGAAATAGTACGAAATCAGGAAAAACTATAAAACTCAAAAATTGAAGAGGATCTTTAGCCTTTAGGCCACCATTATGTCTGGATAAATGAGGGCGCCCACTTTACAACGCAAAAAGCCTGCATATTAAAATGAATTCTTCACTAAATAATAAGGGAAATGAGGCTACTAAAACATTTGGAGAAAACGAAGTTGATATCAAATACGTAAGACACGAAAGCATTACACGACATGGTGGGAACAGATTGATAATATATACAAATCTGTTGAGTGCTAATGAAAGAGTTGAACAAATCAGAGACTAGCAATCTGATCAATGCAGACATATAAACGTTGCATACGCAAATGAAATGTTAAAGTTCAGAAAAAGATTCAATATTGTATCCACTGCTATACAGACCTGACAAACGGGAAGAGAAAGAACAGATGCTTTATCTAACATGAGACAATATTAATAAGCTATTTTAGAAATAGAAAATACCGAGATATATGTTCTGGATAGTCATAACGGGGAAATATATCCCTGGGAAACTGACACTTTACAGAAGTAACTAAAACTTATACAAAAGCTCGACTAATCAAATTTGGAAGAGATAAAGAAATATGTAGATAATGAATTGTTTTGGCACCAAACAATTATTGACCAGAACATTTTATATCCTTGACAGAGATAACCAGAAATATATAGTATGTAAAAAACAAAATGAATATGATTAAAGAACCAATATTTCTATAGAAACAAGTTACAATTTAGGTTTTACAGACGGTGTGATTACATCAAAACGATAAATAGTGTTACATTCACCGAAGTTTGAAACAATTAGCATGCAGAGATTTAACAGTCATAAATAGATATAACAATCAAATGTTGACAAGGAATTTGTAAGAACGTGTGCAAGGTAGCGTCGGATAATAAGAAAAGAAGATGAAACAAATAAGATAGGACTGAAATAATCTGAAACAGAAGCCTAAAACAGATACCGATGCAGTCATGGCTAAAGTGGATACCAAGACTCTTTCATTAAGTGGTTAAACCGACGCAGTTAAGGTATCACGGTACCAATTGTTTTTCCATATACCTCAATGCTAATGTTTTGTGAAATAAATATACTTTCTGTCCTACTTGGGCATGCATGTCACACGCTGTCATATAGAACAATGCTAGATTGTCAATTTGACAATGACATAACCAGGTACTCCATTGCATTTAAGAGAGATAACTCTACTGGAACTAGACAGGGGTAAGAGTTATCTAGTCACAACAAGCACATTTTCAGTCATGTGTACCATATTTTAAAAAAATCATAAAAAATACAAAATATGATCTAGATAGAAATTAACACAAACTCACATGTTGCCAAGAGGCTCAACATTTTTTTAAGCCAAACAGAAAGTACAGCTCTTACATAATGCACCTATCACAGCAAGTGTTGTTCTTTAATTCTGAATACAATGTTTCATACACCTTAAGCTCCGCCCACCTGGACTTGCGCAATTGGTACCGTTATACCTATAGCAAACCTTAATTTTCCCAATAATCTGTGAAATAGTTCGGGACTGTATAAGTAACAAATATACTTAGTCTCACTTGTAAAAAACAATTTGATGAGGTACTAACCTATGTCTTATATGAATGTGTATAGAAATGTCATTGAGCTGTTTGAACTATTGTTTTCATACTTTTGCTTCACCATCAAAATCATCTTTTGTAATAAAATGAATTCTTTCAACTGTGAGTTGTATCTTATTCCTATCAGCACTTATTGAACTTCACATAGGTGATATGGGATAAATCACATTATGTCATATTATGTAATAACTAGGTCAAAGGTCAATGTACCAAATAGTATGTACCTGTCCTACTTCAAAATGTACAATTCACCTAAAAGAAAGGAATTTATGTTTGTTTGGTAGGTGCAGAACGTAACATCAGAGACAGGCGGACATGACCCAATCTTATTATAAAGTATAAGCTTTGACCACTTTACACTATCTGCAGATACAAGAGGTCACTAACCACCAGTCCTCACACAAAGGTCCACCTACCCATCCTCTTTGTAACAGAAATAGTAAGCTTTCCTCCTTTGCAATGTGAATAAAATTGTTTCAATAAGCCAATCAGTCACCAAATATAGTAAATCACAGCTTCCAAGTGGTTATGTTGGATTGGGAGGTGAAATTAGGGGAATAAAATACAGAAAAATGCCAAATATAAACACTAAGTATAGCACATCAAATGGAGTTAAAAACAGGAGGAAAGTGTTTATCTAAAAGGGAGAGGTAGCTTATGATAAAGGAATTAAAGGAGGCAAAATCAGCAATGCGAAAAATGAGAAGTGAAAGTTTGATGACCTTACCTTGGACAAATATATGGGGCAGGGCCCAATAGGTCCAAGGACAGCCCAAAGGCAACTGTGCTATAACATCCCTTACAGGTACCCAAATTTCAAGTGAAGATGTGTTCATTTCCATTTCATATGAAAGGGTGAATAATTTAGATAATATAGATACATATAAAGTATATTTCTTCTACATAAGAATTTAATAATAATTGGCTTCAGATACAGAGAAACTTATCTCAGATCCAAACAGAACATACCTTATCAGTTTTTAAACTTGTTAACTTTACTGTGAGAAATTATTAAACTGCTTCTACTTACATTTGCATCAAGACAGAGGGCTAATATAATACTTCACAAATCTTTTCTTTATTTTCATAACCAGTCACTGAAAATGTGAGATTTTATTTCCTTGAAATGTTATGACTGGTGTAAGGGAGATAACTGAATGATATACATAAGGTGTGGTAACCTCTTATACAGTATCCATGTAATATAGATGAGTTCATCAACAACCTGTATTAACTTCATTGCAATTAAATTATCTCAAAATACATTACTGATAAAGTGAGGACCTAACATTTAGACTCCTATATTTAGTGGAGACCTCAAGAGTCATGTAATTTTAATTGTTAAGATGACAGCATGTAGAGTGCAGCCTTCCATAACCATGCAGATATCATCTCATGCCAATTTGGATTCTTGCGATGGGATGCAAAGTTTCAAGAACAGTGTGGATTTGAATGGAATGAATACGCACTGTGTAACTAAAATGGTTATCATTCTGTAATGTTGGACCAAACATGGAAATTCCAAAAGAGCAGCTTGACAGAAAGAAATAGGATTAATTGAAAATCAACAGTAGATTATAATTGGGCTTATACAAGTGCCAGTGGGAAATGCTGACTTAAGGAAACTGTTCTTGTTTGTTGGTATTCACTGCTACTTCAACAAAAGGGAATGCAAGAGAACTGAACTAACTACATGAACAATTTCAAAGCAGGAAAGTGTAAAAAAAAGGACAATTAGAGTAGGACAATTCAAATCAAAGTGGGAAGAAATACCATATCCTTAATAAATTACCTAAAAATTACTCATGCCAGAACATCCCACATGGTACAAGTGATTTATCTACAAGTGTACTTAGAGTGTTCTCTATCCTGGTTTATGGCATGCCTTACAAGAAACAAGATAGCTGTTTTTGTACACATGATTTTTCATCTTTTGCAGGTAAAATAGCCAATATTTGGCCAAAATCAACTATATTATGTTTACATAACTTATTTTGTTGCATGCATTCCAATCTAGGAGGTAACAGCACAGACATAAAGGCATCAGGTAACACAAGCCTATATCTATCATAGCTATAGTTATAGCTATAGTTATCAAAAGTCCCCATCCAAAGCCAACTTGTGCTATTTTCTGAAGATTTCATACATTTTATTCTTAAAGAACTTTCAATATTTCAATATTTCAATATTTCACCAAAACTGTTCAGCACACATTTGTTTTCCTACATCAAACTAGTATAGTTCTTAAATGCCGCCCACATGTATGCGTTTCTATGGATGCACTGTGAGGCTATTCTTTCCTTTAGGTATCACGGTACCAATTGTTTTTCCATATACCTCAATGCTAATGTTTTGTGAAATAAATATACTTTCTGTCCTACTTGGGCATGCATGTCACACACTGTCATATAGAACAATGCTAGATTGTCAATTTGTCAATGACATAACCAGGTACTCCATTGCAGTTAAGAGAGATAACTCTACTGGAACTAGACAGGGGTAAAAGTTATCTAGTCACAACAAGCACATTTTCAGCCATGTACACCATATTTTAAAAAAATCATAAAAAATACAAAATATGATCTAGATAGAAATTAACACAAACTCACATGTTGCCAAGAGGCTCAACATTTCTTACATAATGCACCAATCACAGCTAGTGTTGTTCTTTAATTATGAATACAATGTTTCATACACCTTAAGCTCCGCCCACCTGGACTTGCGCAATTGGTACCGTTATACCTTAAAGCAGAAATTACATGAAAATATAGGTATAGTCAAAATTTAAGAGATCACTGCAATGGACTTAAACCTATTGTGTTGTTCCACAGAATAGAAACATTGTAATATAAATTGGCATAACGAAAAAGGAGTTTCTTGAGAAAATTAAGTACATTCCAGGAAGTGTGACGAGTTAGGAGTATCCTGAACATATAGAAATAGATGCATGTCCTAAAAGGGAAAACATATTCAAAACAATAGTAATAACTTATCATGATCCAACCGTGAATGAAACTACAAAGGGCTGTTAAGTATGTTTAAGTCTGAAGTTATAAAAATACATTGGTTTTTTAGTTGGGGTTTACATACACTGAATCAATCTTTTGCTGATGAAACGTTACATAAAGTAGATGCTTCTGATCAATATGTCATTAAAAACCCCAAACGAGGTTAATATACATTTCCACTAAATTAGAGATAAACAATCAATGCGTTGCTTGCTTACTAGAATTAAAAAGAATCCAACGATATACTTTACAGTGTAAAAGGAACATAATATCATCTTATCGAATAGTATGCTTGATTCTCTCAAAATGAACTTGATTGCAAAACGTGTGAAAGTGCAAGAAAGAATGGAGGAAGGGATCATGAAAAGGTTTACAACCCAGCAATAGAAACAAGCACAGAGGTGGTGTTTATGTTCCTTTGATGAATAAGTAACGCATGTGTTAAAACAATTTACAATGATAGTAATCACTTTTGATTTTAGAAGTGCACATTATGATATATTACAGGGTTGCTGTTTTAAATTAGTCAGCGTACAACAATGCGTACAGTTTCAAATTAATAGTGTAGAACATATAGATGTCCACAGAATATATATTTATTTTATTTCAAATAGTGTTATTTACTTTCAAATAATAAAAAAAAAAAACAGTTTTTCTTTTATCTGAGTATACAAGTATTCAAACGATCTTCACATCCTGATAATATACGGAGTAAGTTATTGCGGATTAAACTGTTGGCTCTATATCTGATAGATCCTCTCTGCATGTAGAAAGGGCATCGAATGCATCATTATATACAATCAAACCGAGTAGTTACTCAAAGATAAAATGGTGATTATAGTAGATTCTGAAGATAAATGATATAATTGCAAGATGCATTGGTTCATATATATATATATATATATATATATATATATATATATATATATATATATATATATATATATATATATATATATATATATATACATATATATATATATATATACAAGCCAGTAAGGGGATGTACCATTAGTTGACTAGTTGACAGTCATATCTGATGATAAATTTATGTTCAATTTTTCCCTGACATTATGCCCCATTGTTGATTGCTTCTTTAAAAGAAGAAAGTATCATTGTGGTTTGAAAATCTTGCAGACACACAAAAGCAAAATATCGCATCGCAAAATTTCTCATAGACTTGTTTGTAATTATAAACTTGATAATCTCACAAGCTCAACTTTCGAGCCTTTAACGTTTTCCTAATGTAACTGGTGTTGCTAATGACTAGATGTGCTGGATCTAAAGATAGCATCATCCAGGAAAGGAATACTAGATGGATAATTTTCTTATTTACGTCGTCTGTATATGGCTTTTTGTTGGCCGGAGGTTGGGTGAGGTCGGTAAATCTTGAGCATAAATTACTATTAAATGCAAATGAGCATTAATGTTAAAAGACCGTGTGCATCTCTATAATATGTGTCATTGAAAAAATGTTTGAGGTAATGGTAGCTCTGCCCACAACCTGTATTTCATTAATTGCTGTTTATTTTAGGATCTGAAAGTTTTCTTACATAATGTTATAAGTAAAATAATCAAAATAATCTTTTTCAATCAATTGCTTTTGCATTCCTTGGCGCTTTCAAAATGTAGATTTGTTTCCGGAATAAAGTTGTCAGATTTGTAAAGGAAGAAAGGAGCTAAAATTGCAAGTCTACCATTCTACAATAAATATGTATCAACTAGATTACAATGAAAGAAATGAACATGATCCTCCGAACATGTATCATATCTACCTTCTTATATTCCCAATAATATTTACATCAACACACAAAGGTTTCTTCCAATTGACTTTGTGTTCAGGTGTCGTCCTGTGTAGGTATAGTAATGATTATAAGATAATTTTATGTAAGCATTCTGTTCAAATTGAACATATTTTCATGGAAGACTGGCGTGCCTCAAGGCATGTATTCTAGACCTGACAGTTTGTATGACTCATTGGATAAAAGTTGCATTCTACATAGTTCGGAATTTCAGAATTGCCTAAGCAACTTGATACACAAATCGAATGATATTTAGTTATGGGACGTACCTCGGTGTACTCATCATGCTACACATGATTTACCACTAACATTATTTTGGAGACTTTTATGTTATTGTGTCCAATTGATTAACTCCAGAAGCAAGTTAATTGATGTTAATTTAATTATATCAAAGCCCTAAACCCAAATACAGACCTTAGGGATAAATATAGAATTTCTGTATTAATACACATTTCTGGGTAACATTATTCAAATATTAAGATTTAAAACAACCCCAAAGACAATTTTGATCGTTTAAAACGGCTACAATTGTGCGCAAACACACACTCCAACAGTAAACAATAAGCCAATACCAACCGAAAACCAGCAATCTAAGAGTACATTGCAGGATCTGTTGGAAAGGGAAAATACTGTTTTGCTTGCCTTGTAAATGCTCGGATATTGTTTGCAAAGAATGATTTGTGCAATGATTTTTCAGACGTAAATGGAGCTAATCAGTGATAAGACAAGATAGACAAATATGCTTTCAGAATGTCAGAGAATATGTTGCTTTTAATCGGAAATAGCCCTGACAAGGTTCATGCGGACAAAGGATAAAGTGTACTGCTTAACGTAAGGAAACCTGCATCCGCTAATTCATTGAGGTTACCAAATTTGGAAAAATCGTTTAAACTATACGATCGTGTAAAACGCGCGATAGCGAATTTGTACGAGCAAATACATTGAACCTTCATGTATGTTATTCCCACTCAGATATAACTCTTTGTCGACTTCTCTGCGTGATTTTAGGCATTGTATATTTCTATCTTTAATTGCCTATATTTCGTTTTTCGATTTCTTTATATCAGTTTCCTTTCTTACAATAAGAACAGTTTGAAGCTAATATCTTCGTATACAGAGTGTTTGTGGTTCACCATTGATGCACGTTGTCCCACACAATTTTCCCCTTGGAACACTTCGCCGTGATATGCTCTATCTATATTTAGTACACGTGCTCCGGCACACCACCAGCAATATCGGTGTCTGAAATATTGATTCGTGTCATATACTGTCAATTACTAATAGATATAAAATGAACGTTTTGGCTCAAACTTGGACCAGGAAAAATTATAGCAATGCTGTAATAGCAGATAAGTATTATATAATATGTAGTGTGATCCCACTATAACACGGTGTTTATGGTCTATAGAACCTGACTGTGTTATAAACTGTACCTGTTATAACCAGCCAAGCATGTTAGCTCAAGAAATTGATGCATTTAACGATAATATGGGGGGAGCGGTAATAGAAGTGGGCACAATAATGTTTTGGATTAAATAACTCATATATATATATAAACACACATATAGGGTCATCCCTGGTATCCCATGAACTTGCATCAGATCACCTCTATATTATATGCCATCTTGATGTGTCAGTCCCTAACCCTCCACCTATATTTGCTACAAAGAGAAACCTCCGTATGATAAATAGAACCAAACTAATGCATGACATCCAAGCAAACCTAACAACTTGCTTACCTCCTACAGCAGAAAAACTCGATAACTGCCTGCATTCATTGCTTGACAAACATGCCCCAGCAACCAAGTAGAGTATCAATTCAATCGCGTTCTCCATGGTATAGCAGTGTTAGGGACCAGCTTTGCACTGCTAAAGGAGACTTCCGTAAAGCTGAAAGGCTTTGGCTTAATTTCCACCAGTCTCACTGTAAAGGTGGTATCCCGTCGACTACCTTCGGTTGGGGTGGGGTGCTCCCAGTATTATCTTTAATTATAACAGAAGACCAACCCTGGCACTTTTTTATTAGAAATTGAAGTAGTGATAGAGATGCCCAGCTCCGAGCCCCCAGTCAGCGATGCAGACAGTTAAATTTCTGAGCAGCAGAGGGGGCGAAGAGACCATTTGTCTGAAACGTCATTTGCTTGAAATATAAGCTTCTTCCGAAACAAAAAATAAGGCCACTGAACCAATGCGTCTAACATGACCGAGAGTATTTATCGAAATTTTTATTTACCCACCGGACGTCTCATTGAGGTCCCGCCCCATCTGCTGATATAAATTTATTCAAAAATTTTATCAAGTCCAATACGATATCTTGTTCTAGGATCATGTAAATTTATTGTTATAAACCCGAACTGGGTTGATTGTGCTTGTGAAAAGAAATTTCTGAATTTAATTATATCCATGTCACCGCTACACCAGGTTTGATGAATATTTCGCAACGTATGCGTATCAACTCCATTAAACATAACTAAAATATTCCAGTTATCTCTGGTTACTTTTGGTATTTGTGTGTATCGCTGAGTAACATAAATCACATCAGTGTTTTTATGTCTGCCACGTGAAAAAATTCTAGCAGGATTTGATTACTTGTCCAGCATCACATCATCGTATACAACTAAATTATTAATAAATCCGTCTAAAACATCAACGCTCGGCGCTTCATCAATATCGGTTATAAACTCGATAGCATCGTTATCTTCGTCCAGTAATCTTGCGTTTTCATTAAAATCTTTAAGTACATCATAACATCGTTGATCATCAACTGATTTAGCTACTAAATACAACTTATCCCACTTTAACCATCTCATTATCAGATTAAGTAATAATTGCGTCTTACCCGATCCAGATGGACCTATTATTATCATTCTGATCGAATTTGGCAACGCAGGATGGTGTTTAACTGGCTCTTGTTTTCGTGTCGCTGAGAAATCAATTATATCCATATTATAAACAATAAGAATCTTTATTATTTACGTTGTAGAGCTAAAACTCCAACTAATTATCTATCTACTATTACAACAAAAAATAAAAGAATAGCATATGGTGGAAGATGCGCAGTATGTAACAGAAAAAAGTTTTCGTTTTTATCCAAAAAAGACGGTGGTGATATTGCTGCATTAATGTCAAAGTTCCCAGGAACCCCATGGACTAAATACCATGGAGAAAAACATCTACCAGGATATAATTATTGTGGTCCTGGTACTCGACTTCATATCAGACTTGACAATCAGGATCAACCAAAACCAGGTGAGTATCCCATAAATGATATTGATAAAGCATGTCACGTTCATGATGTGGCTTATGAAAATAAACATCTACAACATAGGCATATTGCAGATGTGAAGTTGATTCATTCGCTAGAATCCATAAAAAATAAAAGTATCAGAGAATCATTAGCTATTTTGGTTAGTAAAATCTGCGATGAAAGATAAACTTGTATTAGGAGCTGGTAATTAATTATAAATGGAATCAATTTATTATAGTCCAAGGGGATACTGGAGGGGTAGAGCAGCAATTAGTAAACTCGCTGATGCAGCAGCGGTTAAACATTCTACTGCTAAAGCGTAGTTATCCAAACAAGCAATATGGCAAATTTACCTACCATCACCAAAACGAATTCAGTACGCACATTTCGATGTTAGTGTTCCTAATGAAGTTCATCAAGCAGATATTCTGTTTTTACCTTATGATACGATTAAAGTACGTAAATGTCAAATAACATATAAATACGCGTTAACTGTCATTGACGTTGCAAGTAGATATAAAGAGGCAGAACCACTATCAACGAAAACATCTGAAGTAGCTGATGCGTTTGAACGAATTTATCAGCGAGGACCATTACGATGGCCACAACTATTACAAGTTGATCCTGGCAAAGAATTTCTTGGTCCAGTATCATCCCAACATAATGTCAAAATCAGACGAGGACACACTGCGATTCATCGTGATCAGGCAACTGTTGAACGATTTAATCGAACACTTGCTGAGCGATTATTTGGATATCAATACGCGAAGGAATTCATTCAAGACAAGAGATCTCGCGAATGGGTTGCAAGATTACCAAGTGTGATAGCCGCGCTAAATAACGAAATTATTCGAACAACCAACATGAAACCCATTAGCGCAGTCACAAAAAAACATATACCAATACAACGACGTGATTTTTCAGCGCAGCTAGTACTGGGTAATATTACTGTAACATATTTATATAAACCAGGTGAAATTTGAAGGTAGTATAAAAAGAGCGACTGATCCTATTTGGAGAATTACGACACACAAGATATCTAGAGTAACAAGATCCACTGGTAGACCCGCAATCTACAGACTGGATTCAACTGCTCCTCAACGTCGTTTTACACGTGAACAATTGCAGGTGATTTCTGAGGATACACAATTGCCACCGCAATCACTTAACTAGCACTCCTACGTCGATTACACTTAAGACAGGTGAACATCGTGTTTTCGCGTGTATGACCAAGATGGTCATCTTTCCTATCCGCGGTAAATTGTCTTGGATCATTTTTCAGATACCGCCATAACATTATACAATTACAACTCGCACAGTGATTATTCTGCTGCTGTTTCAGCGTATTAATAAATTCAACGTCAAGATCAAAGTCGCGTTTATTTTTTTATCACACTGTTTATAACCACCTAGTTTTTTTTCTTATTATATCGCTGTCAGTATCATCATCATTGATCACTGACTCGTTCATGATAATCCTTCGTAGTTGAGATATTCTTCTGACTCGAGACACTGCGAGATAAACCAAATTTGACCACTCGATATGATCATCGACGATCCAAACAACTTTATCAGTAAGAGTTAATCCTTGAGATGAATGAATCGTCATCGCGTATCCTAGCGTCCACGGGGATTTATTTGTTTTTAGCGCATCCTCAACAACATTGACATCAACTGTGACAATATCATTTAATACTAAATTCTGTTTCTCGATCTGTCTTGGTATATCAACATCAATATTTTGCCGTCGTGTATCAGCTGGTCGATAACATAACGGAACTGGCAACGTTGGAAACTTTTCTTTATGTAACTGAAACAACCGCTGATGAAGTGTGTCTCTGAGCACCTTTCTACTTGCAACTATCAGATCGTTTGGTCTCCACGTTTGCAGAAAGTCTTTCATGGGTGTTTCTGAAATTATCCCACGCATTACTTCACATTGAATTTTATTCGGCTGTAGTCTATTAATGTTTTAAATTCACTTAATTCTGGATCAAGTGCTCTATGATCATCAGCCACTTCTTCGAATTAGTCAACAAAATCTTTCAGCCAATCATGTGGAGATGGTCCAACAAAAGGTGGTGGTTGACCGTGATCGCCACACATTATCACAGCAGTATTTTTAGTTAATAACCAATCAAGAAATGTTTTTAATGTTTCTAACGGTGCTGTACATATTTCATCCCAAACGATAATCCTTGGAATATATTTCTCTCCCATCCTCGAAGAAGTCCATGCATCACCCTTCCATCGGAAGAAGCTGTGCTAGGTACACGACTGCACTCCTCGTTGTTTCATCTCTCTCGCGAGTCTATGTGTAGGCGTTAAAACAATCATATCTGAATTCTGAAATAATTCGATTGCTCGAGTCGTCTTACCAGAACCTTCCGGTCCGTTCAGATAAACCGTTTTATTTCTGGCTATTGGATCGTACAACCATGGTGCAGAAGACAGCTTTAATGTTTGATATTTTTTACAATAAATATCTTTAATCGTAACATCAGCGGATTCGGAATAATCGAGTATGTTTTCTTTTTTTATTCTGCACGAACCCCACTGTGCACAAATATCGATATGTAGTTGTTCTAGCAATCCTGAGTATTTTTTATTGATATAAAACGAATCCGTAGCAACTCTGACAACAAATTTAGAAACCTTATTTATCATCGATAATAGATTTATCGAAACGTATGCCAGCATTGAAGATCTTAAATTAGTAAACTGCGGTGACTCACCGTCCATATAGCTCACAATTGTACCTAGTTTATTTCCATTTAGCAAGAAAACTGTTTCTCGATTTATAAACGTGTTTCTACTCGTTGTATCAGCGATTATAAAATCTAACTCAGCATCGTCCATGATCAATCTTGCACAATGTCGTTTATGATCGTATGATCCTCCTTGGGTGAACTTGATAATTATTTTTCTGTCAAGATCTTTCGTAATTTTATTCTCGTCATCTGTTTCATCCGGGTTTTCATCATCAGAATGCTGTTTTTGTTGTGGTAACCAAACTTCGGTTTGTTTCCGATATGATATAATTGCTTCGTTTACAATCAATGATATTAACATTGCACAATCAAGCATATACCGTAACAGTACTATTGGTACCCACATTTTCTCTGAAAAATGTTTTCCAAACCAAACATAACAAATTGGATGAAGACCCATAGCAAACTCGAATGACTCGATACAAGCGAATCCAGCCAGGTCAAAATCCGGTAATGGTCCATTTATTGATACTCGTTTCATTTCGTGCGTCGGATGACCGAATCTTTTAAAGTGCACAGAACAATCTCCCATCCCGAGAAAACTTCCGGGATAACACGCGACCATATAATCCGAAATAACATCTCTGTGATCATTTTAGTATTCCATAATCCACCGTGTCCGTATTCGACAAAACTGGATATTATGTTATTGAGAAAATCAAATCTTTCTAGCAAAATGAGCCGCAACTGACGGAACAGTAAAACAGTTGCTCAATAGTTCGTCAGTATCATCAGTATATTGCAGTGCAAGATTTTTCATTTTCTCGTGGAGAAGATCTTTCCGATAAATAACGCCATTAGGTCTTACAAACTGATGAAATTAATTTTTTTCTTCCACACATGATTCGTCGTTAGAACTCTGAAATAACCATACTGACACAAGATCGTCTTTACTTATTTCGTTGATAAAATCAAACATATCTCCGCGATAGTATTTTACAGTTCGATTTCGTGAAAACACTGTTACTGCGCTGGTCCATGCATGCGAGTTATGATCAATAATTTTAATCGAAGCTCCTTTTGATTTATATTTCGATTCATATAATATTTTTCCAGTTATCGTCGTTACGGTTATTGGGAACTTTAGTTTTTTTCCTAACTCAGCCACATCTTTGATTGACGCCCCGGTATCTTTAACCATTTCTCCCCAAGTGTTTATTTTTTTGCGTCTTTTATCCGTTAGACCGTTTCCACGAGTCGAAACGGTAAAATGTTCTGTTACTCGTTCAGCCACACAGTTTATTTTTGAAAATTTCATCGGCGCCAGTTTATCAACACTGGGTTTTTCATTAATCACATAGATTCCATAAATAACTGCTGTTATAGGATACGCTCGCTCATAATACGGTTTGTCAATAGCAGTCATAGACCTGGTTTGGAATTTCTACTTAGTACGACAGTTTTTTCACCCTTGTGTATAGGTTCATATTTGCCACAGATAATCCAATTACCTGTTTCTGCTAGCACGAAAAATTTCATTCTGAAAAGATATTTGCGATTATCAATGTAGTTAATGAAAGTTGCGGCTCGTTTGTCATTCATCGTAGCGTCGATGACGCCGTTGCGTATAATCTTGAACGTTGACCATACACGAGATGCACCATCTGTGTGAAATTCTTTCTTGGCGCGGTGAATTTTATTAATCAAACTTTTATTTTTCGGATCAACCAGTTCTCGCATCGGCAGGTCGGGAGATATTCTGTCGAGATTAAATTTATCTGCGCTCCAGGGCTTGATTGATGACAATCTTTCGAACTCGCTCATATTATATTTCAAACAAGTATTTATATCAAAAATATTATATATAATGTCTCAATGCAAATGGTTGATGATCGGTTCATTGACTCCTTGTAATAAATCCTGTAAAAACGAATTCTGCGGACAACACTTCCAGTGCGTTCACCGTGGAAGCTTGGGACCAATACCGTGCCTGCGATGTGGTATCGGAGTACGAGAAAAACACACTTATGCGCAAATAGTGTTGGAAAAAATATCGCGAGCTTAAAAGATGCTATGATAAAAAAGTAATGAGAGTGACAGACCTATGAAATCCATAGAGGACTATCTAAATAAGTTTCCAGGCAAATTATGATTTAAACAAATACTATTATTATATAAATGGAGCAAAATATGAACAACGAGCTTATAAAGCATCCTACAATAACAAACTTTTTCAGTTTGGTACCATTGTTATTGTGTAAAACAGTAGAAGAAACATTACTTGGAAAGTGAACGCGTATTACTATAACGACTCGTGCTCCTCTTGATTACCTGGTATAAGTTCAAGTTCAGGGCTTTAACAGCTCGAATTCGCTTTCTGATTTCACTCCACAGATCTCCACGTGTTTCTATTCCTTAAGGCACGAGAGTAAGGAGAGATAAAACCGAGAGTAGAAAGGATTTCAATAAAGTTGTGTTGCACGTAGATCATTATTATTATTCCTCGTTTTTTGCTCGTTATATCCTTGATTATTAAGTGGACATTTCTCACCGATCAACAGAATATAGAACCATAGTGCCTATTTATACGCCATAGGTGAATCACAATATATGTCAACAATATTGGTATATCAAAATGCTCCATACCAGCATCTTCAAAGCCATGTTCCGTTTATATATATATATATATATATATATATATATATATATATATATATATATATATATAATTTAATGATTGTACGTAGTCGTGTAGACTATCAGGTTCAATCCAAATGGATTGATCCGTAACAAAGCAGGAAAAACATTTTATATAAAAAAACTTTATTTTATTTTTCATATGAGTTATAAAAGCTTGGATATAATAATCGAGAAAGGGATTCGTAATTAAGATAGTGGATTTTTTTCAAAGAAATAACATGTTTTTTCCTAGTCTTTTCTTCGCATCGTTGAATAGCTTGTCTACAAATCCTAAGACAAATATTTTCATATTACCCTGCGCATTAAAAGTACTAAATCCTCAATTGCTTGTCGAACGTAAGTAGTTAGGCTAGACTCCAATGGTTGGAAGTTCCTAGGCATATATTACTGAAGGTCTGAGAAACTCCGGCCACAGATACTTTCACGTCCATACACGCTCTGCCCCCGCTGATATTCACGTTCTTGACTTCAAGGCAGATTTCGACTTTCAGAAAGCTGACTTTTACCGTCTTGCAGTATTTGAAGGCCTTAGCTGTAAATACACAAATACGTACAAGTTATTAAAACAATACTAAGTATATCAACATTGCCAATAGATATAGCCATGGACTGATAAACAGATAGAGATAAATGAAATAAATAAATTGTAACTCCCTCAAAATATGCATCCATTCCAAGATTAAGCTTGCAAAGCATTTCAAAAACACATGCATTTTATTGACAGTGACGTATATCTAACAAACAAAAATAGATAATAAACAAGTCTTGTGACTCATGTACCATCTGACTGCAATGCTCAAATACATACATACATACACACGTACGTACGTACGTACGTACGTACATACATACATACATACATACATACATACAAGCATCCAATGGTCTAGTGAATCATGTGCCAACAGAGTGCAATGCGCAAGTACATACATACAAGCATCCAATCATCAGTATGGTGAATCATCTGCCATCTTACTGCAATGCGCAAATACATACATGCAAGCAACCATCCATCAGTATGGTGAATCACCTGCCATCTTACTGCAATGCGCTAATGCATACATACAAGCAACCATCCTATAATAAATATGGTGAATCATCTGCCATCTTACTGCAATGCGCAAATGCATACATACAAGCAACTATCTTATAATAAATATATTCTTTCATCCATTTATCAAAATGCAATATAAACTTTCATTCACAGACCTCTTCGCATCTACTCGCTTAACATCCTATATAAATTCTTACCTGTCTACTTATTCGCTTGGTTGCGTAAATGGAGATACGAGCGGAACAGTGAAAAGGTTGTTAAAATCATAAAAATGTTTTGACCCCTGGCAAAAGGTTTAAAGTTCAACTTTAAATGAAATAATTGTCTGTTTTCATTTGAAATAGAAATAATGTTATAATATGTTGCCTACAGGGGAAAAAAGATTTGTGTACCAGAAGACATAAATAGCTTTCTTTGTTCCCATTCTTTTCAAACATGTCCTGATTGACGTAAAGAAAAATATGAAGTAAATAAATATGTTCCATATCTATCATTTTCAGCGGTAAATTTGAAAAGATGTAAATCACCGACATTGAGTTGTTATAACATGGGGTTTTTATATCCCTGCACAATCCGTGATATAATACAATACGTTAACATATACAGATTATTTAAATCGTGCTTCTAACACTCCTACAAGAAATAGGTCAATTGTCTATTTTGTAAATATTTCAAATATAAAATAACGTAGAAGTAAACAGGAAAAACAGAACTATTTACCTGGGACGGTCTGACAGAAGACGTTGTCGCCCCTGTACGTAGCACAAAATTGAAATTGGTTGCTGTCCGGCAGATAGGATATCTTGAAGCATGCTTCAATACAAGATAATAACCAAGTAAGTATCAATGCTAATGTTTCGTCGTCACAAATCTTTATGAAACGATCAGGATTATTGCAGAAGAAAGTGGTTAATTGAGTCATGTACCATATTTAATATTAAATATCTGTAACCGTGCGACATCTATGTTTGCTTTTGTCATGGTCTCATTCAAATTCCTCGAGCTCTATCACAATGTGACCGAATCACCTATCAAAGATTGTAGTTATACATTTAATGATGTTGAAGTGGTTTTGATGGCCATCCAATCATGTAAAGACTGTGGTTTATTCATTTGACGAGGTAGAAATAGTTTTAATGGCAACCCAATAATATCTCAAAGATTACGGTGTATACTGTTTATGGCATGGAAGTACCGTTTGAAGACTTGTACATGCAAACTTTAACTAACGTAAAGTGTCGCACACGAGCAGTAACAGAAATGTTCCCTCTGTCTGTATTTAACGATGTAGAGATAGTTTTAGTGGTTCCCATTCATGTCTCAAAGATTTTGGTTTATAATATCAACAATGTAGTAGCAGCATTGGTGGCCTTATACAAGTAATGACTAACAAGCATAAAGACTAATGAAAGAGCAGTAACAGAAATGTTCCCTCTGTCTCTTTGAAAAGGTCGCGCTCAGTTAACATTTGCGTGATTATTGTCAGCATGATCTTGCCAATTATTGCATAGACTGGTACAGTGTTAATACTTTACAACCATAACATGCGTTGTATAACTCTTCCGTTGTAACAATATAATAGGTGCGGTGCGTTGCTTGATATGCATGAATCAGTGCATACATGAATTAATTAATTATTCAAAGTTAAAATTAACGAATCAGGGAATGTATTTCCAGTTGAAATATCTCAAGTGCAAAATATATCATAGATTGGAGTCATACTGTTACGGAATTGTGCATTCTTAATGTTTATCCATTAAACATGAACTAAAATGTGCTCGGGTTTCGCTTCCGCGTACAGCGTTACCCGAAAGTGATTTACGTCTTTAATTATTTCAAAATACTTAGTTTGCGTCGCACCATGCTGCACAAGCAAAGTGCTTGTAATGAGAAAACATATAATTTTGAGCTCCCTGGTTGTAGATTGCACCAAAACAAGAGTACATGTAGAATCGAGTTCGAAATTAACGTCGCAACACGACACGATTGTTGTCAGAAATTCTTCCATTTTACCGGAGCAATGTTCAGCTGTAGAGGTATATGAACTATAAAATTGAATCCTTTCTCGCTATCGTGTCATGAGAGAGAATTGTTTGATATATTAGACGTTCCAGTATTTATTTAAAAAATTTAACAGATAGTGAGACATATGCCATGGAATGCTATCGTATTAAATAAACTATAGTCTGTTTTGAAGCTAGCCATATTATAACTGAACAGACGAATTTAATTTATTTAAAAGTCGGATTATTAAAGGATGAGAAAATGTTTAATTGATACATTTAAGAACTAGTTGTCACAGTCATCCAATCATATGTCAGAGACTGCAGTTCATGTATTTAACGATGTAGAGATAGTTTTAGTCGTGTCTCAAAAAATTTGGTTTATAATATTAACAATGTGGAAGCAGCATTGACGGCCTTGTACACGTAATGACTAACAAGCATACAGACTAATGCACGAACAGTAACAGAAATGTTCCCTCCCTCTCGCTCGCAATTAACATTTGCGTGATTATTGTTAGCATGAGGCTGCCAGCTGTTGCATAGACTGGTACAGTGTTCATACTTCCCAACCACAACATGCGTTACGTAACATCTCCGCTGTAACAATAAATTACGTGCGTTGCATGAAATGCATACATCAAATAATTAATCAACCAATGAATAAACGAACGAAAATCAATGAATGAATTTACAATTGAAATATCTAAAGTGCAAAATGTTTCGTACTAGTTACTCACACCCGATGTATTTTGGACTATTCATGATAATGTTGATGTTGTCTTCAAGGGCATTAAAACGAGCTTCTTAGCTACTACAGAGTATTTACAGGGAACAACAATTGAGAAAAGGACAATATTATCTTTGTAAGATTCTGATCGATTAATTCGTTTTAACTGATTATTTAATATGAAAAAAAAACTGAATAAAAATGCATAGGAAACATTCGCGTTTGTGTCTGCATGGTGTCATCATTAACTGCATCAAGTGCTATACGTCATTTCTGAGTCGTTCAGCGAACGTTTTGTATACCACCAATACTATACATCTTTATTCTTATGTGATCAATACCTAAGTGATTATGACATTCATTGCAAATTAAATGTGTCCAATAAAATGCTTTCGAACGCGAAAAAGACTGTACTTAAGCAGCATGTCAAATTTCAACGCTTGTGGCCAAGTGACGCCACAAAATAAATGTTCGAAAACAACTGAGATCGGGCCAATTATGCAAGAACAGGAAAAATAATGCTGTACAAAGCATGCATAGGAACAGGTCTTTTTCACCCACAGATACCAGTGGAATGTAGCCTTTAACCTATTAAAGCTATATTCTAAAGATCCAAAATCAGCGACTAAGATGTGTGTGTGATTTTTAATATTGTTTCTGGACATTATGAATCGTTTTTAATTATCGTATGAATTTACCTGACCATTTACACCACTCGCAGGTGTTACCACTGCAACCCATCACGTCTTTGTAGTTCTGAAGGAAATGCAACACGTCGACAATGGTTTTTATGTTCTGTACCTCGTCCAGAGCGCCAGTCACAGAGGTACCATCCAGTTCTTCCAACATCCATGGCAGTTCAACTGAAATAGACAGTAAAATATTGTTAAATTTCTTCCTTATTAAATACCTTTCAAACAGCAATGATATCCACATTATACCCTTTTACACATCCAAACAAGTATACTTCACTTGTAAACTGCTTTGATGGATAAATATGCCAAACAGGTCTAAATAGAGAATAGTTTCTTCTTCAGTTATATGGCGTCGTCGCAGAAAAGAACATGCTTGTATTACTGCTCGATATCGCAGATAAGAACGAATTCTTTTCTTATTACATATAAAAACTCATTTGTTTCCTCATGTGATTACGTTGGAACAAATACTCTCGAAATGATGGAGAGAATATTTTCATACAAAAATTTAGGAATTTGTTATATTTTACCATTGAGAGCAACTGGTACAAAGATGTAGTTTTTGGTGACATTTACTTTCTGGTCTAGTCCTGGCTTACAAAAGGCGTGATACCATCCTTTCTTAGTATTTTGTAATTACGGTCTGTGAAAATCTCATGAATTCAAGCAAAACCATACAGAATTAGGTCTACACTTATGACAAAAACTGAGCTGCATGCCTTTATGCATACTATATATATATATATATATATATATATATATATATATATATATATATATATATATATATATATGTATGTATGTGTGTATATTTGCATGTCATGTTTGCCTGCATATGATAATTACCTGTCTTGGATTCGTCAGTATCTTCCAATTCCTTTCTGACTGTAGAGACAGAGGAGGCTTGAACGCCAACCAGAAAGCTGGTGACCGCTAGGATAATGAACCCTTTCATTCTCGATTTTCTGCTTTAAGCTTTAATAATAATAATAATAATAATAATAATAATAATAAGAAGAAGAAGAAGAAGAAGAAGAAAACATAATTATTATTATTATTATTATTATTATTATTATTATTTGGAAGAAAAAACACGGAAACATAGACAAAAATAATAGACAGGAAGAATGAAAATGGAAAGACAAACAGACAGATGCACGAAAGCACAGTAGGACTGAATACAGATAAACGGACTAATACACAAAATAAGATAAGATCCTTACCTTTGCGATGTCGAAGTTTTGATAACAAAGAGTGGAGTGGTCCCCATACGATCTGCCTGGGTATTTTATACCCTGGATGGATCCGGGAGAGTGGGATGTTTGTTCAAAGCACTTGCGAACTGCTTAGGGATACTTACATGATAAGTGTTACTTGAGAGAAGTCATCCGGGACAATAAGAACATTCGTCATTAATGTCTGTACGCCCTACACGTAGTATTTACAAAGAATTCTCAACCACAGGTCCTTGTTAAGCATTTTGTATGGCCTTTTTATAACTGCTCTCGACCTGAAAATGTGCAAATGTTGGGAAGCCTTTGATAAAGTGTTTAAATAAAACCCACAAAAAACCCAAACAAACAAACTAAACAAAATACCCAGTAACATTGTTATTTTATCTAGCAGAAGAGTTGATTTATTCTATGCTTTTTATTTGCAAAGTGATGAATGTAAAGATGAAGGATATGTGAGTTATAAAAAAATAAGAAGTAAGGATGCATATTTATACGTTACTTCAGTGACAAGTACATTAGCCAAAATATTTTAAAGTGATATAGATTATAGGCATAAATTTTATTCTTTTCATGCAATGCATTCTTTACATTTACCCTATACCATGGTACTACACCCAATGAACATGCGTTTCTAATTCAACTCCGCTTTCGTACTAAGCAAGCTCTTTCTCATTCAAATATCAACCTCATGAATCCACCCTTCCCAACGATCTCAACGCCACCCACAGAAACGGGTGCCCTTTTGTTCCATATCCATCTGAATTTAACGGTATTAAAGGCACCAATACAATAAAATGGGGAAAATGGTAATATAAGTGATTTTTTTTTTACAGTAGACTCAAATTATAGTTATGTATAACTATACTTTTTGTAACTACTGGTACATGAGTTTATTTAAATTTCGTAATTTGCAGTCATGGTTGTAAACTTTATAGAATATCTTGCTATAAATTTGGGTATGTGACCTGACTGTTTTAAGATCGCAAATTGCATACGATCTATAAATAGATGTTTACGTATGTGTTGACAGTTATTAATACTAATCTTAATGCTAAGACTTAAAATGGCGCCTAATTTCTCAGTTACTGATGGGATTTCGACGTTTCAAGAATAAGTATAACTTCCCACTGGTTGCGCTAGGTCACGTGTAAACGCCAAATTCGACGCATATTAAGTAGGGTATGCTGTCAGGTGGGATCTATTGCGAGATACAGTCGCAATATACGTTGTATATAAGAAAAAATTAAGTATTCAAATTCTTTCGATTTTGTAAGTCATTCACACTCATTGTGTTTCTATTGTAACTCTGCAGACGTGTTTTATTTTGTACCTTGATATTATTCGAGAGGAAAATATTTGTTCGGACTGCTCAGTGGAAATAGAAAGTGTTCATTATATGGACTATAATATTATTCTGGAACTGTTGTAAATTATTTGAAGGAATTCTGGACAACGCCATCTTGACAAAATCACGGTTCTCGGATGACCAGTTCATTTCCAGTATTTAAATTTATCAGGAACTTTTCATACATTTAAGACTTTCATAGACCTTTATAATGGCTAATGTGGATTCACTTCATACTACTGTAAGTTCCTCTCGCATTTTTCGTTTATAATTTTGATAATTGAATTGTTTGTTAAGTTTTATAAAACTTGTTGGGTTCTCTTCTTTATGTTACTTCTTTTCGACCATAAAGTCGTAGCACTATGTATTTTTATATCCTAAAACTTCTCAGATAAAAATGAATACAGATTATGCATAGTTTCGCTATATACTGTACAAAATGAAACCCACAGTAATGAGACTGCTCATCTCAGGAACAAAAAGAAACCTTTATGATGCCAAGGATTTATATATCGATCATATGTGTCTGCCTGAACACAAGCAGATATTTCAAAAGAAACACAGACATATTTCTTTAATCCACTTTTCTTATTAAAATCTATAGCCTCATTTCTTTTTAACACGTGATGATGAATCGGCAACCAAGCTGCTCGTTCATTTTGTATCGGCCGTTATTAACCTTCCTATTCGTATTTCTTGAAAAGAGTCTTTAGGTAAGTGTATATTTATAACTTCCAAACTACCTTTCCTATAGAATTTGACAACATACCGCATTAAGCAACGAGGATAAGGTAATTAACTTAAAATTTAAGAATCAACAATGTTTTTGTCTAAAATATTTGAACCTATAAAACATAAAGCACAAAACATAAGAACATTGACGTTCCATAATATCGCTGTGCTTTTATGTAACACCGACTCGTGGCCTAATGCACGTTTACAATTTCATGATACAAGACCTCGACTATCTTGGCAGAGACAGGGATTAGTTAGCCAAACCTACGCTTGAATTCATGCGTGCTGCCAATCTAGAAATATATCAAAAGAAATACTAATGTTGAGAAACAAAACCTGGAAACAACAAAACAACATTAATTTTGTTAATGATGACGATATTGCTGAAGTAATGAACATCCTAAAACAGATTCCAACAATTTACTGATTCACCTTGAAACGTATCATAAAATATGGTAATGAGAATTGTTCATAATAATAAATACACTTTACCATTTAGCTACGAAAATCCACAACATAAATATACGTTGGCCATCAAAACCATATGCTAAAGTGCAACTAATGACTACAAGCAATCAAAGATTTTTTGAAAAATTAATTAAATCAAGTTACAAAAGTAAAACTCAGAAGACTTACGATCGAATATCTAAAACAAATTTGGCAAATTATTACCAGTTTAAAAGAAAAAAGCGACAAATCAAACATTATTTTAGATAATAGATCTTCCAAGATTTAAACAAAAACGTAATGGCAACATTGCTGATATGTATATAGATGCTTACAATGATAGTTCTCTGATGGACTCCGTAATAGCAAACTATCTTCTAAAATGTATTGTCTTCAAAAATAAAAACTATGAAGGTGTACAATTATCAATGAATATATAACGTATATGTCACATATAATGATACCTAGTTATATTTTGTTTTGAACTTGATACTCTTGACATGATAATCTCAGATTAATGGCTTGAAGGAATTTGTAATTTTATTCTTAGGATTAATACTTTTCTTCCCGTTTATGGTAAATTCGAGAAATAAACTGGATTCCACGCTGTACTCATCAAGATGCATTCTGTGCTATGTACTCATAAGGCAGGATTCTGTGCTGTGTACTCACCAATATGGATCTGAGCTTTCTGCTCATCAGGCAGGATATCGTGCTGTACTCATCAGGATGGATTCCGTGTTGTACTCATCAAACTGGATTCCGTGTTGTACTGATCAAACTAGATTCCGTGTTGTACTCATCAAGCTTCATCCCGTGCTGTATTCGTCAGGCTGGATTCCATGCTGTACTCATCAGGATGGATTTCGTGATGTACTGATCAAACTAGATTCCGTACTGTATTCATAAGGCTGGATTAAGTGCTGTGTACTCATCAAGGGATAATATATTTGCAATATATATCATAACATAATTTCTGAAGTTCAACATAGAAAAAATTATGTTTTTATCGATTTTATCATTCTATTTGGCGAACGGTTCTGCTGATTAAATTATCCCGAGAAAAGTAATTTTAAAAAAGCATTATTCGTGATCTTTATCAGAACGCATTGTCCGGTGTACTCTTTCCTTGAGCGCAACTAGTTTATTCTAAAGTTCTTGTTCTGGTAAGCAAGGTAAAAGGACAAGTTTTTCATCCATATTATCACCAAATTATGTATCACATATATTCAAATTTGAATTTTATTATATGCATGTAATTTTGGGGATTGAATGCTGATTCTTTCCAAGAAAATTGTAACGCCTTGTACGAGTATGTACGAGTACAGAAGCATGACACTAACTTGGCAAAACAAATATTCATCTCTACATCGAAAAGTATATTTACATTTGATAAAATAGAGAAGAAATAATAACAGACGCCCATCAGAGGAATGTCGTTGGGATAGAATTACCACATCATGGAACCAAAATGTAATCTTTGTGCTGAGGGCGATACTGGTGGCGAATACTACAATCTACTCATATATCTAATTGTTCTTGTCTGTCTTTGCAAATGAAACTGTCGAAATCATAGTTTAAAAATTAGACTATATAATGTAAACTTTTAAAAACTGCTTTCTACTTTCGTAAAATTCTAGATATTAGCGAAATTATAATAAAGAAATATGCTAAATGCAAACTATAGAAGTAATTTCTCACAAATTTACAAACACCATAGTTTTTTTTCTTCTATTCAGGTCATTTATTTGAAATGAATTTGAAAACAGTTAGCCAGACATACTTACCGTCATATATAGCTGCCTATAAATAAGTTTGATAGTGTATGTTTGGTAAGGAAAAATCCTCCATCATCGTTTAGCATCACTAGCTCAAGAATATGCATCACTAGTCCAAGCGCGTGTATGTATGGATGTGTATGTATGGATGGATGGATGGATGGATGTATGTATGGATGGATGTGTTTGTGTGTGTGCATCCACGTTATAGTGTTCTGCTAAATATCGAGAGTATTTGTTTGTTCTTTAGTATGAATTTGTTGATCACAAGGGTTGAATTTTCCGTTCAAAACTGAACCATAATGGAGGATTCTTCTCCTTACATTTTTGAATAAGGGTCAAGCTCAAATAGCCGTATTGTGAATACAAATTTATCTTTCAAACGGCAAAAATCTGTTGAAAATGACCTTAACTTAATTTATAGAGTACCAACTACGTTTAAGCAAATCTCTGTGTAAACTTTAAGGTTTAAAGACGTATAGGCTTTCAATCAACGGTGTTTGAAACCGCTATGATAATGCCAATATCCAGCGTACGAAGTGTATACTGCAGATAGCGTGCGCAATAACACAAATATCCAGCGTACGAAGTATATACTGCAGATAGCGTGCGCAATAATACAATTATGAACAAGTCCAAAAAGTAAGTCCATTTTTATCCATAAGATTAATCAAGATAGTAAAAAACAAAATGAAATCATTTCCAATTCAGCCTGGACTAGAATTGGTTTAGTCTTCCGAAATAATAACGAGGCCATGACTGTTTCCATTATAACAATTATAAGAATTGTTTAAGAGTTGAAATTTCACTAAAGACACAGTAGAATGATATAGCCCTGTCAAATCGTCTGCAACGGCCTATTTTGTAGGACGCATATCTTCAAACAATGCTCGTTTTGGTACGTAAATGTGTTGCAATTAATACATATATTGATCATTGTGGAAAAATCTTTAAATGATAATGGAAATCGGGAAGATTTTGCTACTTTTGGAGCAATATGCTAGCCGTAGAAGGTCAAAGTAGTCCACGAGTCAGAATCAGGGTCACTTGTGAGCTAGGATAAAACTCTTCAGCACCGGTGTTCTACATTGGAAAACAGGACCTTACACATATACGAATATGAGAATCAGGTCTCATAGCTCATTTACGAAACGGATTCAAAAGTTGTATTTTGATTATATTATTACCTAGATGACACGGATGTTATTGCATTCCTCTCAGTTATCAACATGTGCCATCATCCGTTCTCAGGGTCACTGACCAATAGTGCGCGCTACTTAACCGATTTATTCTTGCTCCATACACAGATGTTCAATTTACAGTTGTAGAAATGTGGTCACTCTGGACTTGTAACAGCGTTCTACGGTTTTAATTCCTACTTGATATTAACAACCAAACAGTAAATATAAGTGATTTTCATAAATATACTACAGGCATACACCCACGTAAAGCACATACATGTATGTATGTCTGTACGTACGTGTGCCCTTTTAACAAAGTTAGATATGTACCTAATTATGCCTCACTGTCGGTCAGTCTCGTCCTGTGCAGCCCATACAACACCGGACTGTTCTTGTGATATATCTGCTAATATTTATTTTTGAATAAG
This sequence comes from Sinohyriopsis cumingii, assembly GCA_028554795.2. NCBI lineage: Eukaryota > Metazoa > Mollusca > Bivalvia > Unionida > Unionidae > Sinohyriopsis > Sinohyriopsis cumingii. The sequence continues at coordinate 6,083,177 of CM068841.1, forward strand.
TTCAATTTTCTATCCGAAAGCACCTCATGTGTGCATGGAGGGGTGGTTTACCTGATTATTAATTTTATTTGAAACATGATGATGATGATGATGATTTTAATAACGAGTAAAGTATTTGAAATGGGCATTGTCCATTAAAAAACTTACTGTACAATTGACGTCAAATGTATTTTATTTCATGACAGACTATATAATATTTTATTGCCTTTCGGTATGACTGTACCGCTTATCTATCATGATAATGTCTAACTCATTGGAAAATTTTAAAGCTCTAATGTCTAACTCATTGGAATATTTTAAAGCTTTAATGTCTAACTCATTTGAATATTTTAAAGCTTTTATGCCTAACTCATTGGAATATTTTAAAGCTTTTATGTCTAACTCATTTGAATATTTTAAAGCTTTAAACTTAAGATAAAGATGTAAATGATAAATGATAAGTTTCATTCCTGTTATGTCTTAAATACCACATATAAACATTTTTCTGTTTCCATTGTAAAGTGATATTTTTATTTTAAGCTAGGCTGTAAATTACGGGATTTTCTGAGAGAACTAATCCTAATTTTTCACTGGAGTGTAAATATATATTTTTTCGCTGGGCGTAAATAGTCACGGATAACATTATAACCAGGAAATTCCACTAAATATTGCTGCCTACTGTTTTAGACGACTAGAGTTCATTTACAGCTAAAATTTGGTCTTAAGTTACTATTTTGTTTTATACTTCTAATTGGTTTAATTTGTTTGTAATTTTGTTTTCTGTGCGAATAATCAACACACGCAAAACAGACCACAGGAAAACATAAATGTACTCCTTTGCCATAGCGGGATCCGGTAAGAGATCAATAAGTTCAGTCTGTTATACGGTATATCTTGCTAGCCAGAGGTTCAGAAACTGTACTTGTTACAAGTGTGCGATGGAGATATTCCGTCGAGTGGGTGAAAAACAATGTATTTCCACGAGTGGCGAACTTTAAATGTGTCTTTTGATAATAACATTATTTCCTTGCCATATATATTATTGGGATTCTATCCATCTTCGGCACGTGCAATCGTAAGATTATCATCACTGAAGGCTACTATGGGTATAAGTTTGATCCTCTAATCTTAATCCTTTAATCCTCATACGGTTGGTCTTCTCAACATTATTTCTTAGATGGATGTAAAGCTGTATTTTATTGCTCAGTTGTCATTTTAGACTATGGACTTTGGTTCCAAAGTTTTCATTACTACTCGATATTGATTACAAAAGACATATAGGCTAACGTACCTGTAAATACTTGTGAGTTTCATAAAAGTGCCCATACAAACGCACATAAGGTCAATATTCAAGAAAAGATGTATGTATTTATGTATTCACGTATGTATGTATCTATGTATGTATGTATGTATGTATGCTTTTCTTGATAATTATTGATAAAGATACGGACGGTTCATGGTAAAAAAAATAATAAACCAAACTAATAATTTAATGGTACGATTTAAATTATATATAATTGTATCACTACCGTTGAAGTTGAGGTTTGCAACAATATTAATTGGTATGTGCTATGCAAGATGTTCTTAAACACGGCAATGCTTTTTTTTAATGATATACTTTTGTTGTTTATATTTATAATTGTATGATTATACCATTGTAATTTTAATATATTTCTTATTCTCTGGTTCTTTATACACTAGTCAACCTATCCATACAGATATACTTTCTATATAGTCTAGCTTATATATATATATATATATATATATATATATATATATATATATATATATATATATATATATATATATATATATATATAGATAGATAGATAGATAGATAGATAGATAGATAGATAAAGTAAAGTAATTTTAGTCCAAGATCAAGCTGGCGTTTCGATGAAGTAATATTGAATCTGCGGCTGGTTTAGGAAATGTCCAATTTTAAAACATCTTTTTTAAAAACAAAATCCAAGATCTGTATTAGGAGGCACCATTTCAATCATCCTTCAAGATAAGAAAAAAAATAAAGGCGAAATATGCTCAGCTATTCGCTAAGGCAAACCAATTCAAAATAAGAAATATTAGATACCACGAGACAGCAGATAAAAGATAATATATACCAAAATGTTTTAAACGTATATAAAAGAAAAGAAATGGATTCAATCGGTAAGTAAACACAATATAAGAACGGACACACGTACTAAATTTGGATTAAAATATTCTCTCTGATTTGTTTTGTATAGATGTGAGGTACTGACTTACAAGTTCCACAAATGATTACAGAAAGCTTTTGTATGCTTTTATTTTTCAAGAACAATTTTTAGCAAATACTTTGTAACAAAAGCTACAACTGTTAACCAGTCAACATAATTAAGAATACCCATGTTAACCAGTCAACATAACTAAGAATGTCAATGTTAACCAGTCAACACAATTAAGATCGTGGTGAAATACCTGTCTTATTGACAGTTTCCCAAAATTCTTCTAAATTTGTCTTTTGATTATACTATTTATTATCGATAACACATACGTCATATGGGCACAAATCAATAAATAAATAAAGAGATAAATAAATAAATAGAGAGACGAAGCTATGACTTGCTCTTTCATAAGAGAGAGATACTATTTGAAACATGATTAAGCATGAATTTACATTTGTATACGTTTTGACAAAGTAGATAATGAAATAAAGTGTCTCTGGTACAAATTCATAACAACATTACACGACATGTTGATTAAAGGTTTCTCTCGGTTTAATGAAAGATATTTCATCTATTTCTTCAGAAATGTTCCCCATGTAAAACATTTAAAATCATCGATGTTTTTCAGAATAGCTGAACTAAAATGTTTGTTTAAGATATAATAACTTCTCTTTGATGTTCGGATGTTTAACTAAAATATAATAGTTGAGGATATTTAAAACAACTTTCTTTGTAAATGTAATTCTTTGCATGCAATAAAAGAAAACTGAATAGTCTGCTTAAACCCTGAACAACGTCACATTTCCTTAACGATAAAATATGGATTCAAGAAACTGACCACTGAAAATCATCATCTGTCGCAACAATTTTAAGTAAAAATTTATTTGTAGTGATAATTCAATACAGGATCTTTACCTGCAACTCTACAATTTGCGGATACTTTGTTTTGTATCTAAGAGGCAAATTTATTTTGCCAAATATCGAATCCATTCCACCATATTCGTTGAATCGTTTATATTCTGAAGTTAGAATTTGCCTAATTTTCTTCAATTTCTTGTAAATAAGTTTGCAACCCCTCTAGTCCACTAGAAAGTAAAGTAGTTTTGAACCAATACCAGGATGCGTGAGTTTTCTTCTGAAAGTAAATCAGACTGGTATCAAGTCTTGATATACTAAACTTTTTGTTGGAATTGCAAGAATGTAGAGACATATTCATATGAAACCATTGTCTACTAACATCTACTAGGTCATTTACTTCCTAAGTCCATTAAAAAAAAGTTATTTAAAAAACACACAGATTTGCTCCTTTCCCTAATTGTAATGATTTTGCTACATGAGACTATTTAAAGGATCAGCAGGAGTATCAACTGAGGAAGTATTTTCAAATTTGATCTATGCCGATACAATAAAGCTACACACGATATTAAGAGCCTTATGTTTTTTTCTTCTTCAGATAATATCTTCCCACAGAGTGAAAATAAATTGTTGATATTTTGGCACGATGCATCTAGAAGGCATCCAATTGTACAAAAGTAGTTGAAAGTCCTACCATCCAAGTCATCTTCAATGCTGTTACAAAGGCAAATTCATCTATAATTTTGAAGCTTCACACCTTTTTCTTTCCAATGTAGTGACTTCATTTATTCCGCATGTATGTATTGATATTTGCAATTAAAATATTTGTTGATAACAAGGGCAAATATATAAGTATAGGATATTTTAGGCGATATTATAACTGTGATTCAAGCAAAACTAATTGTACAAATGTTAATACCTTTCACTGGTTGCTTCAAATATGGTCTTGATAATGAATGAAACTAAGGACAAATGCGGCTCGAATACGTGCAGAGATTATACTACAAAGAGAAGTGAAAGCATTTCAATACTAGATCATTGTGTAGACATTTATATATGACTCTCAAGTTAGCAAAAAGAAGATCCAAACAAAGTAGAAAGTAAATAGCAACGAATAAAAAAGTATATTCGTCACCGATTTGTTGCGTATTACCAACATTTTCCCTGTCATAAATGAAGATGCTTGCAATTCAGTTTTACATTCTGTTGCGTTAGTAATTATTAATATCTGGTAATTTCTAAGGGTTTTGAAAGTCAATGCATATCATTGTTAAAATGTACAGCATAGTTAAAATGGCATTGTAATGAAACTAAATCCATAGAACACATGTCTACAGAGTTAGTGCCTTAGCTTATACTACAAACAGAGTTGTTACTTGTGTTTGATTGTGGTATGGCGTTACGTTCTTTACTTGATTACAGTGATGGGTGTAGTCTCAGCCATTCAAAGAAATGTAGCTACCATGAAGATTTATCTCTTTTTTTATAATGCTTCTATGATATATATATATATATATATATATATATATATATATATATATATATATATATATATCCCTTAATGTATAGACACCAAGCCAGCAACCTAATTTTTAAGCAATTTCATTTTTAATTGCCGTGTACACCAACCCAGCAATCTGATTTTTAAGCAATTTTATTGCCGTGTTGGACGAGTTTGAAAATTACTGTTTAAGCACTGTTTTAACGATCTTTTCGTAGACATTTGTTAAAATGTTACGTAAACCGTCTAATTTTGACCCCACCCCCCACCCCCACCCCGCCTTTGCGTTGGTATCCTGCTGTTTTAATCTAAGTGTACATCTGTCATGAGGATAAAGAAAGCGGTAAAATACTCATCTTATTGCCCATATCCGAAAGGGATTCTAGATTTGTCTTTTGATCCTTTTACTATGTCGATGACACGGATGCTGTTGTATTGCTATCTGTTAAATCATCCGTTATTCAGATAACTGAAGAGTATCGTGGGCATAAATTTGATCCACTTCGCTTAACCCATTTATCATTTTTAAGCTGGCATCTATGACATCTTTGTGATGTATGTATATACGACGCCAACTCATATTTATTGTGAAGAGGTTACATTTTCGATCAACATTTCATTCTCTAATGGTCTATTCTCCATGCTAGTATACTGTTGTCCACTATCGACCTTTGCAATCATCCGCTATTATGATCACTGAAGACTATTGTGGACATAAGTTAAGGTCACTAATTGGATTTCCGTCGAGCGCTGTAATGAATGTGTTCTTTACCATTACTTTTAGATGGATGATAATTTAGATTTTGTTGGTAGCATGTCGCTTTAGACGAAAGGTTTATAATGGCCTCATTTCCACTCATCAGAAATTATTAATGAAATCTAGATCTTTTGGCCTGAAAATGTTTGTCACTTTCCTAAACGTGCTTACAAAAATACACTTAAAGCCCATACTAAATAACAGCTATGTATGTATATATGTACGTACTTACGTATGTATGCATGTATGTATGTACGTACTTACGTATGTATGTATGTATGTATGTATGTATGCATGTACGTACGTACATACGTATGCATGCATGTATGTATGTATGTATGTATGTATGTATGTATGAATGTATAATGATGTATAATTAAATAGATGAACTGTGTAATATTAATAAGTTCCCGTATTGGAATCATTAAAATATAACTACTGCAAAATAAATTATAAAATTTACATTTTGGGTTAAGAATGTTGTGCATTTGTGTTTGAAATCATCAAACCAACTATCGCCTTACTATTTTTTCTTTGAATGCAACAGTGCAACACCCTAGTGGTATATATAGTTGAACTTAGAAAGATAAACAATAATTTCCAATTTTTCATCAGAATGTGTATTATCTACAAAAATAATATATTGAAAATGTTTCGCCTTAAGAGACACTGAAACCATGGTGTCCCTTCCTAGTGTCACTCCTCCTTCAATAAGGCAGCAGAGAGGGTGAACAGACCACTTGCTGGAAGGTCAATTTTTGAGAAATAAAGCATTCTACGAAAAATGAAAATTAAAGGTCAATCACGTCAAACTGAAGCCTCTAACAAAAACCGAGAGGTTCTCTAATTGGCTTAGTTTATTTTGTTACTCAATCTTTGCCGTTTGTGTTTTTCAAAATTTGTATAATGTTTTTTTTTTCTCACCGTGACACTTATTTGTGGTCGCGCTCGCTCTGCTGCTGTATTGTGTGAGTGATTAAATCATTATTATATCAATCTCTCAACCAAAGATTTTATTAAGACCTAATCGATATCGTGATCGAGGATCATGTATATGTATTATTATAAACCCGTGTGGGGTTGATTGTGCTTTTCAAAAGACGTTTTCGAACTTAATCATGTTCATGTCTCCTGACTATCAAGTATGATGAATGTTTCGCAGAGTATGTGTATCGACTCCATTAAACACAACTAAAATATTGCAGTTATCTCTGATCACGTTAGGTATTTGTGTATATCGCTACATAACAATTTTTGTATGCCTGCCTCGAGAAAATATTCTTGCGGATTTGATTGTTTGTCCAGCATTACTTCATCGTATAATACGAGATTATTAATACATCTGTCAAGGTCATCTACAGATGGGGCTTCATCAATATCGATGATAAAATCAATAATATCATTGCCATAATCGTCCAAATATTTTGCATCTTCATTAAAATCTTTAAGCACTTCGTAGCATCTCTGATCATCAACTGACGGAGATACTAAATACAACTTATCCATTTGAGTCATTTCATTATCATATTAAGTAATAATTGCGTCTTACCATACCTAGATGGATTTATGATAATTGCTCTGATAGAATTTGGTAGCGCTGAATGATGTTTCACTGGCTCTTGCTTTCGTGTCGCTGAGAAATCAATGACAACCGTGTTGTACAAATATAATAAATATTATGTATCTATATTGTGTTCCATGCATAGCAACCACCCCCACAAGTGGATTAACAATATTAGTAACAAAAAATAAAAAGCGTGCACTTACAGGAAAATCTGTGAAAAGTCGTACAGATATAAATATAAGTTTATCTCGTCACGTATGTAGACAGGTGGTGATATCGCTGCTTCCTTAGAAATATTACCAGGAGCTCCATGGGCTACATACTCAGGATAAAAGTATCTTCCTTGATATAATTATTGTGGTTCTGGAACTCAACTTGATATACGACTTGCCGAACGAGATCAACCAAGACCTGGAGAGTATCCAATAAACACAGTTGATCAATCATGTCACGTTGCATATAAAAGTAAAGATTTACAGAGGATATTGTAGGGGTAGAGCAGCTATTAGTAAACCCGCTGATGCAGCAAATGTTGCACGTTCTGTTGCTACAAATTGGGTAGCAGAAAGGCAATATGGCAAATTTATTTACCACCACTTTAAAAGAAAATCAGTATACACATTTTGATGTCAGCACTCCTAATGAAGTTCATCAAGGATATATTTTATTTTTACCACTCGATACTATTAAAATTGGTAGACGCCAATCAGGTACATACAAATACGCATTGACTGTCGTTGACGTTGCAAGTAGGTATAAAGAAGCAGAACCAGGATCAACTAAAACAGCTGCTGATGTTGTATGTGCTTTTGAACGAATTTATCAACTAGAACCCTTGCGATTGCCACATTTGCTACAGGTTTATCCTGGTAAGGAATTATTTGGTGCAGTTTCATCTCTGATGAAAAAACATGATGCCAAAATCAGACGAGGACATATTGCAGTTCATAGTGATAAGGCAATTGTTGAATGATTTAATCGAACATGAGCTCAGAGGCTATTTGGATTTCAAGATGCGAAAGGAAATAATTCAGAAAGATACGAGATCTCGCCAATGGGTTGCAAGATTAACAAGTGTGATAGCTGTGTTAAAAAACGAAATTACTCGTTCAACTTCTATGAAACCATTAATGCAATTACAAAAAAAAAATACCAATACAACGACATGACTTTTCAAAACAACCATTACTAGGTAATATGATTGTAAATAATTTATATGAACCCGGTGAACTTGAAGGTGGTAAAAAGGTGGTATTTGGAGTATTACGACACATACAATTTCCAGCGTGGTAAGATCTACGGGTAAGCCTGCAATATACAAATTAATTCAATTGCTCCTCAACGTGGATTTGTACGCGAGTAATTACAAGTAGTTCCTGAAAATTCCACGATTTTTTCTCTGATACAAAATGAGCCACGACTGATGGACTCGTAAAACAATTACTGAGCATCGTTTCAATTATAACATCGTCATTGGTGTATTTTGATGCAAGATTTTTCATTTCTTCGTGGAAAGATTCTTGCGATAAATATGTCCACTAGGTCGAACAAACTGGACATGGTTTCCACTAACTCGTAACTCTAAATAAACCATACTGATACAAGATCATTCTTACTTATTTGTTAATAAAATTAAATATAACATTTCGATTTCGTGGAAATATTGTTACTGCATTAGTCTACTCATGCACATTATGATCAATAATTTCAATCGAAGCTCCTTTCGATTTACACTTAGATTCGTACAAAATATCTCCGGTCGTCGTTTTTACCATTATTGGAAATGTTAATTTCTTCCCTATGTTAATGTTAATTTCTTTTCTAGCTCATCGACGTCTTTGATACACGCTCAGGTATCTTTAACTGTTTATGTCCAATCATTTATTATTTTGCGTCTTTTATCCGTTAAACCATTTCCAAGAGTCGAAATTGTAAAAAATTCCGTTACTCGTTCAGACACAAAATTTAACCTTTACAATTTCATTGGATTTAGATCATGAACGCTGGCTATATCATTTAGTGGATATATTGCATAAATAACCGCGGTTACATGATACGCTCTTTCGTAGTACGGTTTGTCACTACCAGTCAACATCTCTGGTTTGGAAGTTTTACATAATACGGCGATTTGTTCATTATAAAAGACAGGGTCACGTTTGTCACGGATAATCCAAGTATCGTCTACTTCCTTACTTTATTCTGAAACATATCTTTGATTGTCGAGACAATTAATAAACGTCGCCGCTCGTTGGTCGTTCATTGTAGCATCGATAACATCGGTGTTGCGTATGATTTTCAATGCTGACCATACATGAGATTCACCATCGTGGCGAAATTCTTTCTTAGCATTGCGAATACTTTCAATCAGACTTTCCGTCGGATCAGCCAGAGATCGTCTTCGTGGGTCAGGGGTTCCAAGATCGATTCTTTATTCAAGTGGTATGATCAGAATCGCTGATAGTAACTTAAACTAATCTATATTATAATTAAGTCAAAATTAATTTTCAATTGAAATATGATATATATATATATATATATATATATATATATATATATATATATATATATATATATATATATATATATATATATATATATATATATATATATATATATATTGATTCCAACAAAGAATAAATGCATATGGCTCATCCTAGGTTCTGCACCTCCATGTAACAAAGCCTGCGTAAACGTATTCTGCGGATATCATTAACAAAATTTACGAAGAGGGAGTTTAGGAGCAAAACTACGTTTGAAGTGTGGTGTTGTAGTTAGTGGATAAACGCAGTTGTGTGTGCAATGTGCTGGTGAAAAATACAGAGAACAGAAAAGATATTATGATAAACATAACTCTGACAATAAGGACAAAGTTATAAAAAGCGATGAAGATTATCTCGCCAGATTTTTCAAATAATAATTTAAACAAATGATATTATTACATAAATGGAGCAAAAATAATTTGTAAAACATCCTATCATCACGAATTATGATGCATCCCGTGACGGTGTCATCAGGAACTGTCTCATAATCAGTACCGGAGGAAATAAAATCTTTCTCATACATTTATCTACGAGTGTTTCCACGGACTAACCAAAAATGATGCTATGATGGATCATATTGATTAAAATCCGAAAAAATTCTTTGTATAGTTTACGAGCTGTTGCACAAAGTCAAAATTGCAAATTTGGAAATACTGGGATATGTAAAATTGTTTATGCAAAAATGGTTGTTAAATCCGTAAATACAGAGACTGGTTGAGAAATAATATTTCTATCAATGAACGCAGCTGCCAAATATTTTGATAGTTGCATGCCTTCGGTATAAAACGATGCGAATTGTATTACCAGATCGGTGTTTTCAAAGAAATATAAACAAAAAATAATATTTCAATATTGCTGAAGGGAGATAACTCTATCAAGCGTCAATCTATGCTCTCTCAGGAAGAGTAATTAAATAGTCATCTCGCTTGTTACTGCGTGATTAACTAGCGCGTTTATTTATAAGCTTTTGTTGTCATCGTAAACGAACTATATACAATACTTTAAATGTATGCGTGGTAATTAACACAACACGGTTCAAGAAAATATTTCACTTACCTCTATTCACTCCCGAAAGCACTTCCAGTCTGACTGGGAGAGAGAGATTCTGGCTGTCTTTTATAGTGTACGCATCATTTTCAGAACATTACGTGATTTTCTAAACCTATTTGAATTCCATACTAATTTTTGGACTTAATTTGTTTTATAGACTTATTTTTGGACTTAATATGTTGTATATACTGATTTATCGACTTCAGTTTGTTTCTAGAGCTCAATCACGCGATTTTCTTGAACATTCTGCGTAGACTATAAAAGACAGCCAGAATCTCACTCTCAAAGTCAGTCTGGAAGTGTGTTCGGGAGTGACAGAGCTAAGTGAAATATTTATTTAGTAATCTAGAGGTTATGTTTGTGCTATACTCCATAATTTTATTATGTCGTCTTGGTTGAGAAATACAATTTAAATATATACTTATTATATAATGAACTTTGAAAATATCAATGCTATTATTTCTGCAATTAAAAAATTGAAACATGACGGTATAAAAAATATCAGATGAACTTAATCCTGAAAAAAATATTTGTGATTTTAAATCATTACGACAACGTAAATTCGAGAATATATATACCCTACCAGCGGAATATAAATTTATTAAGCTAATACAACAATCTATGTCTCAATCCCTGGCTGCGGTGAAAGATATAAAAGTTGAGAAATTCGACTCAATTACGATCGAAAAAGCTAGATCAGAATTGTCTCACGAACACGAAACAAAAACTATTATGAACACGCGTGTGAGACAATTAAGAAAGATTATGTAACATCGTGCAAGTAAAAGCGCTGCCATTAGTGATTATGAAAGTGAAAGTAATGACAACGTTACTAGTGATTGTGAAAGTTATGGCAACTGGGGTCCCTGTCGCTAGTGATTGTGAAAGTGAATAATTATCCTTTGACTTTATTTCTACCTGTGAAATCGAGAATCAGTAAAAAAAAAATTATGTTGTTATTTGCCTTGACTTTGTCAGAGGGTACTATGTACTTTTTTGGTGAAATTATTTAATAATTTGAAAAATTATAGTAATATTCCCTGAAATCGTTAAGATTTTACGTAGAGATTTATACTCAGAATTTCTTGTCTAAATCAAGAAGGTGACCGTTCTGAACATTGATTTTGAAATGTATTATGATAATAACGGATTATGACATCGTAGATAAACCGGATTAATAAACTCCTGCATGATCAAATATCCAGGAGGTACCTGAGGTGTAAATATATACAGAATATAACCTTGCTGGGCCTAATTTGATTTTTCAAGATCGATTTGATCGTTGCCATCAATTACGTTGCATACAAGATTACCTGCGATTGTTGAAGTTATATTTACAATTTCTGGTGAAATATGATGACCTTTACCGTACGGATCATTGTTATATCTGAGAATATCTGCTGGTGGGGCTACTTTTCTCCTCCACTCGACGATTTTAGGAAAGTATTTATTGATAAGAACCTTGACTGAATATTTTAGTTCGTCGGTTCTAAATTCCGATATTACAAATGTTGGTAATTCTGCTTCAGTTATTTTATAATGTTCAGCAAATAATTGTTTACGGGGTTTACCAGGAAATCTATATCGTCCAAAGTTTATAGACTCAATAATAACTAAATTGACATACTCATGGTCTGATGTAACTTGATTCAGATGTTGTATTTTTTCAATGATTTTATGTTTTACGTCGTTATTGTAGTGTTGTATGATACTAGAAAATAAATTTCGTAGAGTATTAAATATAATTTCATGTTCATTTTTAATTCTTTTAGCAAATGCATTAATAAATTATTCGTTAGGAGTTTCAGAAAAATTAAATAATGCTTCCGGTAAGATAGAAGGAACTCTAACAAGATTTTTTGGTAGTAGGTAAAACGTTTGGTTGGCCAGAAACTTTTTAATCAAATTCAAAATGATGATATCCACTATTCCATGGATACTTGTTTCGATATTCTCGATCCTTTAAGAATATTTTCTTGTCTGTATTACAATCATCTAACTTTGGTTCTCGTGATCCTTGATGAACAGTCGGAATTTCTAGCCATCCTAAAACACTTCAGATTGATGAAAAATATATTTCTACAACATAATCTTGCGAATTTATTTATATCGTAGCTGATAATGTTGGTTTGTGAACAGTGATATCAATTTTATATTTAATTATGCGCTGAACTTCATCATTGATTTGTTCGATTTGATAATTACCAGCAGGAATTTCAACAACTTGCCAATCGGCAGATCCATCATCTTTATTCTTATTTGCAAATACCAGTGAATCATTTACTGGCAATCCACCAAATGATTTTGATCTGATATTTGGCCCTCTGTAATATACTCGTAATTATGCTGGCGCTATTTCTTTCGCTGGAATCGCAGTCGGAAAGTTAACGCTAAATTCAGGATTAGTTGAGCTCATCGTTCTTTTTGACGGAGTTGTATTAACGGCAATTTGTAGAAGTAGCTGTTGAGGAGTTGACATTATTATTTAAATCCTGATTTTCTAAATCAGGAGTGGATTCTATCACAGTCATTACTTTCTTGTAATTTTAATCTTCTCCGTGAACTGATGATCTGATATTTTTCCATCACTAAGGCTTGATAATATAACCGAGGATAATGGTGAATATGCTAGAGTCGCTGTGTGTAATTGTATTATGTACTCATGCAATTTTGCATTTGTTTATGTAGATATTTTTTGCGATGATATTAAGAAGGCCAGCAATAGCCGTTGCAGCTGAAACACAAATTGTTACAACAGCTGGTGTTGTCATTGTTATTTCTGATAATAATAAACCAGTTCCAGCAAAAACAGAAGATACCGAATACATAATTATGTCAACAACAACTACTACAAGTCTGCGATATTCTTTTTTACTTTTACTGTATATTCATCAACAGTATTTTTTATTTTATTTTATCATTCAAGTACTTGATTGCATCTAAAACGCCGAACGTTCATTGGAAAGCTCGTTATATTTTAAGCAGGTCGGAATTTAGCTACTAATTCAAGACACCAACAGTAAATAAAGCCGAGCTTTTTCCTTCTGGTTCCACTACAAATGTTTCCTTGTCGTTTTGCCCCAACATCACTAACACATATCCAGAGGTTCCAGTTAGTGGATAACGCCGTGAAATTGTGGTAGATATCGTAAATGTTGTAATACCAAGGACTGAAAGCATGTATATACCGGTAACCTCAGCACGTTGTTTAATAGATTTATTGAGTGGTGACCAAAATGCTTGTCAAGACGCTACTGTATATACTATACTGTCGGTATTTCTTTTATGTCGGAGAGTTTCATATCGATGACTGGTGGAGTTCCGAAAAATGTATTAATATATCTATTTATGTTTCTACGAAAATTCATAAACAATTGTACATGATTAGAATAATCAGTTCTAAATGAGGTTATTTCATTATTAACCTAAACTGACGAGTTCGTTATTGGAAGGTTTTTATTATCGATATATTTCTTCGTTACAACGTCATTGTCTGATTTTGGTTCTCCCAGACCAATAATTTTATTATTAGACATATGAGAATCAGTCATTGTATCACCTGATTTTTGTACTCGACCACGAATATTGTCTAATATCGACGACATAATAACACCGGGTCTAATTGTTCCATTACTATCAAACACAGCTATGATATTTTCACTTACTCCATTATTTTAACGATAATGTATTTCAATGAAAGATTGCTTGTTTTTAACTTTCCTTGCTTATCTTGAAATACAACAACTTCGTTTGGACTTACATTAGCAAGATTTAATAATCCAGATATTTCATCACTAATCTGTGTACTGACATTTTCATGGGTTATTCCGTCAGTTTTTTGTTTGTGTTTAGAAGACGATCTTCTGTAAATATCCATCATTGTACCTTAAGATATGTTTAAAACGACGCGTCTACTTGTTTAACCGTTCACGACTTTATGAGGTGGTAATGTTGATGATGACACAGGGTCGAGTACAGTAATTACTTCACGGCTGCATATTGGCGGATCTGTTATTGTCTGTGTTGGTAATCTTGAATACCAGACTGGAGTTTTTATTGTGTTTACGTAATTTGAAAATCATTTTGGTGGAGCCAAAACATACGAATCAAAATAAATAATTCCACGTGGATCAATTGCGTATGACACCCAATGACTACCTGAACCAGAACTTCCATCCAGATTAATGATATTGTACGGTTATTTTGGTAATTGATATCGTATAAAAACAACTCTTAATTTTTTTATATTTAATTTTTAGCAGCCTCAAGTAAATTAAAATTTGACACAGGAAAAATTAACGAACTGTCCCTGGAAATTTCAGGTCTTTTCCGTATTTTTTTTTTTTTTTTTTTGTATTCCTTTTCCTGTTACTTTGTTTATTGCTAAGTAAGTAAGTTTAACAGCAGCAGTTCCAGCAGCACCAAGTGCAAATGCTTACGCAACTTATGGGGCTGCAGCGGCTATTAAAGCTTGTATACCTGCAAGAAACGGAAATATATCACCAGTCTTGATTGAATATTTAATGGCGCTCGCAAAAAGATTGGGTTTAATGCCTCTTTATGATTGTTTGGCATCATTGAAATGCCTTAGTTGACGTTCTGACAATGATAGTTTATTTTGACCACCTGTGATGTGATCTTTATAGTGATATTTTTTTCCACAGATCTTTGCTGAATTAGATTGAAGTTTTTTAATCTGACCAGGAGTCAGACTGACACTAACATGATGATATGACATTATAAGTATTGTGAGCGATTTGATTACCTATTTTCTATCTGTGCGTCAATAACTCGTATTCGTCCACCAACGCTTCCAAGTAACATTGATTAATCACTAAGTATGGCAGCAATTGCTCGGTAATTAACGCCATCAGCTGGGTTTACGCGAGCTCAAAAATGAATATCAACAACAGATTGTTTAAATAAATCTAAAAATTCCAGTGAAAAGCAATAGATTGGATACAGACTTGTAAAATCTAACTGTGATATTTGCAAACCAGCATCTATATTTTGATCTCGTCCCATCAACGTCACTAAACGATGATATGCACGTGCTGCATGATTCTTTTTTGCAAAATTTAGCAATATGTCTTCAGATGGTTCTTGATGTCCGTTTATCCTTAAAGAAAGTTCACTAACTGCAAGGTTGTCAAATATCATATGACTATGTTGTTGTGAATTTAGTCGATCAGCATTTTGTACAGCAATAAATATGTTTCGGTGCAGAAACTCCTTGTTGTGATGATATATGTCATGTAAATAACCCATCAACATTAATTTGAATGCTATCTGTTGTCATTGTCAACCATGATAACAACGATTTTCCACATGAATTCATTAAAGTAATTAATAATTGTATATTTTGCTCCAAAGATAACTTTTCTGACACTTCAACAAAATCCAAAGATATTTGATAGTGGAATTACGCATAAAAAGTTTCTACGATCACCTTTCAACACTGATTTACGTGTAGCAAATCCTAGGTTGTAATTTGGATTAGTTTAATAACAATCGATTCTACATTTGCGTCATCAGCAACAGCTGTAACCTTTGTTGGTCTTCTTATACCATAATGCTTGTCATCGGAACTGTCAAAATTATCCTTAACATCAGCTGATCTTGTATAATCATCTGAATATCTACCTAAAGTTAATATCGTTGTGTCAACATCAACATCTTTTTGAATTGTTTAAATATTTCTTCCGTCAATCATGTACGTAGCGTTGTCAAACAACGCTATAATGTCATTATTAACAAAACCAAATGTCATTAGCTACATAGTGCATCATCTGCTTTTACACTTTCACCTTCTGCTTCAATAAACGCTTCAGCAGGTAAAAATATCTGCTTGTATCTTGAACTTGTAATTCGATTCGACCTCGTTGATCTGGTGCACGTGCTTCGCAAGAATGATATTGATAATCATGAACAGATTAGTCTTTAAGAATTGGTGCGTCCGTATCAAATGCTGGCTCGGATCTAAGTTTAAACATTTTTATTATAATTATTATCGTCTAACACGAAGACCACTTCCTGAGATAAAACTTGTATTTACAGGCATAATTTCATTACTCAACTTTGCAGGAACGACGTCGTTAACAGCCAACTCTGCTAGTTGTTTTATTTGTAGCTTGATTTATTATTATACTGATATTTGCAGGCATAACTTCAGCGCTGGGTAATTTTACTGGTTGTGGTTTTCTTCGTACTAATCGAGCTAATCTTCCTTTGATTGCTGAAAATGCTTTACCGGCAGCATTACCAACAGCAATGATACATTTGTCTCGAATAAAGTTAATATCTTTCATTCTTATTTGTTTTGCAATCGGTATTGCTTTTCGAACTATTCTCTTAAATAAACCTTGCACAACATCACCGAATCCATCGCCGTAGATCGCTTTGTACGTTGGAAATCGTGAATTTATTACTCTAACCGTTACAGGTCCACTTTGAGCATTATGCACGATCATTTTATTAAATTACAAGTTGATTAATTACAAGTTTCAATCGCTGTAATAACCATCAGCAGTTTCATGAATGCGAGGTTGATAAACATTACGATCCATAACACCGCCGGTAAATAATCTTTGGCAAATATCAGAATTTGATTAATAATTTCTGAAGAATTATTTCCAGCTCGTTTTTCTCCAATCAGAATTTCTAATCGTTCAACATCAGAAAGAACACTGTCAGTACAAGTTCCTAGACCACTTCCTGTTTTTGGAGGAGGTTTTACCATCAATTCATCAAAAACATCTACTTTTCTTTCTTCTTGTTGTAATTGTTTTTCTACTTTACTTTTAAATTGTTGAAAAATCTTTTTATCTTTATCTTGTTCATCAACAGAATTAAGACCATGGGCAAAAAATACATTTTTAATGCAATCGTTATTTGTCAAAGATCTATATTCAGGTTTTAAATGTTTATCTCGTTCCTCATATTTTGCAACAATGTCTACTAGTTTGTCATCAGATTTCACTTTTTTAATAGTTTCTAAACCCGCAGGTGAAAATTTAATTCTAACTTCAGTTAAATGTCGTTGTTGTAATTGTTGTTGTTGTTGTTGTAATTGTTGTTGTAGATATTGTTGAAATTCAGGTTCAGGTTGTGGTTGTTTTTGTGGCTGAGGAAGTTGTCGAGGCTGAGGAGATTGTGGATAATGAATTTTTAATTTAGGAGATTGTGGTTGAGGGGGTTGAAGTAGTTGGGGCATAGAAGGTAATTGTCGTTTTTGAATTTCTTGTAATTGTTTAAGAGTAATATAAGCATCTGATTCTTGTAAATATTTATCAAAATTTTTCATCTTGTGCTTGATTTGTATCAGCATGTACAAGAAATACCCATTTACGCCAATCTTCAAAAGATGCACCTTTAACATATTCAGGTTTTAAAATATATTTCTCGCTTTGCATAACCGTCCACATAAATTTTATATAATTATTTAGTCTCTTTTATCTGTTGAATTCCGTCTGGGGTAAATTTATTAATAATTTCAATTCTTTCTTCTTTTTTGTTGTTGTTTGTTTTTGGTCTAGCACCTATTTTGCCAACAGCGCCTTCAAGTATTTCTTCTTCAGCTTCTGGTTGTGATTGTGGATGAGGGGTAGGTTGTGGTAGATTTTTAAAAATCTTTTTCTGTCCGTTTAGTTCATCTTGCTATCTTATCAGTTTGTTCAACCGTTTGTTTAAACGCGGGAAGAAGACCCTCAGTAGCTTCTGCAACTCTTTCAGTAACCTTCGTAACAGGTCTAAAAAAGTGTTCTTTATCTTCTGCATATTCAACTAGTGCTACCGAACATTTTTGCAGTTTTTGTTTAAGAGCATCACGAACAGAAAGACAGCTTCCAATTGCTTCTAATCTTTCTGGAGCTAATCTACGAGTGTAAGATTCCATTATTGATATAATAATGATTTAATTATTCACACAATACACCAGCAGAGAGGGTGCAACCACAAATAAGTGTTATGGTGGGTAAACGAAAACATTTTACAAATGTTGAAAACACAAACGACAAAGATAGAGTAACAAAATAAACTAACCCAGTTAGAGAAACTCTCGGTTTTCGTTAGAGGCTTCGGTTTGACGATATTGACCTTTTATTTTCATTTTTCGTAGAAAGCTTTTATTTTCTTTGAAAAATGGACCTTCCAACAAGTGGTCTGTTCACCCACTCTGCTGCTAATAATTAAATACACAAATGTTAATACCTGTCCTTTGGTCATTTCAAATATGGCATTGATCGTGAACGAAACTAATGCCACCTCGAATATGTACAGAGCGTTTGTTACACAAGGTAAAAGAAAATAGATCAATACTAGATCATTGTGCAGTTTCAAAACTGACATTGTACAGATATGTTGACACGAACCCAGTCATTAAAGAGTTCCACATACTGTAGAAATAAACAAAGAATAAAAAGCTACAATATCATCCACTATTCCATTGTACGTATTGTAAAATCCGCTCATTTAGATATAATGATTTAACTTTAAATCATGTTGACTTATTATTTAATAATATTCAGTAATTCCTAACGGGTTGATAATCAAAGCATAGTATATAGTCAAGAACAGCATTTCTAAAATGACATAGTAAGGAAAATAACTCCATTGAGTACAGATGGAACTCTATGGAGTTAGTTCCCTTGATATATTGAAGCGTTTTCTGGCGCGACAACTTGCACTACAAATAGTTAGGTTACTTACATCTGATGTTGATTTGGAGTTAAATCGCTAACTCGATCTTGGTGTGTCGCCTGTACTCAACAAAATACATGTAGATACGTGTGAAGATTTACCTAATAATTTGACTGCCTCTATTTGTACATTCCTTTGTTCTTAATGTCCCCCAACCCTTTCATTTTTTCACGATGTTTATATTCCGTAGTGCGGGCTGGGGTTACCATCTTCAGATCTCTTAAAATTATCCTAAGGATGCTTCTTCAATCCATTTCATTGTTAATGTTTGAAATGTACACGAGTCAAATAAAAAATTTCAAGCTGAGTCCGGATGTTATGCCTTAAGAACTTAACCTTTTGGAATAGAGACCATCCAAATTTTCAAGAAGCATATTTTATTGTTTCTTTTTGTAAGTGTGATTTATAGATTGTAAGGTGATAAAGATAATAATACAAATTACTTTAATATTCTTATTTAGGGTTGATAAAATGGTATATGCGATCCGTACCCTCTCTCTCTCTCTCTCTCTTTCTTGCGCTCCCGCGAATGAACCATCTATCAATCCATCGACTGAGTATTTTGAAAAGTGAATACTTTTTCTACTTCCTAACTTTACATTAGTGTACAAGTTTTCTAAGAAACACGTTTCTTAAAAAAAATATTTTACAGATTATTCTTTCTACCTATTCGAAGTTTTTAAGATGGAATGTAGAAAGATAAAATCCATATTTTTCCTTCTGTTTCTCTCACCAAAATAAAGCGCATGTATTATAATTCTATATAGGATTTAATATTTAAACGGAGTAAAAAGCAGCACCAACAATTAAACCTAACATGAATCCTCAACGTATGTAGGTGTGTTTTTTTGTGACAATTTAAATCGATTCACGGCAAGTCACAATTGTATGGCAAGGATTGCGATGAACTTAAAAAATCGCATGAACATGAAACAATCTATATTATACCCTTGTCACTAGAAAAATAAAAGACACGCACAGCCATGTCATGAGAAAATAAAGACACGAATACCCTTGCCATGAGAAAATAAAAGACACGCATACCGTTGCCATGATAAAATAAAAGACACGAATACCCTTGCCATGAGAAAATAAAAGACACGAATGCCGTTGCCATGAGAAAATAAAAGACTCGCATACCCATGTCATGAGAAAATAAAAGATACGAATACTCTTGCCATGAGAAATTAAAAGACACGAATACCCTTGCCATGACAAAATAAAAGACACGAATACCCTTGCCATGGGAAAATTAAAGACACGCATACCCTTGCCATGAGAAAATAAAAGACACGAATACCATTGCCATGAGAAAATAAAAGACACGCATACGCTTGTCATGAGAAAATAAACGACACGAATACCCTTGCCATGAGAAAATAAAAAACACGCATAAGCTTGCCATGAGAAGAAAAAGACTTGCATACCCATGTCATGAGAAAATAAAAGACACGAATACCCTTGCCATGAGAAAATAAAAGACGTGCATACCCTTGCCATGAGAGAATAAAAGACACGAATACCGTTGCCATGAGAAAATAAAAGACACGCATACCCATGTCATGAGAAAATAAAAGACACGAATACACTTGCCATGAGAAATTAAAAGACACGAATACCCTTGCCATGACAAAATAAAAGACACGAATACAATGGCATGGGAAAATAAAAGACACGCATAACCTTTCCATGAGAAATTAAAGACACGCATACCCTTGCCATGAGAAAATAAAAGACACGCATAATCTTGCCATGAGAAAAAAAAAGAGTCGCATACCCATGTCATGAGAAAATAAAAGGTACGAATACCCTTGCCATGAGAAATAAAAGACTCGCATATACATGTCATGAGAAAATAAAAGACACGAATAACCTTGCCATGAGAAAATAAAAGACACGCATGCCGTTGCCATGAGAAAATAAAAGACACGAATACCCTTGCCATAAGAAAATAAAAGACACAAATACCCTTGCCATGAGAAAATAAAAGACACGAATACCCTTCCCATGGGAAAATAAAAGACTCGCATAACCATGTCATGAGAAAATAAAAGACACGAATACTCTTGCCATGAGAAATTAAAAGACACGAATACCCTTGCCATGACAAAATAAAAAACACGAATACAATGGCATGGGAAAATAAAAGACACGCATAACCTTGCCATGAGAAATTAAAGACACGCATACCCTTGCCATGAGAAATAAAAGACACGAATACCCTTGCCATGAGAAAACAAAAGACACGCATAACCTTGCCATGAGAAATAAAAGATTCGCATACCTATGTCATGAGAAACTAAAAGGCACGAATACCCTTGCCATGAGAAAATAAAAGACACGAATACCCTTGCCATGAGAAAATAAAAGACTCGCATACCCATGTCATGAGAAAATAAAAGACACGAATACTCTTGCCATGAGAAATTAAAAGACACGAATACTCTTGCCATGACAAAATAAAAGACACGAATACCCTTGCCATGGGAAAATTAAAGACACGCATACCCTTGCCATGAGAAAATAAAAGACACGAATACCATTGCCATGAGAAAATAAAAAGCTTGTCATGAGAAAATAAACGATACGAATACCCTTGCCATGAGAAAATAAAAGACACGCATAACCTTGCCATGAGAAGAAAAAGACTCGCATACCTATGTCATGAGAAAATGAAAGGCACGAATACCCTTGCCATGAGAAACTAAAAGACACGCATACCGTTGCCATGAGAAAATAAAAGACACGAATACCCTTGCCATGAGAAAATAAAAGACACGCATACCCATGTCATGAGAAAATAAAAGACACGAATACACTTGCCATGAGAAATTAAAAGACACGAATACCTTTGCCATGAGAAATAAAAGACTCGCATACCCATATCATGAGAAAAAAAAGACAAATACCATTGCCATGAGAAAATGAAAGACTCGCATACCCATGTCATGAGAAAATAAAAGACACGAATACCCTTGCCATGAGAAAATAAAAGACACGCATACCCATGTGATGAGAAAATAAAAGGCACGCATAACCTTGCCATGAGAAATAAAAGACTCGTATACCCATGTCATGAGAAAATAAAAGACACGAATGCCCTTGCCGTGAGAAAATAAAAGACACGCATAACCTTGCCATGAGAAATAAGACTCGCATACCCATGTCATGAGAAAATAAAAGACACGAATACCCTTGCCGTGAGAAAATAAAAGACTCGCATACCCATGTCATGAGAAAATAAACGACACGATTACACTTGCCATGAGAAAATAAAAGACACGAACACCCTTGCCATGAGAAATATAAAGGACACTAATATCTTTTCCATGAGAAAATAAAAGACACGAATACCCTTGCCATGAGAAAATTAAAGACATGCATACCCTTGCCATGAGAAAATAAAAGACACGCATATCCGTGCTAGCAGCTAGTACTAGTAAATAAAGTATTCTGGGAAATATGTTCAGTTTCGTTTGACAAGATAGTAACAATAGGCGTGTCCAGGTCTGGAAGCGGAATACTCTGTACGAGTTAACCGAATTTTCCTTGTGATAGGGCTGAAAGGAGAAAAGGAAATAGTAGAGATGAGGAATCGAAACCATACGATAACTACCTCCACTACCACCTGCAATTACAATTATCTTTGACAGCAGTATTTCTGTAATACGATCTATGAAGAAACTGAAAGTACACTGACAGGTTTCCTTCATTATAACTACTGCTATATCTAGATCACACAGACCTTAGGTTAAATGTGTCCTTTTTTATTCCGCTGCCAACCAATTTCAACTAGGTTACGGACCAAAGGATAAGTCAAAGGCATCTTGATATGATTCTAGCTCAGTATTGACTCATTTGACCTATTTAGTCGCTCTCATAAGCATATATCTATATATTCTAACATAGCAGTCAACCAACCAAGCCCAAATTAATTCATTTGGTGTTACAGATGCACAAAAACCATTGTAAATTCATAAAGACAAAAACAAACACACAAAAAACACAAAAATGTATTTAATTTACGTTAATATTTCATTTCATAATAACTGTAATTCTTGATACTTGATATTGACAATATTTTCCGGACTGGTTTCTATCGGAATGGAACTCAAACACATAATTTCCATACCGATTTTATTATTACTTACTGAAATATCAACCAGATGATTCGTGCACATATACCAGATTCAAATATACATACTTCTAACAAACCAACCAACAAATCTACCTATCAACACCCATTCATTCATGCACCTCAACCATGTTAAAATCCTACAGAGACAGTGAAGCAGATACATACGTAAATTTATCATAGCATAGAGATGTCTTTGTTAAAACTGGTTCAGTTGCGTACTTTGATATACCTATATCTAGGGTGATAGTGTATTTTGCAAAACTAAAAAACAATATAACAGTAATTCCATAGAAATTTAATTAATTCTTACCGGCATGTCAAACAAAATCATTTTATACCTAAATACAAAATAAAGGCATTCTAACATACAGAATATAGGCATGCAAACGTATCGTCTAATATATCAAACAGAGACATGCTAACGTATCTTCTAACATACCAAACAGAGGCATGCAAACGTACCTTCTAACATACCAAACAGTGACATTTAAACGTACCTTCTAACATACCAAACAGTGACATGCAGACGTACCTTCTAACATAACAAAAACAGACATGCAAACGTATCCTCTAACATACCAGAGGCATCTAAATGTACCTTCTAACATACCAAACAGAGGCATGCAAACTTACCTTCTAACATAACAAAAACAGACATGCAAACGTATCCTCTAACATACCAGATGCATGCAAACATACCTTCTAACATACCAAACAGAGGCATCTAAATGTACCTTCTAACATACCAAACAGAGACATGCAAACTTACCTTCTAACATAACAAAAAGAGACACGCATAAGTATACTCTAACATACCAAACAGAGACATGCAAACGTACATTTTAACATACCGAAACAGAGGCAGGCAAACGTACCTTCCAACATACCAAATAGAGGCAGGCAAACGTATACCCTAACATACCAAAAAGAGACATACAAACGTACCTTCTAACGTACCAAACAGCCAAACATCTGACCAACGTATCAGTTTCCATTTATTCATTAAGGACATTACATACAGATAACGAGAATGGCAGAGATACCCATTTGCATCAATATATCAAAGCACATAGAGGTCGTCGTTTAAATTGGTTCCATTCCGCAAAATATAAATTTCTCTCTGGATATTTTTAATTTGCAGAACGAAACAGAAGCACATAGCATATTGTATTAATGCCTCCTGACAGATCAAAGAAAATGATTTAGAATATTTATTTACCAGAAATATATAGTGCTACCTTCTAACGAAACAACGAACGAACCAACCAACCTACAGACCCACATTCACTGCGCAAAGATATATACATGAGCGACAACCATTGTTAGTTCGTATAAACAGACACACTAGCAGGAACATACAATTACGTAAATGTATCATAAAATAGACATGTCTTGGTTGAAACTGGTTGTGTTCCATTCTGTTAAATTCCTCCGAGATATTGGTATTTTGCGGAACGAACTGATCCACGTTATTTTCATGCAAATGGTATTAATACTTACTGGCATCTCAAACAATACCATGTAACCAGCTTACCAAGCTGCACACATTCATTAGGGCATGTGCATACATTATCATTTGTTGTAAATACATGCAGATACAACGACCGATACCTTTACATAATTATATCAAAGCATAGAGATATCTTAGTTATAAAAAAAAAAACTATCTGCGTTCCTTTCGCAAAATGCCAATATCCTCTTCATGTAGTTGGCACTGAGGTTTAGCAATGTTTTCTTGACAACAATCATAATAATATCTATTGAAGATATATGTAAAATAATAAAACATTTCCCTGAAAATAATCATTACGATTTAATAGTACACATTACATCCAAATTATGGGTACGGAAATGGGTTCCAGAAATCATCCCAAATGTTTGCTGAAGATTTCCTGGTGACGTCTTTATGATCTGGAGCCATTCTCCACTTCAAATGACAATGTGAAAGCTTGTTGATTTCACTATAGAATATGTGAAATTAAAATACCTGAGACTTAGAGAATTCCGAAACAAAGTGAATTTAGATTTGAAAAATAACGTTTAATGAAATATGTTACAGAAATTCATATCCAGTACGAGAGCTCCCAAATTTCTGTTACGACTCTGTGCTTTTGGAAATCCTTTACAATGGTTAACGGTTAAAAGACAGTATCTTCCCTAACAAGATAGAAAGAAGGATAAATAAGAAATAAAGTTATTTTACAACACACTTTAACAAACTTTAGACAAACTTTGGAGGAAGAAACACGTTCATTTGTGAAATTTTGATTACAAATTACGAGCATTTACT
Source organism: Sinohyriopsis cumingii (assembly GCA_028554795.2). NCBI lineage: Eukaryota > Metazoa > Mollusca > Bivalvia > Unionida > Unionidae > Sinohyriopsis > Sinohyriopsis cumingii. Next base: position 6,108,749 of record CM068841.1, read on the forward strand.
GATCGTCTAAATAATTTTCAACCCACAATTAAAACTGATTACACTACATCCAATTTACCTATATCATTTTTAGATGTAAATTCCATGAAAAAGTCGATCAGTACTATCTCCACAAATGTTCATGTCTAATATCTACCTACATTTGGAACATTCCTCTTAAATTTGTAATATCGTTGTGTTTGCATAGATTTACTAAGGGGACTGAATTAGTGAGTCCTGGAGTAGGCAATTTCTTAAGATGTACTATTCTGTCAGGTTCACAACACGGTCTCGTATCGTTGCTTACAATTTATCTATCATACATGTACTATACAATAGCTGCAAGAGAGGACACTTCTCTCCTTTCTCGCACGATTTATTTAAAGATCACTGTCCATACTCCACAAATGAATACAAAATTATCACGTGTAAAGAAGAAATAATAATTTATTACTCGAAATAGAAGTATACAACACTGTTACTTCCCCTTAGCTATGATTTTCCACCTATAGAGGAATAACGTACAGTTATCCCCACTAGACGAAGTACATGCTTCCAGTTGTCGAAAAAATAAAACACTATAAAGTATGGAGAGGGAACATTTAGATGAAACTATTGAAAACTAATTTACTATTCAGCCTTAGATTAATGTGCGTGCACGACGCACTAAATTGTGTTGCTTTCAAAACTGTTCCATTGTTTCAATTTATTTTCAAAATTCCCGTCAATACAAATAAAAACGAATCAATGCTGGCTTCATTATGTCGGTTGACTTTGTAAAAAAAAAAAAAGAAAAAAAATCGGCACACTAAGGAACCAAAGTTGGCTTCTTTATGGCGGCCAACTTCATAAAAAAAAATAGGTGTAGCGGTGCTATTGGGTGGTGTTGATTAGCAGATTGTACCTTATTACAAGGTGTCCGCTTTATTCGGTTCTTGTTATCTAGGAGATGATCAATCACGGACGAGCCCCCACTTTGTAGCGATGCTACTGGTGGTGTGGTTGGTTGGTAGTAGTTAAGTGGGATACTATAGGGACAATGGGACTTAGCATTAAAAAGACCCCTGGGACAATATAGGGACAATGGAAATTTAACATGGAGAAAAATCGTGGGTCACTTTAGGGACAATGGGAATTTAACATAGAGTTTGGGACTGTCTAGGGACAATGGGAATTTAACATGGGAATAGAGTTTGGGTTTGTCTAGGGACAAGGGGAATTGAATATGGGATTTTTTTATTTTTTTTTTAAAAAAGTTTTTTTAAATTTAAATTTAAATTTAAATTTAGAAAAGGGGTAGGCAATGGAAAGGCTATCTCTTTTCGAGAAATATGGTTGGCCCTGAAAAGGGCCTTTGGGTTTTTTCTTCTTTTAACTTCTTAACTTTTTCCACCATCCTCTTATTTTGTCCATCATTCCTTTCTTCTTTTTCTTTTCTGTTTCTGGTATCCAGTCCGGGTGACCCATGGCTCGGAACTTGGCCTGTATTTTCATCCAGCTGTTATTCAGTTGGTCGAATTCTAATTTCTTCTTCTTATTCTGTTCTTCCTTTCTTTCTTTAGTCCACCTTTCCTTTATGTTTTCTACTTCTTGGGTCATCACTTGTTTCATTATTTCTTCTCCTTTTTTCAACCTGTTCAGTCCCCTCTTCATATATGACAACTCCGTCCAATACACTATATGTTCTAGGAAGCACCGGACTTGGATGACATAATCCAGTGCTTCCTTCAAACTCCCCACTCTTACATAAGGTGGGTCAATAAATCCTCTTGATTTGTTGACTTCATCTTCTATCATTCCTTCTATTATATGTCTGGCGGCCTTTATACGTTCGACTTGACTGGTTACCAAGTGTTCTTTATCTTCATACTCCCATTCCTTTTGTATCCTTTCTATAGCATATTCTGCATCTATTATCCAGAAATAGATATGCCTCAATTGATTAAATAAATCAGTCACTTGCGTCATCTTGTCTAGATTATTCTTTGTAGAATGGTTTGAACGACGAATACTGTGGGTTCTTATACGAAAAGCGCGGACGTGAAGGAAAACATCCCCCACTTTTTCATTTCATATAATAAAACCCAAACTATACTCTCCACATACGCTAAAAAACAATAAACAAATCCATAATCTACTATCCACACAATCGTACGTGAGCGGGTACAAACACAAACACACAAACACAAACACATACGCTAAGAAACAATAAACAAATCCATAATCTACTATCCACACAATCGTACGTGAGCGGGTACAAACACAAACACACAAACACAAACACATACGCTAAGAAACAATAAACAAATCCATAATCTACTATCCACACAATCGTACGTGAGCGGGTACAAACACAAACACACAAACACAAACACACAAACACATACCCTCACACTATCTTAAAAAAGAGTTAGTGTTTATATTCACACTACTCTACCTACACATTGGCAAATTGATGGTTATTTCTTTTCTAGAGTATTGGGTAGCCCTGAAAAGGGCTGTTTTTTTGGAACTTCATGGACACCTGGTTAATGGTGGCACCTTCCAGGCCTGGCGCCACATACACATCTTATCCCCCAGTTACTTTTTACTTTTTTGGGGGAGAGAGCAGAGGCAGGATATGTCGCTTCAGAATCCCAATTTTCGCTCTCTGGGATTCTGAAATTTATTCTTCTTCTCTTCTTTTCCTTCTCCTCCTCCTCTTCTTTGTTTCTTCTCTCCTCCTCTTTGTATCTTCTTTCCTCTTCTTCTTTATATCTTCTCTCCTCCTCTTCTTTTTTTCTTCTTTCCTCCTCCTCTCTTATCCTTCCCTCCTCCACAATGGCTTCCGCGGCCAGTTCATTCAACAGGCGCCTGGCATATTCCAGATGTACATGAAGTTCCAACAGTTTAGACAGTCTCGTGTTCATTTTTGGTGTTGATCAATCAACAAGGGTAGCTAGACTGCCCAGCGAGTTTCAATTTATAGTGAAAGCGCGGACGTGAAGGAAAACATCCCCCTAAAAAAACATAAAATTGATGTTACCTACATCATGACCAAAAACAACAACGCGCGGACCTAAAAGAAACACTCACTCACTTTTTTATGCTACCCATCACTATTTTAAAATTTTTTATAAATCACTTCATTAGACTATCCACATACGCAAAGCAATCCAATCTAACTCCAAATATACACCTCAAACACCAAAAAAACATGATTTTAATCTACTATTCATACCAACTTACTTAAGCACTTACTAACACACAAACACATACCCTCACATTTTTTAAAAAAGAGTTAGTGTTTATTTTCACACTACTCTACCTACACACATTGGCAAATCGATCGTTATTTCTTTTCTAGAGTATTGGGGTAGCCCTGAAAAGGGCTGTTTTTTGTTTGCTATGGCATTCTTTTTTTTAGTTTCTAAGCATGCGATGTCCTCTGAGGATAGACTTTCTGGCGATAGGTCTGCTTCTTCGGAAAGAAAAGAAGAACTCTTTGGTGTCGATACGGCAATCGACAAAGCCTCTGTCAGGTTCAGGTTGCTGCTGCTGCTGCTCTTGTTGTTGTTGTTGCTGCTGACTCTGAAATCTGTACTTCTCTGTCCATTCTTCTTTTTCCCTGTTCATTTCTTCTCTGAAGAGCTCTTCTATCAGGTCTTCAGTGATTTTTAACATTCTCACATTCTCTATTTCTTCTGGCTTCGGTATCAGACTGTGTCTGACCCTATGCAAATTCACGTAGGCTTCGTTGAGTTTAGCTAGTTTGGAGCACATCTTCTTAGGAGGATGAGTCGACAATGGATGGTTAGACTGGAAACAACCCGGTTCTTAAAGTTAAAGCGCGGACGTGAAGGAAAACATCCCCCACACGGTTTTTGAGTCGCAACGTTTAGTGAGTGTCATGAGAGGGATAGTAAGAAATGAAAGAGCATCAATCCAACATTCTTATAGCTAAACAAAAGACAAAGGCATTTTTTTCAAAACACAACATTTTTTATTCAAAAATCACTTAACACTAAATAACAACTCTAACATTTTTAACAATAATCCAACAATATAACATCAAACAATTTTTTTCAAAACACAACTTTTTTTTATTCAAAAATCACTTAACACTAAACAACAAGAACTCTAACATTTTTTAACAATAATCCAACACTAAAAGTTTCTCCACTAGGTAAAGAGGGATAACAGTCTTCCATGGTTTCTAGTAATCTAGGATGACTTCTCTCAAACTGTTGATTTCTATGGTATTATCGAATTCTGCATACAGGATGACGTTCACCGTTTCATCAGGGTCTCGGTCTTTAAACTGAATTTCCACACGAATCTGGCCGGATTTTATAGGGTGGAAATGTCCCTCTTCGCTGCCTTGGTCTGGAGTGAAATCGAAAGCCCACAAAGCGTAGCCTCCTGCATAATCCTCGTACGTAATACCGTGACTGGTATTGGTTCCTAACTGTCCGGTGGCTTCGTACAGGGACAAGTACGATCTCAAGTAATTCTTCTTGGTAAAGTCAGGTTCGAAAGGTCGGGTACACAAGGTCTTGCCATCGCGACTGACTTCGATTTTGGACACGCCAAAGTGTTGAAAGTAGAAAGGATTTTTTTCGGCAGCTCCGTTGAAAGCTGTATTCTCGACGATACCAACGATCAAACGTTTGGGTAACTGTCCTTGGAACAGATGATCTTCGATCATGGATCGCTGTCCCTTGGGAATGGTGAAGGTTTTCACTTCCACGCGTCGTATGGGATACTTGGCGGTCGTTCTACTCAACGTCTGACTGATGTCGTTTCCCACTTTAGGTAACACTTCCACACGGCGTACGTAGAGTCTGGCTTCTAGGATTTTGGTTTTGTAACCGTCACTATTAGCCATCAAATGGAAAGCGGCACTGCTACGATTCAGTCTCAGGCGGACATCCACCCCGTTCAGCAAATACTTTTCTTGTAACCACATGTCCAAATGCAAACGATCCATCAGTTCTAAACTTGTGTCGGCTCCCGTGATTCTCTTTCTTCGTTCTACAAATCCATCATTGTTGTCTTTCTTTTCATCAGTTTCCAATATTTCAAACTTGGTAGGTTCGTCAGCTTCCCATACCACACAGGCATTGAGATGAGTGTTCTTGGCATCTATTCCGTACGTCAAGAGATTTTCCAGGTAGGCACGATAAGGGTAAGTATCCATGCTGCTACTGACCAGTTTGTTATTCAAGTACAAGTCCACTCCACTGAACAAGGAATGCATGAAATTGTTGACGGGAGCTACTGCTTCATCGTCTATAGCACCTCCAGTCTTATCTAGAATTTTGACTTTCAGGTACAAGTAACTGCTATTCAGATCGATGTAATCTTCGGGCTGTCCTTTGATTTCAAACTCGATGGGAGCGGAATCGGTCAGTGAGGAGACGGGGTGAAATTCCACCCACTGGGATTCTTGCATGGTCATCATGGTAGGGGGCATGGCAAACAGATCCAGTTCCGTCTTGGAACAAGCGCAAGATTCTCAGTGCATCATTTTTTTGTCTCTTTTCTCAATAATCGAAAACGTCTAAGTCTCGAACGGTTCTTCTTTTCTTGGCCTTTCTCGCTTGAAGTCTGGTGAAAGGGTGTTTTCTTCGTCGTCTCTTTCTGCCTTGTCCTTGCTGAATGCCTGACTCGGTAGCGTGCAGGGCATTTATAGGTGTTTCTCGTTGGCCTAAAATGTCTTTGCCCGTTTGCAGCAAGACATTTTTGCCTGCCCTCATGAAGGCTTCTTTAGGGTTTTGTTTGTCGATGATGACATTTTGGAGAAATTCTTTGCCTTGCGTCAGTGCCGCATCTTTCAAGGCGTGCAATCCGCGTGTCACCATCGGTTTCAACACCGGGGCCACCGAACGAAAGGCCGATTTTAACATATCTCCTAAACCGTGTCCTCGCTGTCGAGCAACCCCTCGGTACACTGGATACATGACTTACTTACGAGTCGTGAGAGAAGCGTTTTCGAAAATGGAGTTTCACCGTGACTTTTCCTTTGGTGAATGGAATATTTTGTCCCAGATCTCCTTTTATAGCAATGTTGACCGTGTCCAAATACGACTTACTGACAGGCAAATAGTGAGGATGGACAAATTCGCGGTGGACGTGGTAAGTGTTTCCACCTTCCTCGTCAGCGTTCGTGGCAGAATCCACTTTGAAAGGAATGACACGCAGTAACGGTACGGAGGTGTGTCCCACCACGTTGTACTCCACCACATCGGAATACACGAACATCAAATTCAGTCCTTGGTTCAGTTCTACCGGGGCACGAAATAACTTGCTAAAAGACTCGTTGTCGTAAACGATGGGTAATTCGTTTTTCTTGAGCATGGCCTTTCTCATGTCCATGTCTCCGCCCAACATGTCAAACAATTCAGGACAAAATAAAATGGAAACGATTTTACTTCGTTCAAATTTCATCAAGAAGCGACGAGCTGCTTTGTGGTACTCCATGGTGACATTTTTGTTGACATGCTCCAAAGCTTTCAGAAACACGACATTAAACCTGGAGGTTATGGTGCTGACCAAATGTTGACCACTAAAATAATAGCCTGGGGGAATGAACAAGTGATAGGTGGTGTACTTTTGTGTACGGGTTTTCTTGTCATATTTGACATTGCTATCCATCCACTGTTGCATTTGCTCGTCATGAACTTCCACATCAAAAAAATTTTGATTGGGAAGGACATTGAGGACTTGGGTCGGGTGAATCATTTCTACTAAAGCCACTTCCCAATGGGCTTCGTGATCTAACTGGATGGCCTGAGGTAATTTGGCCGTGTAACAGCACAACGTGTTCTTGGGAAACACCTCCATGGAAGTGTCACTGGGTAAAGTTAAGTAAAATTGGTTTTGGTGACTCATAATTCCAGAGTTCTGTGGCTGTCCGAGGGGTTACTGGACGTCAGAGGCGTGTCTCCGTCTAAAATGGGGTTCTGGTTGTGATTGAAGTGGTGACTGGCACTGGCACTGGACACAAGGTTCCCGGGGTTCCCGTTCGAGGTGAATTTCAGGGAGGGATTAGGAAGCAGGTAACCGATGCAACTGCTCAATAAAATGGTCCACAATTGTTTGTCTCCTTGTTGCAAACTCAAATTGGCGATGGCTGCCCCGATGACACAATACAAAACGAAGATTTGGCAGAAAAAGACGATTTGCGTTTTAGGCACACGTTCTCCACACCACACCCACAAGGGTTGTTTTTGTAAATCTTGCACAGAAGAACTAGGGGAAGGAGGAGTGGTCGACGTAGCTGCGTCTGCTGTGTGAAAAGGCATGATGGTCACTTCTTTTTATAGTCGATGACTTGCGAAGCGTCGATCCAAGAATCAAAACTGGGCGGATATCCTTTCTAACGTACTTTGACTTCTTTGACACGTCGTTTGCCCACTTTACGGGTTCTGCGTTCGAGAATGCTTTCGATGTCGTACACGTCTTCTTTTTTGGTCACACGTTGTAACTCGGGCAAATAAAACGTTCCTTTGAGCACTACTCCGTTCATGTCTTCCAATTTATAGACAGTAGGATGACGGCCATGCACTCGTCCAGTGACGCGAAACAATTCGGTCGTCCAGTTAGGTAAGTAACCTTTGTCGAAAGTGCGTTTGGTTTTGCCAATGCGCACCCAATCTCCTACGGCCAACTCTCCACTTTTCTTGGGGACAGCCCTCGTCGGGGACGTACCAAACAGGCGCTCAAACACCAACACTTCGTTCTCGGGAGTCACGTCTTGCGGGGCACGTCCGATGTTTCGATGGTAAGATTGGTTGTACGCTTGCACCAGGTGCGGTAAGATGTCGATGTACTTCAGAGTGTGGTGATGCGTAAAATATTTCCACATGCGTTCTTTCAAAGTGCGTTGAAAACGTTCCACGATGCTGGCTTTGGTTTCGGGATTCTCGGTGGTAAAAAAATGAATGTCACGTTTCTTTAATTCTTTTTGGAAAGCTTGGTTCAGAAATTCGGTACCTTTGTCCGTTTGCCATCGAAGAGGGTGACGACCGCTTTGTTTCAATACTCGTTGCAGGGCTCGCACTAACTCGCTGCTCGATTTGGAAGTCAAGGGCACGACCCAGGCAAATTTGGAAAAGACGTCGATGACACAAAACAAATATTTGTAGCCACGATTGTAGCTGGCCAAATGAGAGACATCGGCTAAATCGGCTTGCCATTGATGATCGATGCCTTCCACTCGGGTGCGACTTCTGGCAAACTTGCGTCGAATGGGTTTGTGTAAAGTGTAGGTAGCTTGTTCTTGTAACCATCGTTGCACTTGAGGTAAACGGAGACTTTTCAGTCGAGTTCTGGCAGCACGATACAATTTTTGAACTCCTGCGTAACCTGCAGGATGCAAGGGATCGTAGTAAATGCTGGCTAAGACTTTTTCCATTTTTTTTTGTGTTGGTTGGTGTGTTAATAAGACACCCACTCATGGAGGATGCTACTCTTTTTCTCTTGGGGTATTTTCTTGGATTGCAATGCTTTGCGTGTGCGGCCAGCAATAGGCGTCGAAGAGGAGAAGGATGTCTGAGCGGGGAATATCGGTTCTTGTTTCACTTCTGTCTTCACTTCTGTCTTCACTTTCTTTTTCTCTTGTGAGGAAGAAGGGGTGGCCATCATCTTTTTAATCCATCCAATTCTGGAGGTAGGTGGTGTTGTTAACTTGCGTACTTTTTCTGGTGGAGTTTGAAACCCTACCTCTTCTTCTCCTTTTTCTGTCTTGGTCACGGGTACTGGTGGTACTGGTACTGGTACTGGTACTGGTGATGGTGCTGGACTTTTCATCAAGGTCTTAAAATCTTTCAGAGTGGGTAGAGCTGTTTCGTCTAAAGCTTTCTGGTGAAAGAGTTGCAGTCGTTGCAAGAGTTGACCGTACTTTTGCGATTTTTCTGTTTCGGACAAATCTTGGCGATCCATCAAGGACTGCAATTCGTATTGTAACTGGGACATCTCGCTCAAATGGGGATTGGGAGGTAAATGCGGGGTGCGTTGTTCTTGCCACCGATGGTATTCCATCCATCGTTTGTAAGGCACTAAAGCTAGTTTTCGTCCTTCCATGGGGTTGTCAGGGGTCGATTCTGAAATCTTGGGACTTCCGAAGGCCTTTTTATCTTGCTCCCACCAGTCCTCCCAACATGGTTCCCAAGACTCCTTTCAGTATGGGGCCTAACAAGAGAGGTAAAATACCTCCACGTTGCACTAACATCTTCTTTTTTTGACGAATGGGAATTTTCTTTCTAACCATTTGGCGAAGAACGTGACGATGTTTGCTTAAGCATTGTTTCTGGTGTTTGGACAAAGGGATCGTGCCTTTCAAAACGTTCAAACAACATTCGCACACGGTATCGATGACCACTTTGGAGGCCGTTTGAATGAGTTTTTTTCGTAGGGGTGGAGAAGCTTTGGACAGGACAGATAATATGTCCCCATGTTTGGCGAAACGTGGTGGCAGTCCTTTCCTTTTCTTTCCTTGGGGTTTTCTGGAGGGTGACATCTTTGAGTCTTCAGGAGCACCGAAAAAACACTGATACCCGACTTGGTCACAGGCCTTTTTTATACTGGAACGCGTCGCCACTGATTGTCTTTACGTCGTATCAGTTTGAGGACAGGCATGACACGTTGTGCAGGGGTACGCAACGGACTAAATCGAGCCAGTTCTTGCTTGGACAAATCCAGTAAACTTTGTAACATGCCCGATCTTTCTTGAACTTTGATTTTGGGAGAAGGTACTTTGTGAGCAGCAGCCACTGCCACTAAATTGGAAGGTCCTGCCACTGGGGAAGTTCTTTTTGGGGTCATCAACGGAGAAGTTCTTGGTGTGATCAACGTCTCCAAGTACTCTTCAGTTCTGGGTGTCATTAACGGAGAAGTGGACAAACGTGAAGCTGCCGGAGACGCAGTCACCGCCGTGGCAGGTCGTGGTTTGCGAGTGTAAGGTTGCGTCCTGGCCGAAGTGCCTCTCTTGCGACTAGTTTTCTGTGGACTTTTCTTTTTCTGGGGGCTTCTTTTCTTTTTCCGGGGTGGTGTCTGGTCAGAGGAGGGTCCTGCCACTGGAGAAGTTCTCCTTGGGGACCTGGTCTTTTTCTTCTTGGGGCTTCGTTGGACTTTTGTCTTGGGTATAACTTTGGGGGCATTAGGATCCCATCTTAAGAGTGAGCGAATGATGACCCTTCCTAGAGTACCGCTCCCTCCAGGTTTCAAAATGATTTGTTTTTTGGTTTGAGTGTCGATGCGGGGATCGGCCAGTTGGACCAAAGCGACTTTGTTTCGATCGAAAAAGCGTTTGGTTTGATGAGGAATCTGAATGATTCCTTGGAGTAATTGACGTGCCGTCACCGTGAACCATCGTAAGACTTCTTTGAGACTAGCTTCTAAGACACGAGCTCGTGTTTGTGGATCTTTTTCTCGACTGATGCCATACAAGGCACGAATCAATTTGACGGGAAGATGCGACTGAAGGGACGTCATGTTCGCACTGAGAGTGAGACAGACGAAAAAGGGTCTGAGGTTTTTATAGATTTTTTATGGGGAGTGAAATGAAGTCGAGGACGGAGACGTGTACAGGACAGGCCATCCGTCTTGGCACCAGTGGTGAAACAAGTGGGTACGAAATCGCAAATCCTCGGGGGTCGTAGGTTTCAAATCGACGAGTAAATAGGCGTGTGGAGTTTGAGTGGCATCGTCGTACGCCTGAGTCAGCCAAGGCGTTCCTAACTGTTTGGCTAAGACTTGCACTTGCGATTTATCTCGAGGGCTTTTAAACAAGACCACGTAATGCGCATTGAGACTGATGGTGCGATGGGCTTTACTTTGTTGAAACAAATTTTGGGTGATGTAAACGACACTGGCATTACGGTGATGCCCTTTGCGCGTGAACCACAGTTTAATTTCTTCTTCGTCTTCTCCTAACATGTCGTCGAAAATGACCAAATGGGTTAGACGGGAGTCAGAGACGATGCCGTCGTCTTCTTTAGGAATGCCTTCCACAAACACGATGGAATCGCCTTGACTTTCTCGCAAGAGGCTGTACGCCGATTGCCACTCTTTGTAACACCACACGATTTGTTGAGGGGGTCGATCGATCAAATGATGTTTATGTTCGATCAAACGTTTGACGAATTCGGTTTTGCCCGAAGCGCTAGGTCCAGCAATGAGCATGTTAAAGGGATGGCAAAGATACAAAGCCTCCCAACTGGCACGATCTAAGTGTTCGTCGATGACTTTGACAGTAGAGGAAGAGGGAGCAGAGACAGCAGAGGTAGCCATGGTGTGAGAAATGTCACTTGTGACACGAAAAAGAAACAAGACAAGAGTTTATATACTTTTTCAGAACACGTTTATTGAATGTTTCAAACATGAATACGAAAGACAAAAATGCATAAAAGCCAAAGGCTTAAGTACAAGAATAAAAGGCACATGATAACCATGAACGTGGAATAAACACAAGTGTCTGTACAACATGTTTTGGGTAAAGTTCTAACCAGTTCTATAGTAGGGGGTAAGGTCACACAAGTGTCCTCCCGAAAGGGTCTTTCAGGCCTGTCCACGACAGTCCTGTCCTGGGTGACGGGTTCTTCTGGCACCGTCACTAACACAGGTTGAAAAGTAACTTTTTTCCTTGAATAACTCTCGTGCATACTGGGCCACCTCTTGTGTCCAAGCCTCAAAACCCTGGTCTCGGTGATGTCCAACATTTGACTCCTAACCAATCTGGTTTCTTCTTCGTCAACGACATGGTAAGTTACTTCAATGAACAATGAACTATCGATCTTGCCTAGGGTTCCTTTTCATATACAGACCAATACCAACGTGACCGTACGGTAAGGTGAAGTGATTGGGAAGTCGCACTCGCTTCTGGTATACAATTTGATAGACTTTTTCCAAGGGTCGACTGACGATGTGGTGAGTGGGTAAACATACAATCTTGTTCGGTTGATAGGTGGTCACTTTAAAGTTTCCATCCTCTCCCGATTGCAAGGCTTCTTTCAATACCCCAAAATTGACCACTCGACTGGTACGATAATTCAGAGTCAGTCCTTTCACTTTGCACGTCGTGTGCACTTCTCCTTGTTTGTCACGGTATTCGTAGCCGTAATTTTTGGGACCGCCACTGACGAAACTTAGAATCTTGTCGTCGGGATGCTCGTCTGTCCAGGCTCCTAAACGGTCTCCTTCGATGCTAGGGTGATGTTGAATCGGGTGATGGATGTAAATGCAACTGTCCGTGTCAAAGTACAGGACGCGTTCTTCTAACAGTTCTAAAGCTTCGTACAATTTTAAGCGAGCATGAGCTGTCACGTAAGCCGCAATGATGACGTTTCCAAAAGGGTCGTCTTGTACAAAGTCCAGATCTTCTTCGTAATTGACCAAGATCAAATCCTCTCGAACGACGTCCACGTGTTTCATGTATTTGGTTTTGTCGTGAATCATCTGGAAGTAGCGGGAAGGTTCTGTCAAATATTCCGTCTTGGGTAAACACGGTCGTTGTGCCATTTTACCCCACAAGCAATTTAACATCACTTTGGCAAACGATCGCCTGCCTTCGTTTTTTTCGATGTGGTCTAAGGAGATGCCTTCTTGTGCGTAGTATTTCTCTTTGAATTGTATTTGGTCTTCGGGAGTGTGACACCAGGAAGGATAGCCGCTGGCTTCTTGCTTCAGTTTCAAAAAGGCATCCACGTAGTCGGCGAAAATGCCTTTCTGAGTAGGGTCACCCTTGTGGTACTGTTGTGTCTTGGGAAAGTGGCAAATTTCGTACACTTCTAACAGTTGGTATCCCATGTCCAGAGCTTTGAACAATTCCACGCTGACCCAGGTTCCCGTCAAGGCACGTTCTTCCTGGCTGTGATGGCAAGGTTGGTCCTGGTTGCACGTTTCGGCACAAGTACGGCACAAGGGAAACATCAGTTTGCCTTGACAATGGTGAGGTAAGACGGGATGGTATAGGTTCGTGGGAGGCAAAACTTTACACTTGATCAAGCCTTCGTATTGTCGAATGTTTTTCAGGTCGATGTGTTCCGTGAACAATTGCGGGTGCCCTACAGGAAAGTGACAATATTTGCACACGTAGGGATACAGCGAACACACGTCCAAGTATTTGATTTCTTCTCCTTTCTCTTCGTCGGCTTGGTACAGCAAACAGGTGGCATTGGTCCTTCCTCCGTACAAACTATCCCTCGGGTTCAACGGGTCCATGAACTGGTAACTTTCCACGAGGCGTTTAAACTCGGGATCGGTTTTCAAACGGTGATCGTACTCGTGTTCCCACATTTCCACCACTTGGTATCCTTGCTGTTCTAACTTTAGGCGTCGCTGACAAGTGTCCTGGTACAAGTCTTCCATGGTTCGTTGCAAAAACTGATTTTTAGTGCCACGGTCAGGGTAACAGACGGGACATCCGTGAAATAAGCAACCGTTAAACTCGTACACGATCTTGGGGTTTTCTAAGTCCCAGCCATCTACCGAATACGTTCCGATGGTCTTTTCGCCTCCTCCGTTGCGGGCATGCTGAATCCATTTGTCTTCCTTGTCGCACAAGTAATGTAACCAACGTAGGGCTTTGACCGAGTATTGACGCTTGACATAGTGGGTCGTTTGAGGACTGATGACAGCCACGGTGTTTCCAGGCATGAATCGTTGGCGGTACACTAAGGAACACGCTTTGGCAATGGTGCAAGCTTCTTTCAAAGGATCGACCCCTCCGTGTTCCATGAACAGTTCTCGAAATTTTCCACAGCAACGCCGTAAAATGTCCACGTCGGAACGACAATACTTTAACATTTCTTCCTGAAAGTCGAAAGGGTCCGAGGCGTGAGCCTGGTACCAAGCGTAGAAAGCTTCTCGTTGTTCGGTACGCATGTTGTCGGGGTCGTAATAGTGAGCCTCAGGCAAATAGGGTAGAACAGCATGTTGATTGGCTTCCGCATTGAAAAAGCGTGGAAAGTACCCTTTAGCCATTTCTGTCATTCCAAACGTTTTAGGCATTCGGCTCAAAGGCATGGCCAAGTAACTCATCGAATCTTTAAACTGTACTTGTCCCACTTGCATGAAAATGATTTTGGCTCCGTTCAAAATCACTTTAGGACGTTCGGTGCCTTGTTCCGTATAGTACCTCAAAAGAAACTGTCCATCGTATCCGGAGAAATTGTGAGCCATCACCGTGGCATGACGATGACAATCTCCGTAACGTTCGATGTCCTCTTGGCTCCACGTCTTGTCGATGGGGTCTAAGACCCATTGGGCAAAATCGGCTAACGTGTTTGGTCCCCGAAAGATTTTTTCACGCCCTCCAGGAATCTTGCTGCAGTGAGGGCAATGACTGAAGATAGGTTCTTGAATGCACTTCTCGCACGCTCGATGAGCCATGCAGAAATTAGGGATGTGAATGCCAGTCTCTTGCATGCATTCGAAATCGAAAAAGATGAAATTGCCTTTCTTCTTGTGACCGTCCTCTTTCTCTGGTGGGGGTTGGTATTTTTGCACGTAGCATTCGTGTTCCAAGTCCACGATGTGGTGACAAATGTGACATTTTTTCTTTCCTCGACATACGTGTGCCTTGGCATTGTTGGTAAGTATGCCTTGTCCACAGGTAGGGCACAATCTCAGCAGTTGACAAGCACATTTCTGCTGTGAACCTTGCGTCTTCAGATGTTGCTGGTAACAGGCAGGGCTGACAAACGTACGCAGACAAGTTGAACAAGGCACTGGTTCTTCGCTCAGACAGGGTGGAGAGGCCAAACATCCTGGGCATTTCAATCCACAATGCTTGTGTTGCTCTCGATTGTTATAACCATAATCACATTTCTCACAATAATAACCGTATCCCAGGAATCCAGTGATACTGGTAATGGTATCGATATGGTCATCGTGATGATAGACATGAATGTATTTTCCGTCCTTAAAGTCTTGGCCTCGAAACAACAGAGACCCACGCATTTCTTGAGGGTGCACTTTCAAGGTGTAGCGTGGAGCTAGGGCATCTTGCAATTTTTGCATCTCAGGAATGCCACAGGGTGTGTCTTTGGACAGACCAGCTTGTTGCAACAGGAGTTCTGCTTCGTTTCGTTGTTTGGTTCGGTTCGATTTTCGAATGTTCTCCCAGGTTCTTTTCCATTCTACCGTGTCGTTCTTGTTGGCATAGGTTCGTCCCACCACGATGGCACGGGCTAAGCACATCTGGTCTTGAGGGTTGTTAATTCGGACAAGACTACGCTTAATGTTGCGAAGGTCGTGCACCAATAACATCTTTTTGCGTCCTGTCCCTTGAGGAAGAGAGACGTGAGCCATTTTCAGTGTGGCTTTACCATCGGTGATGTCAAACTGGTCATTAGATTGTTGTACGTGTTGAATCTTGTCCATGACTTTGGAAGGGGTTAGTTCTGCAGGTCTGCTAAACTCGATCCAAACAGGGGATTTCAAACCGTCGTGATCTATGGATAGTGTCAAGCGATCGTCTTCTTTGGGTTGACATTGTCGCTTGAGTGAGGTGAGCAAAGAATCCCACATCTCGGTGATGAACCCTTCTGCTTTCTCCAAGGGTACGTCAGCCTTGAAATCTTTAAACTTCACCGTGTAGGTGTAAGCCGTGGTTCTAAATTTTCTAGAGGAGCGCTTTTCCGTCTCTCGAATGGAATAGTACTTTTCAGGGTTGACTAAGGGTGGTGAACTTGGTTTAGAGGGTTCGGATTCTGGTTCACTCATGTCCTCTTCAAAATCACTGGCATGAATTTGTGCCAAGATTTCAGCCCTGGTACGAGGCGATAGATCACGTTTCTGCCTCTTACTTTCTTCTTCTTCTTTCTTCTCGAATGAATGGGATCGTTTCATCTTGAGTGCAAAACGTCAAATGACTCAAGTTTAAACACCACAGACTAATTTATAGTCTTGGCAAACCAGCGTATATAAAAAGGGTGTGTGTCTTGTCCTTTCACTATTCATTTCACTCTCAAGCTGAGCACAACGATGGAAGAGACTACCCAGATGGAACGTTTCGTCAGAGCTTTGCGAGGGGTCATTAGAAAATTCTCTTCAGACCAGCCGACGGACTACTCTCCTTCCTTTCGAGATAAAAGTCAAGATACTTGCTATATCTGTCAGAAGAAATGGCACTGGTCTTCAGAGTGTCCAGACCATCAAAAAAGAACAAAAACAGGGACTAAAAGAGACAAAAGTCAAGATACCTGTTATTATTGTAAAGAAAAAGGACATTGGTCTCCAGATTGCCCAAAAAAGAAACAAGAGGAGTCAGAAGAAAAGAAGGATTCTTCAAAAGAAGAGAGGGATTCTTCGGAAGAAGAGAGGGATTCTTCAGAGGAAGAAGAGGAAGAAAGAAGACAATTCTATTTAAAAGAAGCAAAGAAACAGGAGAAGAAAAGAAGAAGGGAAGAAAATGAGGTAAAAACGGTGAAGAAATTCAAAAAACAGAGAGACTAAACAAGGAGAAAGAAGAAGTCAATGAACTTTTAATTAAAGTGTTCTGTGGTGAATTGTGAATTGGATTGTAAAAAATGGAGAAAAGAATACATGAATGATATAAGGTAAGTGTCTTTGAGTTTTGATTTTAAAATAAGAAGCTACACTCACGCACTCATACACAGACACCTACTATAAGGGTAAAATGGGTGGGGTTTATTTTTGAGTTATTGGCAAATTGAAATTGTATTTCTTTTCGAGAAATGTGGGTGGCCCTGAAAAGGGCCTTTTTATTTTGGTGTAGGAGTGAATTTAACCAATCAACTTTAACTGCCTTAAGCCTTTGCCACGGCCAAGGCCTACTTCTGATGATTGGGTTGAAATCACTAAGGGTGGTACAACAGGCTTAGTCACAGGGTTGGCGTGTTTAGCTCGGGAAGGTCGTATTCTCTTCGGTCGTGATAAAGAAGTCTGATACATTTGTTTCAGACTTCTTAACTCCGCTAAAATGTCCAACAGTACCGTAGCCGTTTGATTTTCACCCTCTTGTTTCTTTGCTGCTACTTCTTCTTGCTGTTGTTGCTGTTGTTTTTTTCTTACCTCTTCTTGTTGCTGTTGCTGTTGCTGTAGGAGAAAAGCTTGTTCCGCTTCCTTTTGTCGTTGCATAAATTTCTCCAATTCTTCTTTCTGTCTCTGTCTAAAATTCTCCACTTGCGGTAATGAAGAAGGTAACGAAGGTTCTGGAACAAATTCTTGCGAGGTAAGAAAATCCACAAAATCCCAGTGTACCTCTTCTGAAAGTAAGTCCGGGTTCCCTTGGGCAGTCTCCCCTGCTGGTGCACCCCAATGGATCGTTTTCTGAGTTTCCGTCATGTTGAATCACTGTCGCATAGATTGACTGCACACAAGCGCTAACGAATCTATATAGACCACGTGACGTCACAGACTGCTCTCTTCGGATTGGATGCGAGCTGACTGAATTTTGTAACGCGTGTTCGGATTGGTGAATGAATTCAATCCGTTTCAATCCTTCCTGTACCTATAAATAAGCACAGTTCACTGCATTGATTCACCTATTCTCGTCGCTTCAAGATGTGGACCACAGTTGAGTCATCCACCCTTGTGTCTTCCATGATGTTTAGGACGGACATACTCATATATGTCAGGTCCAAGTGGACTGTTGTTGATAGGACAGATGCTAGTCAATGGATGAGGAGAGTTTACATAGAAAGACAAGGATGTCTCAAGAGGGTACTTGTGTATGGACCGGTAGTTAGAAGGAGTTTAAGAAGAAGAAGAAGAAGAAGAAGATGTGACAGATGCCATCTATGTTAATATTAATATTAACATAAACCCAAAGGCCCTTTTCAGGGCCAGCTATATTTCTCAAAAAGAGATAGCCTTTCCATTGCCTACCCCTTTTCTAAATTTAAATTTAAATTTAAATTTAAAAAAAACTTTTTAAAAAAAAAAAAAAAATCCCATATTCAATTCCCCTTGTCCCTAGACAAACCCAAACTCTATTCCCATGTTAAATTCCCATTGTCCCTAGACAGTCCCAAACTCTATGTTAAATTCCCATTGTCCCTAAAGTGACCCACGATTTTTCTCCATGTTAAATTTCCATTGTCCCTATATTGTCCCAGGGGTCTTTTTAATGCTAAGTCCCATTGTCCCTATAGTATCCCACTTAACTACTGTTGGTGGATTGTACCTTCTTACAAGGTGTCCGCTTTATTCGGTTCTCGTTATCTAGGAGACGATCGCCCTCGGTGTTACTGCCCAGAACGAGTAAATACTAGTATAAAGTGTGAAACTTACAGGTGGAATAAATAGTGATCTGAGCAGATATATAGAACAGAATGACACGAGCCCCCGTACATGAATTAAAAAACAATCAATTACATAAACAACTGTGATAATACATTACATTAGGAAGATACCTTTTTAAAAAAAAACATCTTTCACCGAATTTCAAGCACAAATATATTTAGATAAATAGCCGATCAGTTTTAAATGATAGAAATGGTTCATCATAGAATCGAGTGAACAATCAAAGTTATTGCCTTGTGCAACTTCATAACCTGCTTATTCCAGTCCACTCCAACTTTACTGTGGGTTTTCCTCTTGGTCCTTTTGCTTTTTTCCCTTCCCCAACCTTCCTGTTGTATCACCTTTATCGGCTCTCAAACTTTGTCTGGGTAGGTGGATACGTAAGTACGTAGATACGTTGATACTTGGATCAGTAGGTACGTGGATACGTCAGTGGATACTTCAGTAGAGCTATTTCCCCTTGTGCTTTCAAACTATGTTCGCTTCTACTTGCCAAATTGTGTCCGTCGACGTTCCCGACATCCGGTCCCTTTGACAAATGTTTATCGAGGCAATTTCTTCCGAATTCAAATCTCGGAGTCCTTTAAATTTTCACTCTTGCAGGAAAAATGCAGACTGATTAGATTTTTTCGATGAGGGCAATTTTAAAGCTAGGAAATAACGCGTGGGAACCAATCCGGATTAAATATATTTCCCACCTTTTATAACAAGGCACCAAAATTGTGGTCAGCTTGACTTCTAGATTTCCAGACAACTGATTCTGGAAAAACTCAGCTCTGACAGTTCCGATATAAAATCGAAGTTAACCTTCCTTTTCCTAGTCTGTCTAACGGCTAAATAAACGAAGGCCTAATTAAGAATCATTTCCTCTCCCGACACAGCATAAATGGCACACTTTCCCATCCCTCACCCCATTCGATCCCGCAGCTTCAATCTAGTCTTTTTCCTGGTAAACAGAAAAAGAAAGAACCCTTTTGTCCCATCATCACTCTTTTGATTACATCCATATTCAACACAGTGCATCACATTTGCTTTACAAAAGCAAGATCGTAAGATATATCACATAGACATTTACGTGGGGAACTTAAAAACTTGAAAGTCTAGGTTGAATAGAACGGATAAATGTACGTCATATCCGTTTTTGGCACGCGGAAACTACCGATTGATTACGGAGATTGCCGAATAATTTTTCATTTAAAAAACGGATTTTGAAATGTAACTAAACATTTTATGTTGTGCATACGTAACAAATATGTTTTTGATGACTGTAATATCACACGTTTGTACAATATAGGTGACCAGTGACCTTTGAGAATAAACACTGATATTTCAATATATTTTTCGCGTAGTGTAATAAGTTTTGTACCGATGTTTAGCTCAAACATTCGACTTTGTATGCGTATCCAACGTTTGGCTTACTATCATACCTGTAAGGAATGCCAGACCATTTTCCCACGCTCCTGCTTGGCATGGTCACGATCGCGCCCGCTTCATATGCAAGAACAACGCGCTCAGTGCAATACTGCCTTCTCATTGGCAAACTGAAAGTAATTTAAAATAAGTGGAGGACATTTTAGGGTTAAACAGTTCAATGCCTGAGCTAAACCTGGGTACCAGATTTAATAAGCTTTGCAAAGTTTAGCTTGAAATATCAGCTTTAATTATTATAAAGTACAGGTATGACAGATAGACTGTAAGCAACGATACGAGCCCCTGTGGTTTACAAGAGGCTATTGTAGATTTGCTATTGTGGCCATTACGGTTAGGCATGTTGGTGCCGTTGATGCATTATGCACGGTTCAAGGAAAACTGTACACGATGTGGAGCAAAACGTATTTTCTTGCCTGAGTACTTAAATATACGGCTATCACACCCACAGTGTAAATATATGCGAGGATATTTGCATGCATGACAATGGATGCCTGTCTTATGTATAGTGCATGATCTGAGTAGAGGATTACTGAAATACATTATGGAACGTAAGGGCTGTCAAATGCAGTTCGTTTTGAAGTTAATAATGTGTGAGTGGCACGGAAGAGACGGAAACAAAAAGCATACCAGGTTCCGTTTTTTTCAGCAAGTCTACAAATGAGTCCCCCAAAAGAAGGAAGCTTTCCCGCCTTATAAGCGTTTCTAAACCTGTACATTGCATAAAAGCTTTAATTGCATCAGACCACTGGCTAACTCTCAAATATTATTTCTTACATGAGACAGTGAAACTGACCTTGCAGTTCTATCATTGAAAATTATGTGCTCATAGTCCTCCTTCTCCACCGTTGCAAAGTTAAGATATTATCTATTATGTCGTACCAAACGTGATTCGATTGAATCGTATCGTTAGAGAAACTTACTCGTACACTGTACTTAACTGATTTAGGCATTCACCGTCTTGTTTCAACAGGCTGGGCTTTACGTCAGCTTCTTTTGGAAATACATATACTTGTTTGTACCAGGATTGGATTCCACCAGGAAACATATATCATAATAAATATAATCCGTCTAAAGCAATCACGCTCATGGCTATTCAGCAGTGTCAGTATGGGCTGCCATGTATGTGACATTATATATATGGCCTCAAGTTCCAGTATTGGATGACCCTGGAACACGATTTACAGCACTGATTTTGCTAGCAGTAAGACGGTAACTGATAAATGATAAATGTCATTGTTGATTTAAAACATTGAAAAACTAATAAATTGGCAATAAATATATTTCCTTTTCCTAGTAAAGAATTTATAAATTGTTACACCTTTTCTAAATTATTACAGCCTCCCAGTGCTCTCTTTGCACGTCAAAGCGAACATCAGCGAGAAAAACATAGTAGATACTTATATGTATTGTTCCCCACATTCTCACCTCCGACTGTCGAACTAGTGAGACAAATTAAAGTTAGGTTAACATTAATGGTGCACAAGCGACCAAAACGCATTATCGTGGCGACGCACAATATAATGCGAACACGTTTGGCTTGCTTTAATGGATACTGGCACGAATTGTAAAAACAGAGATAGATAGATAGATAGATAGATAACTATAGATAGATATATAGATAGATGGATGGATGGTTGGATAGATAGATAATTTAAAGGTACATTTATAGTAATGATACGAACCACTGTGATAGTGGTGAATATAAAGCCATATATATATATATATATATATATATATATATATATATATATATATATATATATATGGGCTCATGAACCTTAATAGTATAAACTTTAGCCACGATCAAGGAAGTCATACCTATTCTATCTATATAACGTTTATGAAAATGAAGTACAGATGGCAAACACATCAAAAGTGTTAGCGTGGCTTCTTGGCTATGATGTAGTCGTACTGCGCAAAGATGAGCTTGTGCAGTTTGTTGGCCAAGCAAATGCTGTGTGAAGGGCATTGACATGACATGCGGTATGGACATCTGCCCGGTACAACGTGCTTGATACAGACAGTCGCAGTACCACCAATTATGATGATGGGGATACGGTTCAACACTAAAGTATATACCACGGTGGTCTGTTATTAACGTAGAAAACAAAGATAGTTGCTGTTTTGAATTTAATTGATCACGGAGGCTTCAAAATCAAGGGCGACTATCACGACCTCTACCTGACGACCGATATGCTTCTGGCAATAAACGTGTTTGACGAATCCCGCTGCACTAACATTGCGGCCTTGACACAGCTCACTAGGATAGTTCGCTGATTATAGGCTGGGAGAAGACTGGTGTTAAGAGTGAGATACTGACAGACATTGGCATACACCTATTTCTTGAGAAGGGAATCCGTGGTGGCCTTTCAATATTGAGCCCAATAGTGCGAAGAATAACAACACAGTATGTGTGTCATATGAATGCGGAGAAGACAGAAGAGAGTCAAAGAGCTGGATAACCTACGTTGACACCATCCTTTCCAGTGATTCGGACTTGATTTATAGTTTACCAACCGATGTCTTTCTTGACATAGACCTAAAATATCCGGACAAGCTTCATGACGTGCTCAGCGACTATCCGACGGCTTCTGATGCAATCATCGTGCAAGAGAATATGCTAAGTGAGTACTAACGCGGTCTTGGGAAGCGAACTAGGAGTTAACGTTCAACAAAGCGAAACACTTATTCCGAGACTGAATAAAAACGACTTGGTTCACTACAGAAATGTCCTGATGTAACCAAGGTCCACATAATAATTGACCAAAGCCTGTGGATAGCACCATAAATATAGCTCACCACAGACTGCAAGATGAGGGCAATATCGGACTTTGAAAGAGATTTTTTCAAGCTGATGAACAATTCAACATTTGCAAAGATCATGGAGAGCCTGCGAAAGTCGATCTCACGAGGCGTGAGAATGAGGAAGATATACTACTATGTCTGATTATCAACCCAACGTTTCAGAGGCAGTAATATGTTGAGGCAAACTTGTTTCAATTTATTCTACAAATTCCAACCTGGAGTTAAACCACCCAATCTGTATATAGCATGCGATCCTCGAGGTGGGTATGTTCCTCGTGAGAGAGAGGGACAAATGTAAATGCAGAAAAAAAGAGAGAGATGCTAACGCATATACAAATGCAACGATAAAAAGAAAAGAGGTAAATACAGATACATAGAGAAAGAGAATAGGAAGAAAGTGAATTACAATTTAGATTATACAAATTAGCGATGTCAAGAGGAAAGCCCCCTCCTTTACTCACAATTTCAGATTTTGATGTTACTAGAAATATTATTTTAGCACCCTTTTTAATGAAAAAGAAGATAAATATTTTATTCATTTTGAGATTTCTTATTCTGCAATTTCATTAATTTCTTTATTTCCTCTTTTGGAGCTGCATTTCTCTCTTCTTTCTCCAATTGCATTTGTATCTCTGTTTCCTCTTTCTGCAATTGCAATTATCTTTCTTCATTTTCGAATTGAAACTGCATTGTCACACTTTCTCTTTCTGAAGCTGAAGCTTTCTTAACTCGATTTCCATCTCATGTTTCAATTTTAACTCTATTTCCATCTCGTGTTTCAATTTTAATTTTATTACAGAACCAGATAGAGAATTGCTAATCAAACCCAAAAATCTTTTAACCAAACACTTATGTTCACCAAAAATTGGGCCAATATATATTTTTTTTATTTTTTTGCTTTGCTAAAGAAGCCTTTGTCTCTGAAACATCACATTGTCTTGTAAACTCGAGCAATTCTTAGTTTTTCAAGGACTCTAACCCTTTCTTGGTAGAATTTAAAATAACGTTCTCCATTATAAATGAGAATGTGAAACCTTGTTAATTTCATTATTGATTCTCCAATATGTGAAATTAAAATGCCTGAGACTTAGATAATTCCGGAACACAGTAAATTTAAGTTTCAAAAATAACATTTCCTGATATATTTTAGATAAATTCATATCCCAGACGAGGGTTCCCCAGTTTCTGTTACGACTCTATGGTTTTGGAAATCCTTTACAATTTTAAATGATTAACAGAATTTATCTTTCCTATAAAGATAGAAAGAAGGGTAAATAAGATATAAAGTTATTTTACAAGCAATTTAACAAAGTTTCGACAAAACTATGGAGGAAGGAACACGTTCGTATGCAAAATGTTAACAGGTTAAATGGTAGCTGTTTATAACAATTTTGATTTTTTATAACAATTTTGATTTACTTGCTCAGATTGTACTCTGCAGTCCGAGTTACAAGGGAATGCGGTCTTTTACTTTTTAGATATCTCCCGTCATCTAAATTCTGCGTTTTTCCCATTATTTTGTTCTCTTTATTCTTCCATGGAAAGCCACACATGATCCAGAAATTCATATTGTTTTACGTTGTCTACGAAATCTTATAATGCTTACGTTATTTCATCCTTCATCATATAATTAGAGCCCTTTAAAGTGTTCTTCCTTTGAACGATTTCCAGTCTCTTCCTTCGGTCCTTCAGGCGAGAAACTGACAGATCAAATGTCTGTTCGATGACCAAACGAAATGGTACAGGCGGTGTGAAATGCTTATCTCCTCGACATAGATTTTCGATGCTAGCGCGGAAGCTCCCAAACTTATGTGGTGGTCATCTATTAAGTTAGGTGAAAACCACGTTTAGAAGTGTAATCGGGTGGGGGATTGCCCCTTTTCCCTTATGTGCGAGTGCAAATGATTCCTAGGTCGCTTGCTTTTGAAAAGTCCCGAACATTTTTAAACGCAAGCGTCAGCCAATTCCATTTCCTTCATTGATATTCAAGCTGTACCTCGATTATTGTTATTGCTCTTCAACCTGTTTTCTATAACCATCGTTACGAGTTTGCAATTAAGCGACCAGTTCAAGCTCTACCTCGATTATTGTTATTGCTCTTCAACCTGTTTTCTATAACCATCGTTACGAGTTTGCAATTAAGCGACCAGTTCGTTCATAATGAGTTGATTGGCTTCCACATCCTGAAACTCCATTAACTCTTCTCTCAATCTTTCCCCTTCCTCATTCACTTTTTGTGTTATAGATAACTTCGAAGACTTTCGACACTGATTGATCAAGGGTAATCTAAAAACATTATTGAATTCGGGAAATTGTCAAGACATTTCATGTAAAGTTAGAATTAAAGTGTCCAGCTTTTCTTTTGATCGATCCCATTTTGTGTGACTCTGCTTCAAATACATCACCGCCGTATGACTGCTTTTCCATCCAAACAAACTGGAAATGGAAACCTACTGGGGGATACCTCTCCTTCGAAGGTGCATGCTAGTGTCTCACCCTCTTCATCACGAACCCCCAATTCACTTGACAGTCTGCTCTGTTCTTTCTCCTTCTGTTGCTTTCCGGTGTTCCCTTACTTTTTCCGCTACCAGATATTTTCAGACGTACACATTTAAAACTACAAGTAAAGTGTTGCTACAAGTCCGTGTACTAAGAGATGTAATATATACCTTACATTCAAATGTATTCGACAGTAGACGAATTACCTTGGCTCAACCATTCTGTGTGCTTAATAGTCAACACATGGCATTTCGAAAATTTTGGGTTCCTTCAAACACACATTCCGAAAACAATTCAACGTAATGTTCAACAAATACTAATGCCATAATAATATGTGTTTACCAGTAGTATTTTTTAAACTTCCCACTCGACACAATTGACTTTCTTTATATTTGCTTTGCAAGCTTTTTTATTTGTCATTATCATTTTCAATTGTTATCTCTAACATATCTTCTGAAAAAGAAATATCGGCCACGTGATAAAAAGGAGACTGAGAGTTCAACTTTGTTGGGAGACATTCAAGTACATCAGTAGTAATTAAATGCAGTTAACGAAGATCAATTTACGTGTGTTTTGCTGGCTTTATCACTGCATAATATTTGACGTTTATCAACTTAAAGCAAACGATTAACTTTGGAATTTAGGATTCTTTCTATTACAAAGCCACAAGTTAAATAAGAATTATATTTAGTGCCTTTGTTAAGATTATGAAAATTAGTTTTGTCAGAGAAAGATGACAAAATATCTAGATTTATATTATATCAATTATATATTTGTCTTAAATAATAGCAGCAGGAGTAATGAAGAAGTTTTAAAAGGACAAGGAAAATTATAAATTGTAAATAAATTTCTTTCAATAAATTGTTTCATTGACGTATTGCATAATACATCGAAAAATGTTACAGAACGTTAAGTCTTCTAAAAGTGTCAAACGCGAAAATATTGTATTTCTCTTACACGCAGCCTCATTGATAACGCCATATATAAGTCTGAAACTATTTAGTAATGATAAGTCTTGCAACAGTCCTTGATATTCTACAAAATTATAATAAGAGAATATAATATAAACATAAATATACACATTTTGTGTAAATGCAGAACCAAGCGTTCCACTAAGAGCATAGTAAAGGCAGATTCTATAGAGACCCGTGCCAGTGCAGGGAGTTGACTGTACATTATGCATCTAAAAAGGATTTCCAAAAGATAAGATATAAGCGTATTCTTTAAACATACCTAATGTTGTGTTGCTGGTTGCTGGTGGGTGGGGGTGGGACTGAGACGAGACTTGGCAAAAGATATATTTGTGTACGTTTTAGAGATATGTAAGGATGGCGGCTGATGCTGCTTCAACCAAACAAACGTTTGGCCTTTGACCTTATTTTCCACAAGATTTCATAACATTTAACTGGAATTGTTTCCAAATTTTTTCCACCGTTTTTCAGTTTTCGGATTATTAAATTATGTACATATATTAAAGCTAGTTTCTGTACTCTTCATCGATATTTGATGGGATCAAGTGTAATATATTAGAGTCCGTAACTCAAAACTAATTTAATGGAATCATGGATAATAATTCAGCTGTGATATATATGATATCGAATACTTGCTATTTAGATACCAACTGCTCGATATCTAATACAGACCTCGAGCCCTGAATAGATCTGGCTGGAGTACAGCTGTTCGTAATGGGTGCAACACCTTTGAGGATGGCCGCAGAACGAAAGTCGCCGACGCCAGGGAACGCAGGAAGGCCTCAGCGTCAAGAAGCAAACCATGCCTCCAGTGCACACACTGCTCCAGGACATGCGCATCTCGTATCGGACTCATCAGCCACATGAGGACCCATCAGCGAAGAACATCGCAGGATTGGTTTCATCGAGCTCAATGGTCAGCCGATGATAGTAAGCTATGATCACGTGATCACGTATCTATATCGTGTAGCGTATTTCAGGCAAAAAGTTCCTTAATTATTTTTCATTCTGTTTCTTACAGATACACGAAGCTTACTTTTTAAAATTTTAAACTGTTTGATGATTTATTTTCCACTTGTATTCTTTAAAAAACAATGTCCTTATGGGCTGCAGAAATATTATAGTATTATTTTTATAACGTTTGCCCAGAAATGTGCATGACATAAAAAAGTTCTGCTTTTATCTCAAAAGTCTGTGTATGGGCATTGATAAGATAAAATTAACATCAATTAACATGATCCAGTAGTTGATCGATATGACACAATAACATACAAATTTCCAAAAAGTCCTTTGTGTAAAATCTTGTGTAACATGTATAGTACATTTATCTATGTCCCCTAATTTATCATCTTATAAACTCTTGTGTAACGTGTTGAGTACACTTATCTATGTCCCCAACTTAGCATCTTATAAAAATTTGTGTAACGTGTCGAGTACACTTATATATGTCCCCCAACTTAGCATCATATAAATCTTGTGTAACGTGTCGAGTACATTTATCTATGTCCCCAACTTAGCATCTTATAAAATTTTGTGTAACATGTCGAGTACATTTATCTATGTCCCCCTACTTAACATCTTATAAAATCTTGTGTAACGTGTCGAGTACATTTATCTATGTCCCCAACTTAGCATCTTATAAAATTTTGTGTAACGTGTCGAGTACATTTATCTATGTCCCCCTACTTAACATCTTATAAAATCTTGTGTAACGTGTCGAGTACATTTATCTATGTCCCCAACTTAGCATCTTATAAAATTTTGTGTAACATGTCGAGTACATTTATCTATGTCCCCCTACTTAACATCTTATAAAATCTTGTGTAACGTGTCGAGTACATTTATCTATGTTCCCAACTTAGCATCTTATAAAATTTTGTGTAACGTGTCGAGCACATTTATATATGTCCCCCTACTTAGCATCTTATATATTTATGTATGTGATTACAAAGGCTGTTCTGAAATTCCAAAATATAAAGAATGTAACTTATATCCATTTAGTCTCTGGCGTAATTGCATTCTCGCAAATATTGACAAGACTAACTGATAAGATTATTTGACCTGCATTTTTACCAACAAACCTGCTGGCATCAATTATATCTGTAACCATTTATGGACAGCATAGATGTTCATATATTCTAAGCAAAGCATTATTCTTCTACACGTTTTATTGTTGCTGAAACAAATGTATTAATTCAAAAGAAATAAGTGTTCACGTAATTCAATTTGTAACACAACCTTTAAATAAAAACCTATTATCAGAATATATTACATGGAAATGAAATCTCATATATTCTGCATAAAACGGACAGGCCTAGAACACGATGTGCTTTGGTCACACTTTGGTCTCCTCAGAAAACACATTCAGTTGGAATATATTGCTATCAGCGAGTTCTCTTCAAAATTATTACTGTGCCAGTACAAGGCGAAATGCAAATAAATGGTCTGGTGATATAACTTTTTTAATGTGTTTATGCAATATTATTGTAAATATTCGATGGTATATATGATCCAATTTTACCGGATCGGGTTCCATTATTTCTTTCTGCTAAATGTATAAGTCAGAGAGTACTTAATTTAGAAGCAGGGATTGAGAGCCTCACACATCGCAAACAGTCCCTAAAGTACGGCTTGGATACAGTTCTCAATAAATATCTGATATTCATTGTATTGGGTTATTATGATCAGGTTATTTTCTGCTTACATAGTCGACAGATACAAATTTGTGTTTGCTATTTTGTTATTGCAAATTTACCTCCATTGACTAGTTCTGTTTTTACTCTTAATAGAACAACAATTAAAGGAGACCGGATATCAAATCTTGTGTGTGAAGCTTTTCTACGTAATAAATGTTTCACACCAGGTCTCATAGCCTCTCAACATGCAAATGTATTACTGCGGATTTCGTTTCGCATGCATTTGCAATATAATAAAGTATCATTTGTTTGAGAAGCAAACCACAGCTAGCTCACTATTAAGTCCAACGCACTGGAAGAAAACTTTCACTTACTTCACTGATGCAGATTTTATGATTAAAATATAATTTTCTCTACCTTGGGGTTGACCAAATTGTGAGACCTCTTTCAAATGGTTTTTTCTTGTGACTTTTTATTTCAACTTGGCAACAATATAGACGCTCTTGGTAAAATGTACAATGTGAACATTCATATATATATATATATATATATATATATATATATATATATATATATATATATAATTGTTAAATCAAAAACAAAATACACAGGCTTCGAAGTATTTTAACAATTTATCAGTGAAACATTGATATCTCAATTTACTGGTGGCGACAGGTAATTGAGCAGTGACGTCAATAAAGATAATATGACCTTTGACCAACACAGTTTAAAGTGGGTTCAGAAAGGTTACTGCTTGCGTCAGAAGTTTTCTTTCCTAGCCTATGACAGAAAAGGCCGAGGACATACCAGCCGTTGTCTGTTCAACAGTTTCTACTTTATAATAGCAATGATAGTGAACCAATATGCTGTCTCTTTCGGCTAGTCGAATTTATTTGAATCGTGACCTAAAGAACCGAAGATGGTTTGATAACACTGGTGGTTACACCTGCGATGGACTGTGGCCCAGTATTCATCCTGTTCTGGGGGAGTGATACAATTAGAACAGTTGATAATTCCATGGATACAAAGTTTGCACAAACCCTTAGTGGGACCAGACGGATATTAATATTGCTGCAAGTAAATGAATGATCCAGAACTCGAATTTGCTGCTCTCATTATCGTCAAGCTTGATACAAAATCTAATTGCCAGTTTGTCCAACGCCTATTTGACTAGAAATAATCAGATAGACACGCATCATCTTATATTTTATCTAACAGAAAATGGCCATGTGTTAATACGATGCACATTCCTTTCTATGTGAAGAAAGTCGTTAAATCGAGCGAAGCCAACATATGATATATACAAGAGCACAAGTTATCATGAACATGTTTCTTTAAACAAACCGAGTACAAACTGATATAAAACAGGATGGACTTTAATTAAGCAGCAGTATCTTCTTTATCTCATTGTCTCAGGTTATTCATGGCTGCGCAATATTGGACTATGAGTACAGATTGTTACAAAGGATTCTGACACTTTACCTCAAGCAGAGAGAAATGACGGCGACGATGGTGCAGTACGATATATATATATATATATATATATATATATATATATATATATATATATATATATATATATATATACGTGTGTGTGTGTGTGTGTGTGTGTGTGTGTGTGTGTGTAATGTATCAAATCAGGTGGAACAAATATAAAAATGTTGAAAATAGTTTTTCACTTTGTGGGCAGCATGGCATCAAACGATTCTAACGGTGATTTGAATTATTTGCAGATTGTCATCCGACGTTATGTTTCTAACATTCATTTTTGATAATCATTAATATCTACTTGAAGACTGACATTTTGAAGACATCTAGCAACGCTGAAGTCTACTCTGAATTCATTTATACACCACACATAATTACTCAGTGCTATATTATAAAGAGCTCTACAGATTCCAAATTTCGAGACTTTTAGATGAAAGTAACAACGTCAGTGTTTTGAGATGATGTGCGTCTATTTTTCACATTTTGAAGTGGTAAAAGTGGGGAGGTCAAAGTCACGTATGCTACATAACTCATACAAGATATTTAAATTGTTGATTAAATGTCAAACATCACAAAGAATATATGCATATAGTATAATGCTTTTGAAAATATGTTGATTTATATATTGTATTCAATAATAATAATAATAATAATAATAAAAACAATCGCAGATAACAAAATGATTAGGTCAGTATGATACGACGAAGTAATAAATTATGTATTTCATGCTGGTAAAGACCCAAACTAGTAGCCGAATCAATCTGCAATACTATTGAAGATCTTGCAAATTTTACAAGGTCAGTCTCTAACATTTCAAGAAGAGCAGATATACAACGGATAGGACGACTAATTGAGTTTCCATAGAACCAATTATTAGTATAATAAAAATAAATATAATTTTTGCATTAGATTGATATGCAAACCAAATGTGATACCATTCATTAAAATTAGAGACCTTATTTTTAGTTTTCAAACATGGGTGTTGCAGGGCGTTTGTTAAAGCTCTGTGCTGATTTACATGGGGACCTCTTTGTCGGCACCTAACAACATAGTCATGCACCAAATGTGACTATACCTTTTTATCAGAACATTAAATACAGGATTGAAAAATAAAGAAACTATTTTATTGTAAACTAATGTACATAGACTAAAGCTGATGAAATTAATAACGAAAACAAAATACTAGCTAACAGGTGCATACCACACTATTAAGAACTTCTATTATCCAACCCGGAAACCGTTTCTCTGCCCGAAGAATACTTAGTGGTCCAAGAGATCTGTCTCAATATATTATCTAGCTGTTTTAAAGGTAATATGAATCCGAAACCATTAATGCGTTTAAAAGTACCAAAGAAACGCTACAATTAGTTCAAAATATAATTACTTTTTAGATGGATATCCTACTCGCTGTTTAATAATACCTAAAATCATTTTTGTCGTGCGTTAATTATTAACTGGATATTCTTATTTCCGTCTAAAATATACACCAAATGGACACACCTTAGTCTGAAACTACAAAGAAAATACAGAGGGCATGTAAAGCCATATACAAACGAAGTAAATAAGAAAATTATCCATCTAGTATTCCTTTCCTGGATGATGCTATCTTTAGATCCAGCACATCTAGTCATTAGCAACACCTACATTAGGAAAACATTAAAGACTCGACAGTTGACCTTGTGAGACTATCAAGTTTATAATTACAAACGAGGCTATGAGAAGTTTTGCGATGCGATATTTTGGTTTTGTGTGTCTGCAATACTTTCACACTACAATGATACTTTCTTCTTTTAAAGAAGCAATCAACAATGGGGCATAATGTCAGGGAAAAATTGAACATAAATTTATCATCAAATATGATTGTCAACTAATGGTACATCCCCTTACTGGCTTGTATTGTCTCTGTAACTAAAAAGACGACAAAATGACCGTTTTCACCAAAATGGAGAAAATCATTCGTATTCATAAATGAGCAATTATTGCTAATGCTATGCAAAAATACTTGCCCATGTGTACACCTTTGTATTCAGTACAGGTGGTTTGAGAACGTTACTGATCTTTAGCTCGTTCCATAAACACTTAGAGTTACAATAGTGTAGTGTACATTTATGGTGTATCCAATGGGTCAAAGTGTTCAAATATTGCTTTATTAGTGTGGATGGTCTACTGACGGTTGTAAAGTCGTGAAAATCTATTGTATACTACTGTATTTGTTTCAATATTGTACTAGTAGTATTCCATCTCGAGTAATTTTGCATAACCGCCCCCCCCCCCTCTCTCTCTCTCTTCGGTGGAGGAGGAGGGGGAGATGGAGGAGGAGGAATGTTCTCGAGTTTTACCGCCCCATACAAAATGAAGTCATATAACTTTTACCGGAAAGAAATGAGGATGCTTGGAATACAGCCCATCGTTTACATCAACATTCGCGAATACAGGGGATGATAGACAACCAGTCTAAAAGTCCATTATGGGGAATCAAATTTATTTGGCTTACACGTCAGAAAGAGACGAATTTGCTATAGACTTGTGGTTCAACGTACGACATAATGTGGTCAAACTGAAAGCAATGAAGCTAAATCATTGTCTAATTATATGGATATGGCGATTAGTGGGCCCAGAAAGATTTTAACTGTACTATAAGTAAACTCATAATCATAGTCTCGAATTCACCACCATGTTCTGCAAAAATATTAAGAAAACAAACTGTCAGATTGTTCAGAGCCTGTTAAACTAGAGAAAATCAAACGAGCAAGCACAATGCTATATATTTATCTAACAGAAAATGGCCATGTGTTAACACGCTGCAAAGTTCGTATTATATCAAGGATAATAATGAAACACGAGAAGCCAACAGATGAACTACAAAAGTGAATAAGTTATCGATACCATGTTTCGTTTAAGAAAAAAGTTCATAGTGATATAAAACACGATTGGCTTCAAGTAAAAGCTAGTATCTTCCTCAAAGTCGAGACATATATAATATATTAGTTTTCCTGTGCAGCACATACTTTGGTCATGTTCGTCGCTCCGTGTTTATTGTTGACACTTGTTGTCATGGTGAAGACGCAACAGGTCCAAGCCGCCCAGGTTCCTCATGACTGTCCGAGATTTGACTATGAATACAAATTATTAGAAAGGATTCTAATGCTTGAATTCACGCAGAGAGAAATGACGGCAAAGATGGAGCAGTTTCAAGAGCGGCTTCCCAATATATCAAATTGTAAGTATGGGACTTTCTTCAATTATTTAAGTGCTTTCTTACATAATACAAAGATCATTAACTCACAACGTTTGCTTACATACGCCAAATTGCAAGTTAACCAGCTATAAAATGTTCTGCATTGACTGAACAAATTTAAATTACAGTGTGTTTTCTTTCAATGCTCGCTTATTAAGAAAGAATTCTCGGCTTAAAGCAGTTGAGAGCTCCCTTGATTTCTTGATATTTTTATTCAAATATATATGAAGGGATGTGACAATTTTTCTGGACCAGTCATCTTGGTTAATTATCAAAATTACTTGACCACACACGTCTTGATGACAGCAAAAGCAGAACTCTACTTTGAATTTGTTTACATGCCATAAATAATGGCACAAAAGCTACAGTGTTGAGAACTCAATATTTTACAAGGAGGTGATATAAATAGTTAACGAATTTAACATGAAAGCAATAATGTGGTGTCGCGGATATTACGCATTCGATACCAGTTTAGATGTCATAAAAGTGTGGTCACTCTTAGCTTTGTTAGAAAATCACAGACGAGAGAATCAAAATGTTGAATTTTAAATTTGAAACAAGAAAAATATATCTTACAATTCGTTAAATGAAATGCTGATTTACATATTGCATTTAATAACAATATCATCGAGATAAGTATAATAGGGAATGATAGGATACTTAAAACAGTACGGTATGAGGAATGATAAGAATAAATTATTACTTTTTGATGTGGATAGATACTCAAATGTGTAGTCGGCTAAATGTACAATACAACTGGAATAACTCTTAAATTTTTCAAGCTCAATCTACAAAGATTCAACAAAACTTGGTATAGATTTTATAGACAACAAAGAGATTTAAAAATTAAATACACTATA
Organism: Sinohyriopsis cumingii; assembly: GCA_028554795.2. Classification (NCBI taxonomy): domain Eukaryota; kingdom Metazoa; phylum Mollusca; class Bivalvia; order Unionida; family Unionidae; genus Sinohyriopsis; species Sinohyriopsis cumingii. The sequence goes on from CM068841.1 coordinate 6,142,908, forward strand.
AAATGCTAAGTATTAAGTAGTTGGTTTAGAATTAACCAAAGCCGACACAAAAATCTAAGATAAATCTTAAACATTTAATACATTCGAAATTATATAATTCATAACGTTAAAGCTTTTGATTGGTGAGTTTTAAGCCAGACTCAAGCTTTTAGCCTATCAGTCAATAGGAGCATTGGTTGTATATAGAGAAGTATAGTTTGAGGTCTCGTTGCATCAATACGACCATTTCAGATCAAATCGTTGACTACAGATAAATTAATTCAAGGCAAAATGAAATTAACGTATAATTACAAAGGTAAGAAACTAACTGAACAAAGACTATTGTGTCTTTTTAAAGCCAAAATCAAGTATACTGTGTATCACATAATCTTATTGTCTGCGAGCAATTAGGTTCCGAACAGAAAACGATATACAGATTTTTATTATCTGAGGCACACGTTGGCAAAAATCATACATAGAACTGATGGCATGTTTTAAAATAATTGACGATATTTATTTTGTCGTTTGCAATAAGAACACTTTCAGTAAATATAATTTCCATTAATTTTGTCTATTTGCTTTCGAAGACTATTAAGACACATGTATTGTTCCGAAAATCCTTGATTACAGACCTGTAGTTTTGCAGTCATTGATAGTGACATTTCAAATCTCTCTACTATTGAAAGCCAAAGTGGTTAAGTTGTTTGCTTTCTGTTTTAAATCGTAAAGATGTTCGCAGTGATCAAATACAAAGTAATATTTTATTTGCGCATATCAACCAATGCATCTAGCAATTATATCATTTATCTTCAGAATCTACCATAATCACCATTTTATCTTTGAGTAACTACTCGGTCTGATTGTATATAATGATGCATTCGATGCCACTTCTACATGAAGAGATTATCTATCAGATATAGAGCCAACAGTTTAATCCGCAATAAGTTACTCCGTATATTATCAGGATGTGAAGATCGTTTGAATACATGTATACTCAGATAAAAGAAAAACTGTTTTTTTTCTTCATTATTTGAAAGTAAATAACACTATTTGAAATAAAATAAATATATATTCTGTGGACATCTATATGTTCTACACTATTAATTTTTAACTGTACGCATTGTTGTATGCTGACTAATTTAAAACAGCAACTCTGTAATATATTATAATGTGCACTTTTAAAATCAAGAGTGATTAGTATCATTGTAAAATTGTTTTAACACATCCGTTACTTATTTATGTGCGGTCCTCTCGTTCATCAAAGAAACATAAACACCACCTCTCTGTTTGCTTCTATTGCTGGTTGTAAGCCTTTTCATGATCCATTCCTCCACCATTTCTTGCACAGTCAATGCTTTTGCAATCAAGCTCATTTTCAGAGAATCAAGCGTAAGATTCGTTAACATGATATTGTGTTCCTTTTACACTGTAAAGTATATCATCGGATTCTTTTTAATTCTAGCAAGTAAGCAACGAATTGGTTGTTTGCCTCTAATTCACTGGAAATAAATATCTATAAACCTCGTTTTGGGGTTTTATTGAAATATTGATTCGAAGCATTTATTTTATGTAACGTCTTATCAGCAAAAGGTTGATTCAGTGTAGGCAAACCCCAACTGAAAACCATTTTATTTTATAGTTTCGGACTTAAACATGCTTAACAGCCCTTTTGTAATTCCATTCACAGTTGGTTCAAGATAAGTTATTACTATTGTTTTAATATGTTTCCCCTTTTAGGACATGCATCTATTTATAAATCTTCAGGATACTCCTAACTCGTTACACTTCCTGGAATATGCTTATTTTTTCCCAAGAAACTTTTTCGTTATGCCAGTTTATATTAAAATGTTTCTATTCTGTGGAACAATACAACAGTTTTAAGTCCATTGCAGTGATCTCTTAAGTTTTGACTGTACCTATGTTTTCATGTAATTTCTGCTTTAACTGCGTCGGTTTAATTACTTAATGAAAGAGTCTTGGTATCCACTTGAGCCTTGATTGCATCGGTATCTGTTTTAGGCTTCTGTTTCAGATTATTTCAGTCCTATCTTATTTGTTTCATCTTCTTTTCTAATTATCCGACGCTACCTTGCACACTTTCTTACAAATTCTTTGTCAACATTTGATTGTTATGTCTATTTATAATTGTTAAATCTCTGCATGATGATTGTTTCAAAATTCGGTGAATGTAACACTATTTATCGTTTTGTTGTTATCACACAGTCTGTAAAACCGAAATTGTAACTTGTTATAGAAATATTAGTCCTTTTATTCATATTCAGTTTGTTTATGACATGCTAGATATTTATGGGTATCTCTGTCAAGGATATAAGAAAGCTATGGTCAATAATTGGTTGGTGCCAAAATAATTCATTATCTGTATATTTCTTTATCTCTTCCAAATTTGATTAGTCGAGTCTCTGCATAAGTTTTAGATACTTCTGTAAAGTGTCATAGTTTCTCAGGGATATATTTTCCCCGATATGACTATCCAAAACATATATCTCGGCATTTTCTATTTCTAAAATTGTTTATTAATATTGTCTGATGTTAGATAAAGCATCTGTTCTTTCTATTCCCGTGTGTAAGGTCCGTATTGCAGTGGATACAATATTGAATCTTTTTCTGAACAATAACATTTCCTTTGCATATGAAACCTTTATATGTTAGCATTGATCAGATTGCAAGTCTCTGATTTGTTCAACTCTTTCATTAGCACTCAATAGAGCTTTATGTATTATCAATCTGTTCCCACCATGTCGTGTAATGCTTTCGTGTCTTACGTATTTGATTATCAACTTCGTTTTCTCCCAATGTTTTAGTAGCCGCATTTCCCTCATTATTCAGAGAAGAATTCATTTTAATATGCAGGCTTTCTGCGTTGTAAAGTGGGCGCCCTCATTTAACCAGAGATAAAGAAGGCCTAAAGGCTAAAGATCCTTTACAATTTTTGACTTTTATAGTTTTTCCTGATTTCATACTATTTCAGGGTGTTCTTCAAGATGAACCATGCATACCATTTTTCATTCTTACTTGTCGTTTTTCTCATCCGATTCTGTTCAAGTTGTTTTTAGCAGATGTTACTGCTCCCTTATGTGTTAAATCTTTTTTACAAATGATAATAACATTAAAATAATTCGAAATAATTCCGATAACTGCTGTGCTTTATGCAATAAAGGTCAATAGAATAACTAAAACAGTAGCTATTCCTGTTAAGCATTATGAAACTGCATAAACACTTACAGCATAACTGATTCCACTTCCACCTATTACCAATGCAAAACGTGTGTATGCTACTTTGTATCTCTTTCTCAATCATTGTTATTTGATACCATTGAGTAAATACTTTATATTCACTTCAATTATTGTATGCAGACTTTATCGTTTGATTGTTTTCGATGGATTTTGGTTCATTGTGAACTGATTTTAAAAACTGGAGCGAGTAGCTTAAACAATTAAAGCATAGGTCCATATGCTATCACTTTATTGAGTGAAAATGGAATAATTAGCCTTGCAATTTTTTTGTGTTCGTTGTTAATAGCCTACCTTGTACCATATGAAAGAACATGTTACAAAGCATGACTGTATGTATCTGTTACAGCAGATTTAAATATTGTAAAGGAACATGATTAATAAGATGTTTATTTCGCTTGGTATATTACAAATTTATCCAAAAAAAGAGTTAGCAAACATGTGTGCAGATTTAAGATTCTTTCTGATAGTGGCTATATATAAACAAACTGTTTTGATTGTAAAGCAGTCATGCCCTTAATTTCAACATTCGCATGTGATTTTTATAAATTAATTCGATCATTTCAAAGCTGTCTACCAAGTTCAACTCTACGCAAATGATTTTGGTTTTGGTGAAGTTATGTTGTCTGCTCATTCGCTTACCTTGTTTTTACCTCTCTAATGTTATTTCCATCTCGTGTTTTTTCATTTTCTGTACCAATTGTTCTTTGTTTCATTTATAATAGTTTACAACTGCTGCTGAAGCTTGCGAGAATGCACTATACTTTTTTCATCTAAATGGCGCAACAATTCTTACCTTATCTACTGATTTGGGTAAATTTTATGATAAATCCTTTAAATTGTTTTTTTATCTAAACAATTAAAATTGTTCATGGTAATAGCGTCTAGGACAAATTTGTACCTTGCTTAAACGAAATCTGCAAGCAGCCTTAATGTAACCATGACCGTGTCAACATCGGTGTGACCGTCATTACCCGTTACTCTGGTCAAAATCTAGTAGACCAGTTGACAATCTTGTAAACGGAATTTGTTTTCAGTTTATTCGAGATGTATTTCAAATCAAATTCATATTCCTGTCTATAATCTTCTTCCGTGATGTCTGTTATTAAACGCTACGACATTGACAGTATAGGAGTCACCTTATCATGTATTTCATTTGTAACATTTTCTTGTTCAAATGTCATATTTTGGATGTACTTTGTTTTTTACATCTGATTTTATGATCAATCCAAATTAATCTGACTTGCATGATTTAATTCCTTTTCTAATGCATTTGGGTCTTTTCCAAGTTTGTTACATTAAAACAAATCGTTATCTTTCAGGAAATCAGCGTCTTCTACGATTCAAATCAATTTTTAACAGCTTTCCATGTTCTTTTTAGAGCATTTTCGACATACTTTATACCAGAAAACATCAACTGTTCTAGGTAAGGTAATTCTTGTACAGTAAGTGATCTACACAAGGTGAGGTTGTCTAGTAGGTCTCTGTAGATATGGTTACTCTACAAAGGGTATGTTGTTATTAAATACTACTATGACGGCCAATTCTGCGCGTCGGGTAATTCTGCGCAGCGATACAACATTCCCGTAAACTTTGGATCACGTGTTGTTTGGGGTTGAAAATCCAATTTGTATCAAGAAAGAATGATTGTCCTTTAATTAGGAAAAATTATATTCATAAAGTGAACAAATATACCCCACATTTCTACCTTAAATGCATATGAAAATGTAATATCTAAATGTCAACATGAAGACCCACTCCATGACCTTCTTGAACCCAGAAAATCCTATTTGCTATCTATCTTTTAGAATCATACAAATAAATACATTATGTAAAAGATGGAAAGTTATACCTTAAAACAATACTGCATTTTATTCCAATTTTCCAATTTTGCAATAGGTTGGCCACCACGTACAAATTTTTCTGCTGTCCAAAATGTCATATTGCCGCTAGAACGGATTCTCAAGAAATTCCCAATCGAATAGTCTGTTTCTAAATTCATTAGTAACTTTTTCCCCATAAACGAGACGCTGTAAACACATTACATCATATTCATTGTTGTTGTTTTTTTCTTCAACGTAATGTTTTTTTTTTTTAATAAAATGTTGAACTTTATTAATTTGTTTACAAGATCTCTTGCCACTTATTGGCATTGTTCGATGAATTTTGTAAAACTTGCTATAAACCTGACCTAATTACTCGACTGAACTGCTGACAGAAACAGTCCAGTGTAATATATTTCATTTTCATAGCCCGATCGATAAACATTGTTATTTTTTCTCAAAGCTATGCGCAGAATAGGCCGAAATATTGCGAATCGTGAGCACAAATGGGTGGTATCGCGTGTGTCCAAAATTAATATTATTTTGAACAGAATATTCTGGTGACAATTGCATCTTTTCAAACGGTAAGCATTGCAGTATTTTATTTTCATCAATCGGTCGAATTCGGATTGTGTTTTGCTTGAGAATTGGTGACGGTAACCTTAGGTGCGCAGAAATGCCCACAGCAGTGTATATGGTGTTTTATATATCTCCTCATTCACTTTGATGGACCTCTCTCTCTCTCTTACACCAACTCTAAAAATGGTTATGAGAAGAATATGTCTGTCAAATACGCTAGACCTTACAATATACATGTGGCTTTCAAATGTTCAATGTATATCTACGTCCACTCAATGGGACTTCTCTAGAAATTATTGGTAATATTCTCGTTTGACCGCATGCTGTATACAAACTCTAAATGGAATCCTTTTATGGCGTATTTTCCCTATTACTCCAATTGTAGACTGACTGTTTCATTTTACACTCTTTGAAGAAGCTCTCTCATTTGTAACTAACAATGTCTGAGACTCTTTGTCACAATTTTCATATGTTAGTAAAATCCTTTATATACCTAATTTAAGAGGTACTTCAAAATATAGTACATTAAAGATTTATTCATCTAGGTTTAAAATATGGCTATTGATAGATCTAGTTGACATCATCTGGGATTTTACGGGGTGGGGTTCATAAATATATAAATTAATACATACATACATACATACATACATGTAGCAGAACTTCAGAATCTCAACAGTCCTCTTCGGCAGCTGTCATTTACTTCTTCAGCCATTAAGAGTTGACTAAGATTGAATATTTTCATTGGAAGTGAAAGCCCTAGATGATTTCTAAACTGATGGGTGGTGTTAGTCTGTCAATGTATAGCCATGTATATCCTATCTTGCCATAAGAAATTGCTTTAAACCGTGTAACTTGATGTGCACTTGTGTCAGTAGAGAAAATCAACAGTCTATAAATCTTTGATGTAAATGCGAAAGCATATGACTTTTTATCTTCTGAACCACATTTTTGTTTATATTTTTCTTCTTGATATTTGCTCCGAAATGAATCTATAATATAGAACAGATGGTGATAAAGCGATGCTCTAATGTTTCAGATAACTTAACTACACCATATCTTTGTTTTACTTTTCTTTACAGAGAAATACATCCAATTCGTACCTACAATTATAAAGCGTTGATTGGTTATTGTTTCATCGGGAATCAGGTTCTCCTGCATAAACAGGGCAATTTATCTAATTATAGCCCACATGGGATAGAGAGTAACAGGTCGTGCTAGTTAATACAGACTGTTCAAATGACATTGAACTTTCCTTATGATAATGGCCACGAGACTGGTGTATGTTTTTGAAAACTATCCTGTTTGAGACAAAATAATCAGAATGAATTCAGACTGGAACAAAATAAATTTCTCGTACGATAGAAATATGAAATTTACAAAGAAACCATAAATTACATTATGTTTAAACAACATTGCTGTCATTGTAGGAATATGCGTCATAATGCTGATATATAGGGATATCATGATGCTGATATATAGGAATATCATGATACTGATCTATAGGAATATCATGATGCTGAGCTATAGGAATATCATGATGCTGATATATAGGATTATCATGATGCTGATATATAGGAATATTATGATGCTGATATATAGGAATATAATGATGCTGATATATAGAAATATCATGATGCTGGTATATAAAAATATCATGATGCTGATCTATAGGAATATCATGATGCTGATATATAGGAATATCATAATGCTGGTATATAGGGATATCGAACATAGTCATACAGCATATGAATGGCCATAAAGAATGAGTGCAATCACGTGAAAGGATTAATGTTCGTGAGTGATAGTTGAGAGACAGGCGATGGTTAGCATAGGTTTCCTTGTGTTGGCAGTCTTTAAAACATTTTTATAATATTTAATTACTAGTAAGAAAGGTGTATACATATTCGATTAGGTGACTGAATTTTGGAAAATTTATATTTATATCATTTTTACAGTCACATTTCTACCGTTTATCTACCATAATGGTCTGTCTGTTTTTTCTAAATCTTTACCTAATCGTTTTTTTTTTCTTTTGGCCGCTCCAGCGAAAACCCATACGCAGCCTACAGTGGCTTTCTACGCCGGACTCTCACATGATATCAATGCAGTGGTTCTAGGTTATAAAGCAGTTATGGACAGGGTTTTTCTTAACCAAGGAGGGGCCTATGACGTGAGTAGCGGAATGTTCAGGGCACCACTCATGGGAGTTTACGAGTTCACGGTGCATGCCTGCAGCCCACCATCAAAAACTGCCCACATGTTCATGATGAAAGAAGGCGAGTCTGTTGGATTTACATACACCGTCGACCCTAATTGGTCATGTTCCAGTCGTTCAGCAGTTGTCATGATGCAAGAAGGAGAAAACATTTGGGTAGAGATGGCCGGTTATGCGGCTGGCATGTACAAACAGAGCGAGAAACACGTGGAATTTCGTACTAGCTTTTCCGGTTTCTACATTGGAAAGATTTAAAATAGCTATTATTGTTAATCATTGCCATTTTTTAAATGAAACCTATTTTCTTTAGTGCACACTCAAACTCAGATAGTTTCTCTTTGATCCATACTACTTTGTTATATATGTATGACATAACTACCCTCCATATTTAACACATCTTTAACCTTTATACGTGAAAATTAATATTTTAAGATGTGTAGACAACTAAATATCAACATTTTGGTTTGGGTTGAAATTAAAGATTTAGTTGATTTTTGTAACTAAAAGGCCAGCGGTATATTGAAACTACAATAGATTTATTGATTATTTCACATGATGAGAAAGAAGAGCAGGGTAAGGGCCAACGGTATATTGAAACTACAATATATCTATTGATTATTTCACATGATGAGGAACAAGAGCGGGGTAAGACTACAAGCAGACTCGTTAGCACACGCATTTATTACATAGCTGTTCATCAGCATCATTGATTGAATGAAATATTTAAAAATCGTAAAATATATAAATCATTTAAGGATGGAATATTTCATAAGTGGAATTGAAAGGTATTTTATATGGCTATATCGTGCGATTTTAAATGCGAACAGTCGTAGCGATGTGACTGAAAATTGTTAAAGCTATGTTAAAAACCCTAAGCACACACACACACACACACACACACACACAATATATAACTATAATTTTCCCTGAAATTTCTGAACAATAAAAATGCTGATAAAAGTCCCATAGATAATGAAAGATTATGCTTGCAATATTATCTCACTGCATGCAAAGAGTTGTCTTTCTTCAGCTTTGAGTCGTTGGTCGCAGGTTTTGTGCTATAAATGAATTTTATCCACAAAAATAATAAGAGGGTTTTTGTATGTTTTTAACAAGTGATATGATGACTATTTAGTGTTTCTAAATTCTTTGAAGTTTCTTAGCGATATTTACGAGTACCGCCCACACTCCCGTCCGTCTAGTTGTAGTATTATTAATCCTGAAGGGGAGACAACTGTAAAATAGTCATGTCACCCTTTTGTGCTGCCGTGTTCTATAACATAATGTACAATTTGTACTGAATTTTTCAACTATTTTATGACTGACATATTCCATAGACATTGAAAAGTTTTTTTTTCCACGTGAAATAGCAGAGCCATATATTAGAAGAACGTTTGTTTTTTGGGTTTTTTTTAGGGATCCCAAATGAAAAGAGGTTAACGCATCGGATTGCATTATTAATTTGTAAGAAAAACACTGGTACAGAAGCTATTTATACTGATAATGTATTGATCGTAGTATCTATTCGCCATTCCTCAAAATCGTAAATGATGGAAGGTGAAAACCAAGACCCACCATGTATTAGAGACTATATTTCTCAGCACGATACGCTTGCTGGTAGTGGCTAATTATTTAACAGCTACGTACAGAAATGGAAAATGGGGTGTCTTTTATGATTACACATGTACTATAAAAGATTTGTTGTTAAAGAGGCACCATTAACATATGCATTACTTCATTCAGCAAGAATGAGTTTAACATGAGTCTTCACACTCTGCAAATGAGACAAAACAATTGATCCTTTCCTGACAAATAGTTCAGTCTATCATAGAAAAATAAAGATTATTGCAGAAGAATTGCATAACACGTTTTATTCAGAGGTGTACATGTTCAAATTAATGTGTTTGATAAATTAGACACTCATATTAGTAATTTTATTGTCAACAACTTTTCCTCGTCACCATTGTGTATGACTTGATGTACAAAGATTGTTTGGTTTTATCAAGCTACAAGTCACAAAGAGATAAATTTCATTAGATCATACACTCAAAAGAAACACAGTGTCACGATAAATATGATTGCTCTGTCACCATATGATGATAGTTGACAACACAAATACTTTACCTGTGTTATTTAGTTGATAACTTACCTATTTTACCTTACACGCTATTTAACTGATAACATAAATAGTTATTCTTTTGGCAGTCTAGCTCCCTTTCAGACCTTTAATCAAGCGGATATTCGTGCCTCAGTTAAAGGAGAATACTATAATGTGAGGCTCCTTTAATAGCAGAGTTCTAAATTCCCTTGCATACCTGTTGCCTGTTATATCAGTTCTAAAAGTACAAGGCTTACTTCTAAGACAACATAATTATATTATTACTATCTCAGCAAAGTTATTTTTAGCTAATGGTGTTACCAATATGGTGCTATCATTTTAATCGTCCGTGTTGTACAACTGTGTGCTTTGCTTCGTATCACTGAAAACGTTATCTCGTTCAGCACTTAAACGATCTGTGACTATCATAACATGTTTCATTTTTTCAACATACTGATTCTTCTGCGTGCTATAGTAAAAGTCATAAGTTAGCTGCTTATGTATATCTAGCACTGTAGGCATGGTAAATTTGATTGACTTTTTAATTTTCTTGTCATTTAAATTTACTATTATAGTATATTATTGTTCTTCCTGCGAATAAAATCTGTTTTAGATGTTTAAATCGATTTTTATGTCAGTACATATTACATTAGCTATCTTTCTTAAATTTTCAATTTCTCTTCCAAGCAACGCCTCAGTGATTTATTCAATTCAATGTAGTATTTAGCCTCAACTTCTGATTGAATACAACCTAGCTATGTATCGTGTTAGTTTAATTTCTAACCGAATACACAACCTCAAAATATTAAGGCGAATAAGAAACGTTTCTTTGTGCAGAAAAATCTGAGTACTGACGGTTTTATGTCCTTTGTATCTTTTATCAATCTTCGTTGATACTGGAGATAACCCATCTGCAACATGAATTAAACTTTTCTTGTGTCAAACGATAATTTTGAATATAAATGTGCACTTCTAAATCGACTTCAGGAAATCCTCCAAATGCATTTCAATCAGTACAGATTACCAAACGTTCTTTTTTTCTTTGCTTTATCTCTTTATCGTCTGACCATTTAAAGATTCTAAAAAGCACTGGCTGGCACATGGCCCCTCCATACAAACTGTAGTGATTGGATACATTTATGCTTGATATATCGTATTTTCCCTTCTTCAGAAAATTATTATTGTTCTATTCACTTGTTTGGTGGTTGTGATAATTCTCATGAACTGAGTTAGCAAGTCAATTAGGTATCATATTTATTCCTCTATCGTCCTATGGTTTCCGACTTCCACCTCCCCTCCGCGGCAGCTTGAACCCTTACCCCCTAATATGTACGGGTTACAAGATGCCGGAAAGGGCGGGGGTCTGCCGGAAACTAGATATTAGTAATTAAATAAACTGAACGGAACAAGTCTAAACTAACTATTTCTAGATTTCAGTAAATGTATGTGTCTGCACTCTGCCTTTAAGAATTTACAACTGTTGATGTTGCGTGAACATGCTAATATGAATTCACGTGGATACATAAATATAGTATTTGCATACCATCCCATATGTTTGTACTCCCATCTTTCGATATTAAAATGAAAAGCATCAAGAACGCAAAAACAATGCACAAGTCTTAGTCATTTAATTTGGGTGAGATGGTTGGTTGGTTGCTTGGTTGCTTGGTTGGTTAGAAGGAGCTGTGTATATGCGCCGGTCTTCCGTATCTGAAATCACTTCGTTTGAAAATAAGTCTGTATTAACATAATTTGAATAAAACGTAAGTGGTTCCGTTTTGTTATACGGAAATATACCAATATCTGAGTAATGGTATTTTAAGGAACAGAACCGAAGACCTGTACACCAATAGGTATTTTAATGGAGTCATAACTTGATTCATTAATACTATGCCAGTCCTGTTTACGAAGCGTATAAAGTTGCTAATATGCAAATATGCTTCTAATCGGTCCCACATAAAATATTGAGACTCGTATCCATGCTCTTGGTTATACTCCATTCTGAAAATTTACCAATAACCCAATATGTTGATTGATTGAGAACAAGTTTATCTGTACAATATAAAATTATAGAAAATGATCGAAAATTCAAATTTGAATAAATATTGAAAATCTTTCCCTGAAGCTCTTTCAAGCTGGAATTAGCTGGAAGACTTATGGACTGACCATTCCATTTTTCCGCGCATTGTGGTTTCTGATGTTTTAATGCCATTCCTTAGCACACGTTACAATTGATGGAAAAAGAACCCAGGAAGATCAACTATTCAAGGAGGCTACTGACACGCTTTATCGCGTACCCGCACTAGTCAGCCAAGACTCAAATTCAGGAGGACTGAGGTGTGATTAGTTAGTGATATGTAAAGGCATGCCCCTTAGACAACTCAGTCATCCAAGGCCCATTATATTTGAAGGATCGTTTTTAAACCAATATATTTTATTCATTAAAGTGAACATGATATAGAAGAGTAGATGTTTTGCCTCTGTATCTGTGTAGATAATTAAGGACATGTCAGGGGAAAAGAGGACATGTCAGCGAAAAATAGGACATGTCAGGGGAAAAGAAAACATATGGCAATCTTGATTACATTATATTCAATAAAAATATTAATTACTGCTTCCCTTACCTTTGAACCGTTCCGGTGGTCTAGTGGTTAGAGCGTCCGCCTCGGATGCGGGAGGTCGTGGGTTCGATCCCCGGCCGAGTCATACCAAAGACTTACAAAAACGGTACTAACAGCTGCCTCGCTTGGCGCTCAGCATTAAGAGGTTAGTGTTAGGACTGGTCGGCCCGGTGTCAGGATAATGTGACTGGGTGGGACATCATGTTACATGTCTGCGGCATGATGCCCCAGTGCTAGACATCACTATAAACTGCCACATTGCAGACATCGTAGCGATATGACTGAAAAATTGTTAAAGCTACGTTAAAAATCCAAATCACATCACATCACATCACACCCTTATCTTTGAATTATTTAGGGACTTGTCTTTATATGTGTGAAGTCTTTGATTCATAACTAAATGTAAATGACCTCCAGTAATTATATGCTGATATTTAAAGCCCTCCACATCATGCTTCACTTCAGTGTAGACATTTTGGCATCGTCACTATTGGGACCATATGTGTTGATATGTGTGACCTGTAATTTCGAGCTGAAATACCTAAATCTATCTTTCTGCCATTCGCATCTGATTTTCGTCTATGTAAGGTAAGCTCAAAGGTATTGTTTTGTAAAATAACTAATCTCCTTGAATAGTATGTAAATGAATTGAAGATATATTAGCCACACCGAGATGAGATAATGCCTTTTAAAATGTGTATCTTGCAATATATATGTATAATTTCTTTTTGAAATAATTCAGAATATCCATTCTTTAGACAGGGACCCTAAACCGTTGTAATTCATGGAAGCAACTCTCACTGAATCAATTCATTCTCTGTGTTACACAATTTTTGATATTTGAGATCGAACATTACATTTTATCTAGTATTTGCATGTATGCTCTTATCCAAAACTGTAGCAGTGAATGTTTGATTTGTTAGTCTTCGGTTACAAATAAGTTCATATTCTCAGCAAGAATAAAACAAAGAGAGTGTGTGATAGTAATAGGTAGAAAAGAGGAAAGAGAAAAAGTAAACTAAGCGACAAGTGATGTGTGAGAATTTTAATTTATTACAAAAAGAACGTCCAAAGTACGTAATATCCCACAAAAGCAACACCACTTTAATTTCTGGAAAAGAGTGGATATGTGCTGCCAAGTGTTTGAGATATTAGTTTAAAAATTTGGCCTCTTGTTCCCTCGTCTGTCCAGCGGGGAACACGTTAAACAACATCGTTATTTAGGAAGTAAAACATCGCAACCAGTATTAAAAATATCAAAGCGACGACTTATATTGTTGGACTAACACTTCAGCATGTTCATCTGACCCAATTACTTTGAAAAAACTAAACTCCTTTCACGTAGTTTGATTACTAAATTTTGAAATTATTTTAAGTTTCCGTCTTCTTTTGCACGTTTCTACCCAGGCACTAATACCGCTCGGTTTATAAACTATGAAACTTTATGAAACTAACCCAGGATATTCTGTTTCAGGTTTTCACTCTCGCACAAAAAATACATTAGCTATCAATTCAGTATCACCACTTCCTCTTTCACTTTTCCTATTTTGTTACAGGTAACTTCACTGACTTCGGACACTATCGGATCAAAGGTGGATCTAAACACATTATCAGTCACTATTGACTTTAAAAAATTGTCAGTGTACTCATTGGAAGAATACTGTGTGCATATTTATATATAAATTGTCCAGTTTTTATTTTCGATTGAGTCCGTTTTGTGTGGCTCGACTTCAAAGATCTCACCCCTGACAGTCTTTCTATCCAAACGAATTTTGTATGTATGTATATATGTATGTTTAAGGTTTAACCAAACGACAATACAATCGTGGCTATATGTTGTTTATCAAACGTTAAGTTCCAAAAGTATAGCTATACAAAGGGAATAGATTCCACAAACCTTTATGAAGCAAACCTTTCCAAATAAAGGTAGACATGTCGTCATACGAAGACGTCACCTATCTTTGAAAGACAAATAATATCCAATATAATGGTAAACACAAAACTGTAAAAAAACAATTTTAAAATATGGAGTCAAAATAAACCATATTCTTTATTGTTGCATTACATTACTTACGTCATTGCTGATACACGTGACTTTTTGTTGCTTATATTTCTTGAAGCTGATAAGTAACTGAAATTTGAAATCATTTCTTCAGTAACCTAGCATTGGATTACGAATGAGTCCCATAAGATGATTAAATATATGTTTTAGAATATATACTAATGTGGCTTGTGTTGTTATGGTACTATTATCATTGTTTTTGTGCAAATTCCTTAAAACCTAAATTGTCCTTTCACCCCTTCCTGTATCAGACAACATTCGCTATGACAGAATTCCCCTGTCTCACACTGATTAGAAAGTGCAAGCAATCCGATGCATTAAACAAACAATCAGCGGCAATAAAATATGTCAGGTTAAACTTTTATTTCATGCGTAGATGATCGTTAACCTCATCTCAGATGATGTTAAGAGGTTTCCACATAACAAACTAAATATAGTATTTAATAACTACAATTTTTCTTAAAAAATGTAATTGACTTATCCGTATTATTAAGATTCAGTTCAATTCATATTTATGTTATTATGTCCATAAAACATCAAAGATTATAACTCGAAACCATAACATTGAAGTCAACGTCATATTGCTGACATTCAACTTGTTTATTCAAAACAGTCATGTACAAAGAAGTCATAGCAAGAATTTTAGGATCATCTTTATGGCAACCATAATGGAGTTCACAGATTCATCAGTTTCATTTATACATGCCATGCTGATCTGACAATCCTTCTTAGAAGATGCAGAAACAATAAGAACAAGATATTCGAGAGACCTTCCATGATCAAAAAGGGAAATGGCGAACGGGTTGGACACCAAAAACGACAAAAGGAAACGTTACAAATGGCAACAGAAAGAACAATAATAAAAGACAAGTGTCACGTATATCTGATTTACTTCATATTTATTTTAATTGTATTGTTTGTTTGTCAGATTTAAACATTTTTTTTTACTGTACATGCTATTATAATATAATCTTGTTTACGTGATTTGGAAAAATTTTCAGAAAATAGTTTGACCTTGATTGATTAAATTGTAAACACATAAAGGTGACCTAGTTCCCAACCTTAATTAAAAATTAGTAACAGTCACGTGAACAATTTTTTAAAAACTTTAATTTATTTTATTGTGGGAATAATAAGACTGAGATCGAAGCTGTGTTGAATCCGTGACCCTAGGCTTGTAAATAGTTTTACTGAAGTTAAGAACTTTTATCGCACTGCTATAAGAGACCGCCGTAAAGCTGAGAAGCTCTGGCTTTCCACCAGACTCACTATTCATAAGCAAATCTATGAAGACGCTAAGAAGAATGTCACAGATATAGTCCATACAGCGAAATCAGCCCACTACACTACCAGGATCTTGGAAAGTTCCAGCTGCAAAGAGCTCTTCGAGATTACTAACAAGCTAATGTCAAGGAACAAATCAACACCACTTCCAACTACCTTATCTCCAGTCGTCCTTCCGGACATGTTTGCAAATTTATTCCGTGACAAAGTACAAACCATTAGAGATAATCTTGACACCACAATTTCAATTGACTCGTAGTCACCATACAGTTGGGATACAGAATTTGAGCGGCAACCATTAGCAGCATTTGAACCTGGCTCTATGGATTTTGTACGTACAATCGTGATGAAGAATGCACCAAGGTCATGTGAACTTGATCCAATTCCAACATCACTGCTGCTTGAGTGCTTAGATCCAGCATTGCCTTCACTAACTGATGATATTAATACCTCTCTCTCATCCGGGGAATTCCCATCATTTTTGAAAACTACCATTGTAAAGCCTCTGCTGAAGAAACCAACACTAGACCACAACAATTTCAAGAACTACCGCCCAGTTTCTGATCTCCCAATCATATGAAAATCTTAGAAAAAGGTTGTTCTATCCCAGCTTGTATGTCATCTAAATTGAAACACTCTTTTTAGCCATGTACAATCTGCATATCGCCTTTGCCACAGTACTAAAACTACTCTTCCAAAAGTAGTTAATGACATTTTCTCTGCGTTGGATGGCGGAAAGATTACAGTCCTCACCCTCCTTGATTTGTCTGCAGTATTTGACACAATAGACCATGATATATTACTTCACCGTCTCCAGCATGTATGTGGCATTCATGATACAGCCCTACTGTGGTTTAAGCCCTACTTGGTCAACCGGACACAAATTGTATCTACAAATTGAATACACTCCAGCCCAGTTGATCTATGTTGTGGTGTTCCACAGGGGTCTGTTCTCTTCATTCTGTACACTCAGTCGCTCTCAAGTGTCATAGATCATCATCCAGTGTCTCACCAATTGTACGCTGATGACACCCAAATATACAAATCTAGCCACCCAACTGAAGTTGATGCTACCATCCAAGGTGTAGGGAGGTGCATTTCTGATGTAAAATCATGGATGACATGGAACAAGCTGCAGATGAATTATGATAAAACCGAGACCATTCTGATCACAACACAAAGACTTTCTCATTCACATACTTTACCTCAAACAATAAATATCAGCAACACCAACATTAAATTCCCACAATCATTACGAAACCTAGGTGTTACTCTGGACAGTACTCTCATATTGCACCAACATGTCATGAACATATGCAAGGCTGCATATCTTGAGCTGAGACGCATCAGCTCAATTCGCAAATATCTTTCAGTTGATGCCACTAAAACACTTGTGTGTTCATTAGTACTTTCAAGACTGGACTATTGTAACTCAATTCTGTCTGGTTCATCTCAATATCTACTCCAGAAACTTCAAAATGTTCAAAACACAGCTGCTCGGATCATACTTAGAGTACCACGATCAGAGCACACCTCCCCGCTGCTCTGTACATTGCACTGGATATCTATTCAATCCAGAATCAAACACAAAATGTATTATCTGTGCTACGTTTCATTGTCGGATTCTAGTCCAACATACCTATCCGACCTCACCCATGTGTACACACCAGCAAGATACTTATGCACCTCTTCTGACAATACTCATTATTCCCACTATGAAAACAAAGTCATATGGACAGCGTTCTTTTGCATTCCAAGGCCCAGCAACGTGGAATGAATTGCCCACTGAACTTAGACACAAAGACACAGTGATCACATTCAAGAGGGCTCTCAAAACTCACTTATTTCGACTGCAAGAACAAACTTAAAGACCTAATAATGTTTCCTACCTGAAATATTCTCAGCATGTTTTTTATTTTTTTATGTTTTTCTAATTTCATGGTGTTTGTTTTTGTAATAATATTATTATATGTTTTTTTTTATGTTGTAGGTGTTGTCTAATGTTGTAAAGCGCTTAGAGCCTCTAAAGATTAGGCGCTATACAAAGTCATTATTATTATTATTATTATTATTATTAGAGTAAAATGATTGGTTTTCGTCAGGGTCATGTTTCAAGTACATGATGTAAACATCACGGACGTTACTTAGCCCAACGTGATGCTGATGTAGATATAAGCAGGTTTGCCGCCAAAGCGGCTTTGACCAAGTTTACTAGTCGTTTTGTTCTAGGTGTCGAACCAGGTGAGCTTCTGACTTTTATGAAGATCAAACTGGTAAACTGCAAACGGTTAACGTGGACATTCAAAATATCTTTTTTTCAAAAGGGATTTGCCTCCATTTATCAGCCAGGTTGATCTTGACCCAGGCGAGCTTGTAATCGTTCGAGATCGAACTGATAAACTGGTCATTTTGTTTCAAGATAATTTATTTTCGATCAAACTTTTACCTTATATGCTTTATTCTGACGAGCAGATTTGTCGTGTTAAAGATATACAAACGCTGTGCTTCATATATTGGTGTATGCTATGCGTAAACAGTGTATAAACTGAGATTTATATGTCAACAAACTGTTTGTGTTTTTTTTTTTATAAAACAAACCGATGCGCACGAAATTAGTATCAGATTTATCTTTTTTGTTCTCCATCAGTTGTTGAGTATTTACCACGAAATTTAATCAGAATGATTTTTAATGCTTGAAAACAAAAGGTATAACGTATTAGCATCAGTGCAGTACATATGGACTTATTAACAGTCACCCACCTCCTCCCTACTCATATGCAGGGGTAAGATTTTGTCAAACGCCCTCCCACACCTTCTCAACATACATAATTTACAGACATCCTACAGTAATTTATGTGAAGCTAGAATTCAAAGCTACCTGGAATAATTTATGTAACTGATATGTTGAGGTACAAAAAGGAGGTTTACTCTATCATTTGTCATATTTTGAAACACTGAAGCACGAATATAATGAAATATGGTGCATCATGCTAAGAATCATTTGTATGTACATAATATTGGCAGTAAGCAATAACAAGCAGCGGTGAGTAATACACGGATACCTTCTTCTGACAATTTAGTAATGAGAATCATAGGTTGGAATGATGTCAAACTTTGTTAATGTTTTGGAGGGAAGGGTATTGGTCTTTAGCAGTGTAATTTATTTTAATGAATAGAAAGAACCCATTCTCATTAAACTGGAGAGTTATCCACGCGCTTTAACTTGTGGATGTCATCATAGCATACATCTAACAGTATATCAGCTACTCCATCTGTTCTCTCGTCCTAGTTTTAGTTTCTGTATATTACCAGAATCAGAAACTGCAGTTGCTTTGACCATACTATGTCATTTACTTCAGTACCTGTTTGTGTCACCACAGGTGTTTGTACAATCACTTATTTGTGCACAGTCATAGGTGCTTGCATTGTAACGTTTCACTATCACACACAGATATATATATATATATATATATATATATATATATATATATATATATATATATATATATATATATATATATATATATATATATATTCACTATCACACACACACACACACACACACACATATATATATATATATATATATATATATATATATATATATATATATATATATATATATATATATATATATATATATAATGAATTAGAAACAATTTCCAAAACAACTCAATGAGTAATAATTTCAGTTCTCATGATGGTAATAGATCAAATACAAAAATTACCATTTAGTTCATATAATATTCTATAAATAAATTTAGAAATAATAAGCTTACTTGGAAACACATATATCGTAACAACTGAACCAAACTCCAACAAGCTAAGACGCAACGAACCATTAAATATAATTACAGAGTTGATTTTACATCATCAAGGTTAATATTTTAGGTTCAATCACGATGATAACACTATAATTATAACTGACAAATAAATCTGTTAATACACTGTCATTTATATTTAGATAGATAAATAGATAGATCGTATTGGGAAGGAAATGTAGCCTCTTTGTAACGTAATTTTAAATTAAGTTATTTAATTGTAAAGCTCTTGATAGTAAAGCAGTATGGGTGGTAGCGCTAGTACCCCAACTTTTTGCAGATGGGGATATGACATCATACCTCGGTGGGTGGGTGTTCTCAACATTTATGGGCAACATTAATTTATTCAATACCAACATTCATCAAGCAACAAACGATGGTATAATTCCTGCGTATATTTCTTATTCGCATATAAACTGATCATAAGTTATCATCTGAACTATTGAAATTCCTATGTTATGCAATGAATCGATGTACTCCTAGGTATCAGCATAGGAGACTGACGTTATATCAATAAAGTATGATGAACTGGTCCATTTCGTAGTTCTGTTAATATTGAGACGATGTTATCATTCGTTGTAGTATTTTACACTACGCAAACAATGTAGCGTATTTATTTCGCTAATTAAAATACTGATATTGATTGTCCACGTCATTTCTTTTCAACAAAGATAAAACAGTCAAGAATGGACCAAATATCAAATAAAAAAGTAGACTAAGAAAGGATATTTCCAAAGGATGCAAACGATAACCCCCATGCGTAACTGAAGAATGCTTCCCAAACTATCTGTTGGGATTTAGTTGTGTTTTAACCTAAGTAGAATCAACAGATCATCGAATTAATTTGATTTGCAGAAAAATAAGAATTGGAACATTTCTCCGTATGGGGTAATTGGGCTACGCTAAGGTACCATTAAATGAAACGGTATGGCTTTTATGTAATTCGGTTTCCTAATATTCATCCACTAATAAAAGTAAAGCATGCATATAACTAAGGTTTTGTCGTATATTTACCCGGACTTTTGTAACAGTTGCCTCCGTCTTTATCACCCGTTTTCATCAATTCATCACATTTTATCCAGGTTCTTTATTTTGTACCTACCACATAGCAGAAAAAGGGGATATTTCTATTGAATTCCATATATGGTGTTGTTAATTAAAAATGCAGTCACTTCGGCACCTAAACCAGGGCATATTGTTATATCACATGTATATCCATCCATCGATCCATATGTTGGTTCATTCATCCATCCGTCACTCTGTAATCACTTCACCTAAGTAATCGATTGGTGGAAATTACAAAAGTTAGTACATGGGTTACCCATGTTAAACATCAAATAAAGACAAGTTACATTTAGAGTGATATTGCTATTATAAAAATTCTGTAAATGCATTTGTACAATAAAAATTGTAAAGATATAAAAATGTTATGTCCGTTTTTCCAGACATACACTCCTCTTAAATTATCCAGGTAATTGGCAATAGAATGTATTGTACAATTTCTCCATATTAGATTCTTAATTTTCAAAGTGATTACAATTTAACTTGCAGCAATGGCACATACGTTCATTAGATAAATGAATAACTAATCAAACATTAATCACTGATTCTACTCATTTTATGTTCCCGCGTATTAATTGGAATTGTCTTCTGGTCTTACCAAGTGCATATGTCTTGTGTGTCTATCTGACAGAATCCCATGCTGTAATGTCGCATTGTAGCAAAAAAAGATCTAGGTCATGCTCAGAGTCTTGATCCACAAGAGTAAAACGAATATCTGTCAACCAATTATTACGATATGAAAGATGCACAGGTGACGCCGGCGTGATTGATATTAAAGTACCTGGTTCAACTATTGGTAAAAACCCAAACAATATATAACTCTAACAGCCACACTTGACGAGAATCCGCTTCCGTAACTGCCACTGAATGCGTCACGTGTTAAATTGATATGCGTTGCTAAGGTAATCCTTTATCATATGATATCCGTTAAAATCGTTTATCGTTGGAAATGTCATCAGGCCAGACTGAAACCGATCTTATTGACGACCGTTTTATATCAACCGCATACATTTAAGATTTTATTTCGATAATAAAACTGAGTTTAAGCTCTTGGCCACTTATTAAAATTTTAGAGTCCTTGCAAGTTATTAATGTGGTTCGTCGTCGGATTTCCTCAATTCCATGTCGCACACGCCGAGGAAATTTACTGTTATTTCAGGTGGCATCAGTGTCTGCTGAAAACATAAATAAGATACAGTTGTGATCAGATTTTATGTCAATTGTAACATATTCGCAGCAACGCTAGTGCTATCTCAAGTTTGTGAGATTCCCCAGCCGTAACAGGTGTAGGAAACGCCACACTCAATTCTGGATTTATGGATGAGATTGTGATCATCGAGGTAACGCTTGGAGTTGTATTTATAACAATCTGTTCCGTCGCAGCATAGATTTCAAGCAGAATCTCAATCGTCTCAGAACTCATAATCTGTGTAGTACAAACGAACGTCGTCTTATATATCATGGGTGACTTCAGCAAATTCATACATCAACGTGCGATATATTTCTGTATCTATGATGCCAGGAGTGAGCAACCGCTAACAAATCGATGTGGTTTCATTTACGTCTTCTGGTGAGTTGTTGACAACAATATTTGACCCAATAAGTGTTTAGAATCGTTAGTGTCACATAGTCCACCAAAGCCTTCACCTTGCTTTGTTTGTTGCTGGTACCACATTTCTTACAATTTTTCATATTCTCCAGTGCGTCAATTTTAGGAGTTACACCTCCTTGTTGCTCTATTACCTGTCTGGACTGTTCTCGAAGTTGCTCCACCGCCAGTGTTTGTTCCTTTTTATCCGGTATGGGTGCAAAAGGTCTTTCTTAGGGTTGTGTTCGTGTAGCGGTTCTTTATGCAGGTTTAGTTAGACCGTTTCCTTTCTTTTGGTTGTTCTTCTTGTTCTTATATTTGTCTATGTGCAGGTATAGGTGTAGGGATGGATATTTGCATTTGGTTCTGTTGTCATCGCACGTTTTTTCCATATAATTTGTACTGGTGGAGTCAGACCTAACTTTTTGCTTTGTGGTGTACATTCTTGATGTGCACGTGCTTACACATCTTTGTTTCTTTTTTTTTTTTCTTCTTTTTGTTGTTGTTGTTGTTGTATTTGCTTCATTTCGTTCTCAGAAAAATATTTGAGCCGGACTCACTAGAACTTGTTTTTGATGCAAAACAAGCAAGTTCACGTTTATTAAAACAAAGTCACTGCGGTGAAATCAATGCTGAATTAATGAAATTAGCTGTGACATCATGGAGTAAACATCCTGATGAAAAACGCATCCATGGATAGAATAACTGTGGGAACAGCCAAACAAAGCCTGGTGAATTACCGACAAGAAATTGTTTATAAAGCATCAAACGATATCCGTGCCCGTCATCGTTCTGACGCGATCTCATCCATGACTTGAATGAGATTAATCCTACACTCGAAGAACGAATCGTATGATGGACTATCAAAGGAGGTATGGAAGCCAAGGTCGATTTGGGTGGTAGACAAAGTCCACCCAAGAAAACTAAATTATATTAACACAACAAATAACATTAATAACAAAAGGAAACTCAGTATCAAAAATATACTACATTCCGCTTGGGTATTGTAAATATGAAACCGCTGTGAGACATTTAGCAAGCGCGGCAATGGTCACTCGTCGCGTTGCTCGAGCATGATTGGCCAAACAAATGTTGTGGTAAATCAACCTACGAGTGCGAAGAAAAATTTAATTTGATTAGTTTGATGTCCATACGCCTAATGAATTTAATTAGGTTCAAATCTTCTTTCTTGCAAATGACTGTGTACGTTGAAGGCTATACAAGTAGTCGTAGCATTTGTCGATGTTGCAAGAATGTACAAAGAAGTTGAGCTCTTGACGTCGATAGATTCCACAAGTGTCACAATTGCATTCGAGCGCATTTTTTGAAGCGGGTCATTAACAAGGGTCAGCCTTCAAAGATTATATTCTTCACTATCACGAACGAAGTCGACTCGGATCAGCTTGGGACGTGTTCTATTGCCAAGCCGAATGCGGCATTACTCCTTAGTTCGGCAACGTCATTTTCAAATTCATTGGTGGCCTTTTTGCTCATGTCTGTGGTAGGCTGGATGCAAGGTTCCATCAAAGCTTGTTCACAAAGTCCAAACATTAGATGGACCTAGGTTAAATGCATTCCCAAATGAAATTGTAATTGAAGATTTCTCACGTGTGATACATCTTTGAGATTTGGAACGAGCTTCGTGCAAAAAGTATGCTCGTGTCCGGATTCATTCCCGATTGGGCACTGATACGGGGAAAGCCACCCGCCAGATATTCTTGATCAACTTCAAAGAAGTATCCATTGTGTATTGATTTATGTCTATTTTTCTGTCAATACGTGTTGGAGCAGTCTACTGAAATCTACTGACAGGTAACTATTGCTTAATCGATTTTTAATATCGTTGGGATCTAGAAATTTAATGTAACTGTTAAAGTTGGCGGGGTCATACCAGTCCACATTAAGGTTGTTTGCACGCGAATACCAATGACTTTCCTTAGAAATCACAACACGATAAACAGATATTGGTCAATATCGGTGAGCAATTCCAACCCGATTTGATTTTTGATAACGAATCCCAAGCCATTCCCGGTTCTTATAAGTAATGTGTTGGAACTACGTTGTTCGTGTGCATAGCAGTGTCACAAAACTTTTCAAATGCATCCGCTAACAACAACATATCAGTGCACAAACACAAATCCTGATAGGCACCTAAATTTGTTTAATCGAATGCATCAAAATTTTGTTTGCTTCTCGTAGGCTTTGGCGGAAATACATTCACGTGACAGCGACCAAGTTTCAACAAACTTGTTTCAGTTGCTTATGGGTATACAATTTTTCTCTTTAACAGGTTAGTGCTGCTAGCGCTAGCGCCTTAGACACAATATCGACGGGTAATTTGAAAGTTTTCCTCCATCATACTGCCTACAGACTTGTCAAAGGACGAATTCAGAAACTGTAACGAATCGATGAACTCCCGAACGTCATGGATGTTATTTGGAGGGACACTTATTGTTAATTTAGAGGCCGTGGTTACTGCTTGCATAATCAAGTGACTATCATACCCGCACGAGTTATGAAGCAAAACAAGAAGTATTATTTTGTTTTGGTAAATTTGCAATTATAACGTGCATGATGGGTGCAGCTTCTTTGTACGCGCCAGTGATGTGACAGTGATCTCTTACTTAGGAACCGGAACAGTCATCGAAAGCTCCTTCACACTCCAGCAATAATTGGCTGTAGAAAGCTCACAAAATAGTATCACTGGTCATAATTATGTCTGTTGCTGAATAGAGCTGTTATCCAATTGATTTCTTTGTAACCTCGAGCTATTTAAGAAACACTTCAACTGGATCCCGGCCACTGTACAAAATGGGTGGCTCAGTTTGCCCGTCACAACTGCTGTATGCGGGACAAGTTCAGAGACTCGTGTTGTATTTGTTCTATTTCTCAGATCCTGATCAACACACCTAATAACGCAAGTACATCAGCTTTCATTTTGAACCTAATGCTTTTCATATATTACGCTCACGCGCAAGTTGCTTGAGTTGATGTATCGGTGTCGTATTATAGCAACCTATGGTCGATTGGCAACAGTTGATGGATTATCTGACACGAAGTTGATACAGTGCAACTGTAGGTCTCAATAATTTAAATATGTAAGCTTTTTGCATAAGGCTTGGTATTTACATTCCATGATGCCGTGTTTTTTTGTTTTGGCAGATGCATGGTCGGCATGTTTACTTATGTGAAAATCAATCTCTAATTGAAAAGTCCATCAATAAATTGTTTTATTTTATTTTACTCTACTACGATCAGAAACTAACAACTTCAATCCCAATTATTACTTTATTTATTTCTGTGTTTGTGCAGCCATATGCATTTGTGCAGTACAGGTTCAGCGAATACATCCACATGGTCGTCAAACTTGAATACGCGATTTGACTCCGATGCCACATTTAAGACATGGTCGACTCAAGCACCAGTGCAAGTAGTAAAACCAGCAGATGTGATTTACCGTATTGAATGTGGAAAGTTCCGACGAATAGTTCACGTTTTCTAAGGAACACACCTTTGCATTGATTTCGTCCTAATGCCATTGAACATTGACAAGTGCAACGTTTATTTAATTAGTTGTAAAAGCAGTAGATATTTTATAATGGTGCCGTTTATCTCATAATAATCCTCCGCCAAGAGTAACAGCAAGTTTTGAATCAGCCGACGTTAAATAATTGAGTGTGCCTGTTTCAGGGTCCTCATAACTTAATTCCCTTGTGGCAATAGAAAAATATCCTTCGAAAGTAGCCTGTGCAAATAACCTTGAATGATCCATCACTGGGTTTGAACCAACATGACTTTTGTCAGACTGACGTACGTACCTAATAGTGTGAAACGTATCGCAAATCCTCAATCCTTGTGTGTGTGTGTGTGTTTGTGCCTAATCACACACGTTGATAATTTCCTCAACTATTTGCGCTGTGCCGCTTTTGCATTGTTGTATTGCATTTGATATAAAAATGTCAAAAGAGTTTGTTTAATTTATTTTCTCTTGGATATTTTCACCATTACCGCTTGGGTATTCTCTCAGACCATCATAGGATGTATTCGCGTAACTCTCTTCTCTCTCCTCGGATTTTGCAGGTAGTTTTACTCAGTGACGGAGACGATAAGGTGATCAAGAATGTAAGAACATGGAATTTGACCACCTACAATCGCTTGAAGTTCCTTTGCGTTTAAACGGTCATCAAGAACCCTCAGAAGAACTTCGAGTTAACTATGCAGATGATACTCCTCATAATTCACGTGCATATCACAACCTTTGGTCGTATATGGACAGAGGTCGCACACCGACTTCCAATTAACTAGACAAGATTTTTGTACGTGTTACCTGATTTATTACTATTTTGGGAACAACTAGAGCTGTTTAGGCAATCCTTTGTTGACTTGTATTGTGATGCTGGTTACCGATGTTATGCTGTGATACTTTGTCGTTAGACTCAGTTGCTGTAGATTGCAGGTGGTCAAATTAGGGTCCTTGTTGATTCTGTGGAAACTACAGAGAATTCATAATTAAACCTGTTACGTATTTAAATATTATCCTACCACGAAATATATGTCGGCCTTAGTGAAAAACAGCTGCGAAAAATATAAATAATGAATACTACTAATGCTGTTTCTACTATGACTATTATTATTGTTGTTATTATTATTATTATTATTATTATTATTATCATTATTATTATCAGTGGTGGTCCTGGATGGATTAGTAGTAGTTGTAGGAGTAATATTCTCACATAGGAAATTACAAATTAACTGTATAAAGAGCAACGAAAACGTTTGAAAAGCCCGAATGAAGAAATGCAATATTATTCAGTTTCAGATAGCTTGAACAATGATTATTGTCATCAGATATTACAACTGAAAATAGATTGCAAACAAATTAAAAAGACCTTAGGGAATATTCTGGATCATTGCAGTATTGTTTGAGCATTTTTATCTCCATTTTGTCTTCTTTCAGTCATAATGACGTTATCCCAGTAATATTTCGATCACAAACTCGACAGGCTTCTTCCGTGCTTCAATGCTAGCTGTCTTCAACTTTTGGTACAGTTATGTGATGAAGAACTAATGTTATGGTACAAAAACTATCAATTTGTCTTTGACATCTGATATTTTGACACATAAATCGATAGCCATCTTCCTTTTTTCTATACCAGACAGATGGACAGGCAAGGTCATAATATAATACGTTCTGCTCGTATAAAAATCGAGCTTACCATTTGCACAATAATGGTGGTGAATCGCTTCCAAATTAACCAAATTCACTCTCAATGAGTCCGATGCATGAAGAATTTCACCTTTTACTCGCGTCTAATACAGCAACTAAATGGGTATCACATACTTCAAAAACTACTACCACTGCAGCAACAGCTACTATTACCACTACTGCAACAAAAACATTTCCTCTTATTACTATTGCTGATACTACTTCCACCACCACAACAACGCACCACTACAAATTTATGACGCAATCTTTGAATGAAAACAAAATTCCCTAATATTTCCTTTGTTACTATGCGACTATTATAAATCTAAATTTCAACGACCGAATTGCACATTTAGGAGACAATTTTCTCATTTCATATCACTTGTCAATATGATTTCATATCACTTGTCAATATGATTTCATATCATTTGTCAATATGATTTCATATCAATTGTCAATATGATTTCATATCACTTGTCAATATGATTTCGTATCACTTGTCAGTATGATATCATATCAATTGCCTGCTTTGGAACTCGCCCTTGCTGTGCGGCAGCAGGTGGCCATACATGTCGCCCGCTGATTTGTATAAGTCCTGTTCGCCTTAATCATTGCCCTTGGAAATGCAGTTTTACAATTAATAAGAACTTCTACTTTCTGTGCAATTGCTGCGCAGGCGGAACATGCTGCTGTCCCAGTGGAACCCGATGCTTTTATGGCCGGTGGTGCTTTTAAGACAGATCTACTTCTGTTCGTTATTCCAGCAAAGTTCTAAGAAATGATATACACAATAAAAAACTTACTCAAGATTCCCATCCACACAATTATATTTTCAAAGGTATATTCATAGCTAAATTTAATTCTAATCGTTTGTTTTAACACAATTTCAGTTTCTGTTGAAATATGAGAATGTCTAACATAAATTTCGTAACATGTAAAGATAGTAACGAACCGATAATAGTTCGATAAATATTTTTAAAAAAAGATGATAATGAAGATTTGACTTGATCTTTTATTTAAAGTGTCATTAAATTCTCTTTCTATCTCACAATTCTCAGTGTGCTTTATTTCTAAATATATGCAGTAATCGTATCATTATTAGAGTGATGCAACTTATATAATAATATGCAAGAACAAATTGATTACCAACAACCTGCTATTTTTACTTTGAAGCCTAATTGAACATGTAATGAAATTCCTCACTATTGATATTAAATTACGTTCACGTACTCACGTTTGTATTGCTTTGTTCGTTATTAGTCCATTTCATTTACGGAAACCGCTCGTCCTGTTTCAAATGCAGCATGCCAATAAAAGATTAATGCTATATTAGTACACATTTAGAACAGATTTATCTGGCTGACGTTTGCACGTTTGTTACAACAGTCGTATTATTACTTTTGAACTATCTAGTAAAAACGGTCCGGCCGTTTATCTTCTTTCTTGACAGTTTTCGTATTACAGCTTATTTGTTACATAGGAGACAAGAATCCAACGGTACCTGAAATAATTCATTCAGCTTAGCGGTAGATATAAAAGAAAAGGACCTCTCGCCAATCGAATGTCATATTTTAAGAACTTGAAGCGCGAATATCAAAGAAAATGTGCATCTAGCTACTCATCTTTTGTATATGAATGATCTTAGAGCATCTTTGCTATCCTAGGTTCCGACGTCATAAGCCTATCTACGCCTTGGCGTATCGAGTAGATATCTCTATGTTTCCGGTATGTGAATTTCATTGCATGCGGCGGCAAGCCACCCCATCCAATCAAAATTAAGTTGTTAAAAAATAAACGCTGTTCGAACATGATCTAGATAAGGAGAGCACACAGCTTGAATTGACTGATAAATATGCAATTTTCCAGTGCCCGACGGTTTTTGCACAAAAACCTTTTAATCAAATACACCTGTAATGGTACATGCTTCTGGTATATAGTCATATTTTCGATGTTAAACTTCCAAAGTGTCATTTCAGGTCAATTGTCACACCATATTCGGCGGATGTACAATGCATCACGCTATTGGTTAGTTGGCTTTACATACTAAGGGATGCAGCTCATGAAATCCAAGGACAAAGCACCAATATATCTGTTCGATTCTCCAAGGTGTAGATAGAGTTGTCGTATCGGAATCTTGGCTAGAGAAGATTATCCTGAGGAGGCAGGGGCCAGTTTTTATGTACAAATTTAATACCGCAATCAGCGACCTAGTATAAAAAAAATCACAAAAAATCAAATACACAAATGAGGTCAAAAAGGTCCATATTTTTAGACACCTATATTAAAACAAAGCATAAGTATTCACTTGACCAGAGAAGTCAATGGCAGTTCATAGCAGAAGAGGTTTACGCACCCCAACCCCATTTTTTATACATGCATTTTTTCACATCCAAAGGCCATTTTTGACAGCATGTGGTGCTCACTGTGCAAACGTAAGCTTTTTCCCTGGATGAAAATTTTGAAAAACATTGTCTACTAAATAGTTTGATGCAATTCAGAATAGTTGTCATCCAAGCCGTTTTTTGAGATACTCTACTTGCCTTGAACCCACGTGTCTACTGCTATGGGAGGCTAGCTCTTCTTCCTAGCCGACTATTGGCATCTCTCTATCAACATACTGCAGAGCAACTATGGAAGGTGTACATGCCTGACATCAGTTTCAAGAACAACACAAGCCCGAAACACCTAGTTCATGAATATATCCACATCTATAAATACTAAACAATAATAGCTGAAAAAGTCACACCATAGCCTTAAGTTAAGAAATTTGCCAGGGGCCAATTTACGAAACTGGACCCTGCCATCTTATCAGTGAGTAGTGACAAGCGGCATTGAGCAATGCATTGATCCCTAGTGCTAAAAATTTGGTAGTGCGAACCTTAGTTGGAATGATCTACAACTCGTATAGTTGATATTTCCTTTTTTGTTTTATTTTTTGTTTGCTTTGTTGTTCTTCTTTCAGCTGCCTTTTGGTTTGGGCGGCGCTCTACAGTTTCGTAGTTTGTAAATGGTTAGATTTATTTAAAGAAAAAGAGTTTCCCAGGTTTTCCTCACTTGTCATACTGGCAATTTAATACAAACTTTGTATAGGTTAGGCATTGTTAAAGGAACGTTCAATTCCCTTTCTTCTGCTCTATGATTCATGGGTGTACTTTGGGTTATAGAGTATACAGATTGGCCTTACTTTAGATGTGCACCTATCAAATAACTACTAGCTCCGATTGCTCATTATCATTACTGCACATCAGAGATGTGTGTGTGTGTGTGTGTGTGTGTGTGTGTGATTTGGATTTTTAACTTTATTATTATAAGTCTTTGGTATGGCTCGTCCGGTTTTCGACCGGCAATCTGCCACATGCGAGGCGGACACTCTAACCACTTAGGACACCTAGCGGTCACTTCAGAAGTAAAATGTAAAAAAGAGCCGATGACTTTTTTATTTTTGTACATTTTACATAATTGGCAATTCATTCACTGCACATTCAGACGCTGGTATTGTCTAATCTGACTAAATTCGTTTTCCCTATTTTAATAACTGTTGAATGTAGTGTACAATAATTCAGGCTGACTATTCGAGTACATGGGAGCAGTCATTTTGGTGTGTTGAGTGCTTAGAACAGGTACAATTGCCACAAGTATAGGTATGTGATTTAGATTTTTAAGATAGCTTTAACATGTTGTCAGTCACTACGATATTTGAGGTGTAGCAGAAAGTGATGTCTAGCACTGGGGCATCATGCCGCAGACGTGTAGCATCATGTTCCACCCAGTCACATTATCCTAACACCAGGTCGACGAGTCCAAATACTAACCTCTTAATGCTGAACGTCTAGCGAGGCTGCTAATACCATTTTTATGTCTTTTTATGATTCTGCAGGGGTGGGAGCCCGCAATCTCCTGCATCCGAGGATGACGCTCTAACCACTTAGGCCATTGGAGCGGTCATCTCCACATTTACCATGTATAAAAAGAATTTTCAGATACAGTACATGAAAGTAACACGGAGTTATGCCTACTTTATCTCCACTGTGCATGTTGCAAATGCAAACGACTTTACCTTTCACCTGTCACACTCTCAGCAGTTCATAATATCTCCAGAGCACCCACTTGGTCTTTTGTTTTTTGTTTCGGTTCTTGTTTTAGTTGATAGAAATAACACGTTGTCTTCGACAGTAATCACCACGATTTATTTTGATAACTACGTGCATGTACGATGTACCATTTGGCTGAGACAATTCTTAATCTCTGTCATCCCAAAATTTCAATCGTATTATGTAATACCGAATTGAGCCGTCTGAGCTCAATTTACTTGTGTGCTTGTATTATAAAAATAATGAATGTTTCGTTTGTAACAATGTTTGGGGAGTTTTTAAGACGATCTGTTTGGTTTTGATTTGGAGGGATTTTTAAATTTATTTATTTTGTTGTTTTGTTTTTTTTTTGTTAATTCGTAGTTTTACGCCATTGCTCAGCGCAAGATACTTTCATATTCATCAATGTAAATACGTTAGAGATAGTGAATGTACACAGCAGGTGTTGTTATTATTTAAAGCCTCAAGGAAATTTAAAAGTTTATATTGAATAGAGCCTCGGTGGGAATTAGACATGGTGGGATCGTATTGGGATCATGGGAATTGAACATTGGTGACGTAAAGGGTGACGTCGTTACAAGTTGCTGACCTCAATAGGGCGGAAACTTTAGAACAATGTTTGAGCTGACCAATATGCGCGATACTCTCGGGAGATAAGGGACGATTGAGCCTCAAATAATTTAAATGAGAAAAATGGTAGAAAATTTTCTAGCATTAAGGAAAATTAAAGGCTCAAACAATTTCGAGCATCAAATGAAAATAAACAGGGACATTCTAGTCTTAGATGAAATTGAATATGGGCACTTCAGTCTCGACCGGGTGAATTAATTTGGGAAGGGAACTTGAGCCATAAACGGAAAATTAACATGAAAATGACACTTGGGACTGAAACGGGAATTTAATATGGGAGAGGCACCTGGTAGACAATCGGAATTTAACTTGGGAATGGTACATGAGACTCAAGAGGGAATTTAACATGGAAATTGCAATTGAGACTCAAACTGGAATTAAACATGGGAATGGTACTTGTGGGACAATGTGAATTTTAGATGGGAATGCCACTAGGGGGAACGTGCAAATTTATCATAGGGGATGTGATGGGGTTTTATAGGGATAAAATGATTATAAGCAGAGAATGGGGTTTATGGAGACAAACAAAAACAATTGCAAACAAACACACACTTATAAAAAAATCTGATAATGATAGAAAATTTTATCTTTTCTAGGCAAGTGAGAAATAGAAAAACGCTAGCATCTATTTATAGTCTCAAGTTGTGGGAAAATCCTATTGAAAAACCCTAGTATCATTTACACCAACATCTTGTAGTAAAATCCTATTTAAAAAACTAGTATCAATTTATAACCTCATCTTGTATTAATATCCTATAGTAAAACCTAGTATCGATTTTTAGCCATAACTTTTGGTAGAATCCTATTTAAAACCCCTAGTATCATTTTTTAGCTAGATCTTGTTGAAAATTATATGGATAATCCTAGTATATAATTATAGTTACAACTTGTGGGAAATCCTACAGAAAAATAAAGGTATATATTTATAGCCTCAAAATTTCTAGGTTCAATGACACAACGGTACTGGACACTAAGGAAAAATGTCATCAGTGTTGCAACATGCTGACCTCAGTTGGGCGGGAACTTAGTAACAGCGTTCGAGTTCACCTCAATACGCGCTACTGTAGGTATGCATGTGAAATGTTTTTTATAAGGATAAATATAACCATAGACATACATGAAACACACACAGAAACACACACACACTATCTAAATGTCCTGTGTTAAATCCTACTTACATACTATCACATACCTTATATACCATCCATCATCCCATTATATACTCTATCCAAAAAGGCTTGTGTTACCATAGAATGAAAGAGAAGGAGAAGAAATGTTACATAATACACTATCCTTAAACCACAAAAAATAATATCCATCACACCACTATACCATCCAACATCCCAATACCATTCAACACCCCTTTCACACACACACGCACACACACTCACATACATACATACACACTAACACACTATCCAAAAACACCATGTGTTAGTTTACAGCCAAGAGGAAGAGTTGAAATCTCACAAATAATCACACACCAGTTATAGCATCCAATACCTCATACATACAATATCAATAATAACATGTTTTTGCTGAAATTTCATAAACCTACTATCCCTTACACCACAAAAATACTATCCATCACACTATCTATACCATCCAATGTCCTACGTATAAAGGTTTATGGGGTAGAAAGATCTATGGGGTTGAACAGTGGTTGGGAAGAAAGTGTTTATGGGACAAAAAAGAAAGAAACCAAGACACTATAACAAATAAATGACACTTTACTCCATCATCACGTATTTCAGCAGGGAAGCATTTAAAAAATAAAAAAACACACACCCAGTCACATATAACCACAACACCTGCCAAACACACACTATCACACAAGCAAAGTTAGTAATTTTCTACAGTCATACAACTAACCCTCACATACAAACACACATAAGAATAGGGAGAAGTTTTTTTTGGGTTGGGGGTAAGACCCACACACACTCATATAAATGCCAACACACTAATCTACAAACACAAATTAATATTTGACAATGGAGTAGTAATTTTTTCTAGATATCCCGGTAGCCTTGTTTTGTTTTGGGGATATGGACAATCTCTTAACGTATGCGAGGATTGCGACATGTCGCTGCAGGTTTTCCAACGCAATATGGTCTTCACACCCCTTACAAACATACTATCCGAAAACGCAGTGTTAGCTTAGATTTTAAAAGAAGATGACATCTCACAAACATAATATTCAAAACATCACCTGTAACATTCAAACTCCTTACACACACTATCCCAAAATGCATTGTGTTAGCTTAGAGATTAAGAGAACCAGGAGAAATCTCACAAAAATACTCTCCATCACGCCATCATACCATCCAACATCTCAATACCATTCAACACCACTTACACACACTATCCCAAAAAACCTCAGTTTGCTAGCTTAGATTTTAAACGAAGGAGATGACATCTCATAAACATACTATCCCTCGCATCACAAAATATACTATCCATCACACCAATATACCATCCAACATCTCAATACAATCTAGCACCCATTCCACAGAACAAATAATCGAATCGGTGTGTTAGCTTACAGTGTAAGAGAAGGAGAGGAAATCTCACGAAATAGAATATTCATATGACCACATAAATACTATCCATCATACCACTATACCGTCTAACATTCCAATACCATCCACATTTTGTTTCTGGTATATTCTCTCTTTTTAGAAGCTACAATCAAATTTCATAATTCATCAATAAAAGTCCATTCGCTTCTTCTTTCACTCTCTCTCTCTCTCTCTCTCTCTCTTTCCATTTTTGTTTAGTTTCTTCACGGGCAGATGTTTTTCTTCATTGTCACTTTATTCTTCTTTTGAACCCCTCTTCTTTTTCTCCTCTTATTTCTGCTGTTATTTCTTTGGACACTCGGGGCCCGTTGTCCTTTCTCATGATAACGACAACAGGTATCTTGACTTTAGTCTCTCTTTCTTGGACTAAGCGGGCATATTGGAGATAAATGCTCTTATACCATACAAATATACCAAACTTCATCTGTACCTATAAACTTTCATATGGCTATCATCAAATCATCAACCTATAGGGTAAGTGTTGTTGACACTTTTGTATGTGAATACTCTTTTCGTATGACTCTTAGCAAATCTTTAACCAGCAAGTCGATCTGTGTCTACTTTTCCATCTTCTTAACTTTTTTGAGAACTGAATGAATACTCTAACTATAAGACACTAACCCTACATAGGGACCTGTTGCCTGAGAAACCTACACAAATACATTTTTTACAATCAAGATGAAACGGTTCCGGTGAGAAACTAAAAGAAATTAAGAGGCAGCATTGTTTTGTATCATCTCTCCCCCGCCCCAACCCCACACTCAAATGCTGCAGAGTTAGCTCAGATGCATGCGAGTGATTTCGAAGACAGCATAAGCGAGTCTGAATCAATGTCCTCCACTTCTGTCAAAAAACCAGGAGAGTCCTGATTCAGCCCGAAATAATTTCGTTCGGCCCCTAAAATAAATGTGGCATTAAAAATGCGTAAGAGGTCACCCTCAGAAATTTGAAAACGAAACCTTATACCTACACCCTGAAATGTATGGAGTTCAAGCAGTGTGTATAAACGATAACAGTTTTCCAGGGAGAAAACAGACACCAAGCGACAATAGCGATCCGTGCCGCACAATACTTTACAAAATGCCTTGGTAGAATTTCATATCCAACACCATCTGCATCCATTAATGAGAGAGACTGAGAAGTTGAGAGAGAGAAAACGAAACAGTGGTAAATCTGATAGGATGACAAAACAAACAAAAACAGTGGAGAAAGAAATCCGTTTGGTACCTCATTAAGAGTATTGTGTACAATCTAGTAGCCCACAAGTGATTTCCAGTAGCCCACAAGTGACTTCCAGAAAAACTGAGAACGATGACATACACCTACACAGAGAAATTAAACGGGATAAGTCAATGGTTGCTATGTCTTTGTATGTAATGTTCACATTTAATTTTGTTACAAACGGTATGTGTATAAGCGAAAGCTAACACACACACACACACACACACATACACTCGTGTGTGTGTGTGTTGTACTGCATTGGGTAACTGAAGGACGGAGGGTAATGTCTAGTATGTGAGAGATGGAATCAGGTCACAATTAGTACTTCCAGTTCAGTACCCACAAATGTAGTTCTAGTCTATTTTTGGAACATTTTTTCCTCTCTCATTTTGGTGGTGATAGAAAAGTTTTATTTATGCATTTTTGGTAGGGATTTAAAGGTAATTGTTCATTCTTGAGAATATGAGCTCAGGATGTGGTTGTCCCTGTGCATTTCGGCGACAGTGCACATTGAGTAATAAGGCCTTGGTGATGATCCGGAAGCGAAATCTGTGTTCTGTTTACATGCTGCTCTGTTGACAGTCTAGCATATAAAAAAAATAGCAGGTCAACCTTTGACAAGAACTTCACCGTGAAGTCATCTTTGAAGGTATTTTAGATTAACATATGATTTGTATCTATCCTATGTTCTGTAGACGACGACGATGCTGACGAATATGATGATCCTGATGATCTTTCTTGTACATATTAATACAAGTTCATCAAGTACTTGCTTAATTTACTACCAAAAGTATAGTTATTCCTACGTAATCTAGTATTTGCCAGACAGTACAGGTATGTATTGTTAAGCATGAAACGAATATGTTTGTTGTATATATGGAAGAACAAACAATCTCGGTATCATCAACAACATTTTTTGTTACAGTCACATCCATTTTCTATGTTTTACTTAAATAGCTTTAATTCTTCTAATGTTTATTTCCTACTTATAGTATTCATTATTTTTATTCAGCATGCGATTGTACTGTATATCGGACAAGAACATATAATGTGATATGCATTATTTGCTGTTGTAATATTTTAGCAATAAAACATTTTAAACCTAAAGCTAAACTAAATGTATTTCGTTTACAGTTTTTCTGCCGAGATTTTTTCTTTTGTGAACTTAGTAGTATATAGCTCAGTTTGGCATTGGTAATTAAAACAAAATACAACGATAACGACAACAGCAACTACTACTACTACTACTGCTGCTACTAAAACTAACAATTATAATAATAATACGTAGGGGTAAAAAACAGCAACCTTGGCAGCGGTAGTACTGGTAGAAGTAGTATTAGTATGCACTTGCTAGTTCCCACCCCCATCCGCTTCACCACTAAATATGTTTTGGCCCACATCTGTAAAACTTAATAGCTGACTATTAAATGTTTGTGTTTCCACCCACCCACCCCACCCCAGAAAAATAATACAAGGGTGCACCTTTATGTTATTCAACTGAGTTGCCTGTATCAGATAACCATAAAGGTGTGGTACCTGGCTAACTGAGGGATGGTTCAAAGTATTGCAGAGATATAATTTATGCAAATCATGAATTTTGTGAAATATCGAGAAACCGATGTGACAAAAACCATTGTGTCAATGCTGGTCAAATTCTATTAAGTGTTGCTTTTATTTCTTTTATCAGTGTTTAAGAAGAAGTCATTTGAATCTGTTTATGTTCTAGTGGCGGATTTTGAGAAGACAGATACATATTGTCTTTACTGTCAGTGGCGGCCCTATTTCATGACGGACTGCTTACATCTTTACAAAACTGAAATGTCCTAATACCATAAAGCTTACGGTCATGTACTGCAATGATTCTCCTCTTATAAGGCCACCCTTTTGCTATAAAATAACCTTATATTATGGGTGGTCTTTCCAGTGGGGGCCAAAATGCAATATATTTTGGCGCATTGGGAAGCATAAGCTTATAAATAGGGACTATTCTATCTAATTAGGAGAGGTAAGTAGAAAAGTAAGTAAGCAGTATATTTCAAGAATCAAATGAATCCATATGACGAGTGCGCTGGAGCGAGAGCGTAGTTTTCTAAGTAACTCGTAATTCATCTGTGCTGAAAACAAAATCTTACACACACAAACGTATAGTCACGTGTCACTTGAAATTTGAACATTGTTTTATTCTTTGAGTAAATAGACTTTTGCTTTGGTGCCCTTTCGGGGAAAGTCAGCAAACTTAACACTGATTTTCCACCCGCATTTCATAATTCGATATTTTTGAAAAAGAAAACATTTTAATCCCATTTCTTAATGAACTTTTCATTCTTCGACCGCAGCGACATGTCCTGCTGCTCTTAGAGCTGCTGCTGCAACTAAAAGTGTGATAACTCCTAAGACCAAAGCAGGAAGCACAGCAGGTGGATTGTGAAGATGACTGGATTTTATCTAAACAACAACTACCACACCCCTATCTTTTACTTTTGTTTCTGACAATGGCTTGAGATATTTCACATTTTCTGAAATCGAAATGCCCACAAGCCATAGAAAGTTATGTAACTTAAGTTTTTGACATTTGCACAGACTCTCCACTATACAAGTGTCAAGATAAAAGCTTCTCATCAATATTTGACATTTTCCAAAACACTAAAATACTTGCAACTTGACTAGAAATCTGTACATCTTTATTTATGGATATGCCACAGACCCGTCCCAACATATATAGATGGTTAAGAACTTTAGAAATATAAAGATGATTTATTGTATTTTCCTTGTTCCACACTTTTTAGTGTTTAAATATGTTTCCTAAAGACAGAAACAATTTTCAAGAAATAATTTTGAATTGCGATTTCTCTCTGTTTATTAATTTTTAATTAAGTTGTTGGCATACGACAGATTACATCCGCACACCTTCTCAAAGTGAGAGGCATTTCTATATATGTCATTAAATTTGTTAAATTCGGTTTTGCTCGTTATTCATCGTTAATCTTAAATTCTAATTATTACGTATGTCTTTTTAAAGGAAATGAAAGTGCTTCTATTGTTGTAAAGGTATTTATTTTGTTTAGTCTGTTACTGTGAAAGATAATATATATAACAAAGTGCTTAACTTTCTACGGTTTTATTATTATGTCAAGCTGTACAAAAGGATAAAAAGTTGTTCTTGAAAGAAAATTGAAACTCTGAGCTATGCGAACGAAAAGGAAAAACATGATTTGTTAGTACAGTTTGCTGTCCTTGTGTTCATTTTAATCATGCTTGCCTTCACAGACATTTGATGGGGGTGGGGGGGGGATAATGCGTACACTCACCAATTAATACATGCATCAGTGGACAGACAGGCTGGGTTATCATCCTTGAGATTTACTGTACGTTAGCTTCTTTACTTCATACAAACACAAATTCACTAGTTTGCAAACAAATACCAATCCAAGCTGTAGCGCTTTTTTCTCTATATATGGGTGTGTTTGTGTGTGTGTGTGTGTGTGTGTGTGTGTGTGTTAGGAGAGGAGGGTTGATTCTCTAATCATATTTGTTTTTTCCAGAGGAAAACTGAACACTTACGGGAAAGATGTAAGACAAATTCAGGAAATTGAAACCAGAACTGCATAAATGCAAAATGAGGCTGATTATTTTCAGCTTATTTTTTATGATTTCGTCTTTGCCACAGACCAGACATTTCAAGACCCAGAAAACAATTTATCTTTTTATGAAAACAATAGCACTCTTCCCAAATACGTACATTTAGATATAAATTTTAGTTGTTCTCAGGTTTTGTATCAGGTTGTAAGTGAAAGAAAATACATAACCATCGGTATTCTCTAAGTGTATTTCTATGCACAATTAACTTTTAAAAGCAAGAAAAACAACACCAAACGCCTCCACAAAGAGAGACAAGGATAAAGCTTAATATGAATCAACATAAGTATCCTATAATAGTCTTTGACCAAAAGTATGACAAGTATTTCGCTATTTATTAAAGAAATCTGAATGAATTCAAAGAAATTTTAAACATGAACTCTTAATATATATTTAGTTTATCATTAACAGCTCTTTGTAACAATCTGTAACAATTTAACCTGGAATAAATACTAGGATCGGATTCTTTTTTTGCGATGTTACATACTTGAATAGCAGTCTAGCCTTACTAGTTTTTTGAAGGAAGATGCATTGTTTACAACAGAAAATAATCAGGGAATATTTTATAATTTCCCATTTTGGTCATAAATGAATGCGAACTTGATGACTTTATTACAAACATTTTGATATAATTAGCAATGCTCTTGTATTTATTATAATTAAAGCTGCAACTGACAGGACATGTTGGTCAAGCTTTCCTTCCTGTAAACAGCGAGACAGAAATAGTTACCACGCAAATTTTTTTAAAAATAAATCTAACATAGATATGTGATATTTTGTAATTATTTTCCTGTCTTTCATTATGGAACAAATGCTTAGTAATTCTCATAAATTATCCAATGCTTGAAACGATTTATTTACAGCGCATGCACAGGTCCCTATTTTGTTTTCTTTGTAAAGTGATGATGACATCACTGATAACAATGTTTTATTGTGCAAAGTACCAGTAAAGTAACACCTTTATTTTCAACACTTGAAACTGTATTGATACACAATAGATGCACGGGTCCATTTCGTAGTTCTATTCATAAAGAGACGACGTTTTCATTCGTGGAAGTTTTTTTACACCACGCAAACAACGTATTGCATTTATTTCGCTGATTCAAAAACTGATATTGATTTTCCCGTCATTTCTTTTCAACAAATGAGATGAAACAATCAACAAGGGACCAAATAACAAATAAAAAGTAGTCTGAGAAAGCATATTTGCAAAGGTTGGTAAACGATAACCCAATACTACACTGAAGAATGCATCACAAAGTATCTGTTTGGGTCTAGTTGTGTATTCGTTAAATGTAATGTGTTTGCTTTTAATCTAAGTAGAATCGGCAGAACATCCAATGATTTGATTTGCAAAAGTAATAGGAACATTTCTCAGTATGGGGTAACTGAGTTTGGTTAAGATACCATTAAAATGACAGAGAAAGGTTTTTATGTAATTTTGTTTCCTAATATTCATCCAGCAATACATCTAAACCATGCAAACTCTTCCTATTTAAATATTGCTTGTAGTATATTTACCGTGACATTTGTAACTGTAATATCCGTCTTTATCCCCGTTTTTCCTTAATTCATTACATTTTATCTCTGTTTTTTTGTGTGCATACCATATGGCAGACAAATGAGGATATTTCACTGGAATCCAATATATGGTCCTGTTCATTACAAATGCACTTTTGCTATGAACATTTTAAAAAATAGATTTACTTAGGCATTTATCACTCAAACGTTTTATTTTCTCACCTCATCATGCAGTTTATTAATACATCAAGTATAAAAATACATATATCTTTCGCAGAGCTTATCATTAAGAGATACCTGGATAATGATGTCATGTGTAAACAAGTTATTGATTTCATGTGTAAACAAGATAATGATTTCATGTGTAAACAAGTTATTGATTTCGTGTGTAAACAAGTTATTGATTTCGTGTGTAAACAAGATGATGAACTTATTTTTAAGCAAGATAATTAATAAGGAATAGTAAAGGTTTTAATTCAACGCAATACAATCAGGATCAAGAAAGAGTAATCTGTCATCTATTGCTGATCTAGTAGACTCGTATAGTGCATCGGAACTGATGACAAGTAAACACTCCTTCCTTCATGAAAAGCGTGTTAAACGTTTTCATCAATATTATACATTTTCATGGTAGGTATTCTCGACTAGAGCATAAGTTTTCAATAAATCAGCTCTCAGTTCACCTGTCGTGGGTTTCATGTTGTTGTGGGGTTTAACGCTATTTTTCAGCACACGATAGGCTATACATGGCGGCCAGTATTAATGGTGTAGGAAGAACCCGGGAAAACCCTGGAAAGAACCACCGACCCACGAGAAGCTACCGGCAAGCTTTCTCACATACCCACACTGGCTGAATCCGAGACTCGAACCGGCGCAGATAGAGGTGAGATGGCAGTGATCCGTAACGGAGAGCGCTTTAGACCACTCGGTCACTCGGGGCCCCCTTCGTGGGTTTGAAACCAGACAGAAGTACAGATTTTAGTAAAGTCCTCAAAACTAGAGTCCTAAGATTCACTTAGGGAAAAATAAAATAAAACTCTGGTTATCAGAGAAAAGAAACGGCAAATAATTTAAAATAGACCATTTGTTGCATATCTGCATGCGAATAGTATGCTTTAAACTGGTTCATAACTTAGCAATAAATTTCGTGATCATTGGTTTATTATAATACGGATAACAGCTGAAGAAGATCTGGTAGTAGTTATATCTTACATATAAAATATGGCATTAGATCCGACACGGACAAAATAAACATAATGAAACAATACAATTCTTTCAACATTGTAACATGTAGCCATTTGGTTCCTATTTCTATGCTTTTATGTTTGTATTAATTTCTTGACCGAACAACTAATGAACTGTTTGCAGAGTTAAATCTATACAGATGTGAAAATCGCTGTGTAACTTAATTAGTATCTGTGTTTGTTTCTTCACAGAAACCCATAATCCAAAATAACAGGCAAGAGTTACAGAAACCCTGAAATGTCTGAACGTTTCAAAAATGGGATCGAAGTGAATCACTAACCCTTATTTGCATTATGTATGTCTGCGCTTAAACCGGGGGATATTTTTATATCGTTTGCACATCCATCCATCCATATGTTAATTCATTCATCCATTCGTCAGTCTGTAATACGTCACATGATACACCGATTGGTGCAATTTACCAAAGTAAGTATATGGGTTATATATTTTAAACTTCAAATATATACGTGTTGCAATTACAATGATATTGGTATTATAAAAAATTATGTAAATGCATTTGTAGGAGAATTACGCATTATATATGTGAAAGGATTTGGGATTACATCCATTGGATCAGAGTCAGGAGCGGGTGAGAATTTGCCAAGGCGAGATATGGATGTAGCTCCATTTTTTCATTTGCATATTTATCACACACACACCCCAACAACTACCTCCCTTACCAAACCAAAATGTATCAATACCATAAGTGGCTGCTCAGAAGAGGTTTTATATTAATAATAGACTGTTGGTTGGTTTCTTGATCACCGTTCGTTTATATTTTTAACATTAGTTTGTAAAGGTATAAAATTTTATGTCAGTTTTTCCAGACATACGCTCCTCTTAAATTCTCCAGGTAATGGGCAATATACTATATTGTAAGAGTTTTTCATATTAGATTGATAAGTTTAGTAATGATAGCATAGTTATCTGCAGCAAGGGTATTAACATTCATTACACACTAGTTCAACCAATCAAACACTAATCACTAATCCTACGCATTTATGTCCCCGATTATTCATTGGAGTGTGTTTTTGATCCAACCATGTGCATCTGTCTTGTGTGTCTATCTGACAGAATCCCATACTGTAATGTCGCATCGTAGCAAAAAAAAGTTCTAGGTTATGTTCCGAGTCTTGATCCACAAGCGTAAAACGAATATCTGTCAACTGATTATCACGACATGAATGATACATATGCGACGCGGGCGTGACTGATATTAAAGTACTTGGTTCGACTATTGGTGAAAACCCAAAGAATATATAACCCTGAACAGCCATACTTGAGGAGACTCCGCTTTCATAACCGCCACTGACTGCGTCACAGGTTAAATTGATCTGCTTTGTTAAAGTAAACTGATATGATCTCCCATATTCTGGTAAAGACCAACAAACATTGCAACTTTAATCAACTTGCAGCGATGCTAGCGCTATCTCAAGTATGTGCTATTCCCCAGATGTAGGAAACGTCGCACTGAATTCTGATTTAACGCTTGAGATTGTAATCACGGATGTAACGCTTGGAATTGTGTATATAAAAAACTGCCCCAGCGGTAACATGTGTAGTTGTTGTTGTTATGGGGTTTAACGCCATTTTTCAGCACAC
Organism: Sinohyriopsis cumingii; assembly: GCA_028554795.2. Taxonomy (NCBI): domain Eukaryota; kingdom Metazoa; phylum Mollusca; class Bivalvia; order Unionida; family Unionidae; genus Sinohyriopsis; species Sinohyriopsis cumingii. Next base: position 6,187,023 of record CM068841.1, read on the forward strand.
GATAGGCTATATATGGCGGCCAGTATTAATGGTGGAGGAAGAACCCGGGAAAACCCCGGAAAGAACCACCGACCCACGAGAAGCTACTGGCATGCTTTCTCACATATCTACATTGGCTGAATCTGAGACTCGAACCGGCGCAGACAGAGGTGAGATGGCAGTGATCCGTAACGGCGAACGCTTTAGACCACTCGGCCACTCGGGGCCCCGGTAACATGTGTAACATGTGTAGAAAACGCCACACTCAATTATGGTGATCATCGACGTAACGCTTGAAATTGTATTTATACCAATATATTTCGAGTTGCACACTCAGAGTTTTAATAATCTCAGAACTCATAATCTGTATAGTACAAATGAACTTCATCGTACAAATCATGGTTGACTTCAGCAATTTCACACATCAACGCGCGGTATATTTCTCTGTCCATAATGCCAGCAGAGAGCATCCGCTCACAAATCGATATGGTCTCATATATTCCTTCTGGCGCGTTGTTGAGAACACACATTGATCCACATTTTGTTTTTGGTATTTTTGCACGTTTTTCCCATGTTATGTTTACTGGTAGAGACAGAGCTAACCCTTTGCTATGGGGTGCATATGCTTGAGGTGCACGTGCTTCCACAACTGTGTTTCTGTTTTTTGTTTTAATATTTGCCTCACTGCATTCTCTGAAGAATATGGTAGAGCCGCAATCACTATAACCTGTTTTTGATGCGAAACAGGAAAGTTCACGTTTATTAAAACAAAGTCACCTTGGTAATGTCACTGCTGCATTAACAAAATTACCTATGACATAACAGTGAAAACTTACTGATGTAAAACACATCCCTATAAAACACATCCCTGTATAGAATAATTGTGGGCCCGGGGCACGGCTGGATATACGAAATGATTCTAACAGCCCAATAAAGTGTCTGGTGATCTACAGACAACACGTTATTTATTAAACATCAAACGATATCCGTGCGTCATCGAGCTGATGTGATCTCATCCACGACTTGAATGCGATCAATCCTCTACTGAAAGAACGAATCACAAGATAGACACTCAGAGGAGTTAGGAAATCAAAGAGTATGCGTTAGCCATTCTCGGTGTTGCAAGCAGGTAGAAAGAACCTGAGCCATTGACGTCGAAAGATTCTGCAAGTGTCACAGATGCACTCAAGCGCACTGAACAGCATTTATATAAGCGGGCCATTAACATGGGTCAGAATTCGAAGCTTATCTTGTTCACTATCACGAACGAGGTCGACTCGAATCGTCTGACACAGATGTTTCATTGCCAAACCGAAAGCAGCGTCACTCATTAGTTCGGAAAAGTCATTTTCACACTCTTTGGTTGCCTTTGTGCCTGTGTTAACCTTGATGCAAGGTGCCATCCAATCATTTTAGCGAAATACAAACATTCGATGTACCTATGTTACACGCATTCCCAATTGAAAGTACAACTGCAGATTTCTCACGTGGGTTACATTTTTGCGATTTGGAACCAGCTTGGTGCATAAAGTATGATCGTGCCTGGATTCATTCCCGACTGATCACTGATACGGGGAGAGTCACCCACCAGGTACAAACAATGTTTCTGATCGTTGTGTACAGCATGCATTTGCTCTGGGTATTCTAGATAAACTTCAAAGAAATGCTCTTGGTTTATGTCTTTTTATATGTCAATCCGTGTTGGATCTATCTAATGAAATCTACCGACAGGTAACGGTTGCAGAATAGCCTTTTCAAAACGTTTATTAGGATCTAGATAGATGATGTAACTGTTTAAGGTGGCAGCGTCATACACGTGCACATTAAGGTTGTCTGCACGCGCATACCGATGACTTGCCATAGAAATCCCACTATGATAAACAGATGGTGGTCAATATCAGTGAGCAATTCCAACTCGATTTGAATTTTGATAACTCAATTAGAACCATTCCCGGTTGTGAAAAGTAATGTGCGTTGTTCACGTGCATGGCAGTATCACGAAACTTTTCAAACGCATCAGCTAACAACAACACATCAGTGCGCAAATACACTGAAAGCCAACTATGTATTTTTTTAATCGAATGCATCAAAACTTTGCTTGCTTTTCATAGTCTTTGGCGGAAATACATTCACGTGACAGCGACGAATAAAACGCTTCGATCGGTGGCAACTGAGTTTTAACAAACTTGTCCCAGTTGTTTATGTAATAATATGAGTATGCACTTTTTCTCGTTAACTGTTCAGTGCTCAGGGCGCTAGCTCCTTGGGGACAATATCGTAGTCTTTGGCGGAAATACATTCACGTGACAGTGACGTATATAACGCTTCGATCGGTGGCAACATAATTGCAGCAAACTTGTCCCAGTTGCCGATGTACTCATATGGGTATACACATTTTATCGTTAATAGGTCAATGCTGGTGGTGCTATCTCCTTGTGCGCAATATCGACCGGTAATTTTGAAGTTTTCCTTCGACAGATTGTCTGCAAAGTTGTCAAAGGACGAATTCAGAAACTGTAATGAATCGATGAACTGCCGGAACTTCATGGATTCTCCATGTTATTGAGAGGAACACTTACTGTTAATTTTGAGGCCGTGGTTAATGCTTGCATAATCAAGTCACTATCATACCCACGAGAGTTATGACGCACAACATGAATGTTTGTTTGGTTTTGGTAAATTCGCAGTTCTAACATGCATGAGATGTGTTCAGCTCCTTTGTACGCGCCAGTGATGTGACGGTGATCTCTTACTCAGGAACCGGAACTTTCATCGAAAGCTCCTTCGCACTTCAGCAATAAGTGGCCGTAGAACACTCACGAATTTTACCACTGGTAATAATTATATCTGCTGGTGAATATATATGTTGTCCAATCGATTTCGCTGTAACCTCGAGCGATTTAAGAAACAATTCAGTGGTTCAGTTTGCTCGTCACAACTGTTGTATGTAGGACATGTACAGAGACATGTTGTATTTTTTTTATTTCTCAGATCCTGATAATTCACCTCATCATTAAGACATTTAAATCCCCATAGATGATATACCAAACTTTCGTCTTTCGTTACAGTGCAATGAATTTGAGATTGCGTTTTGCGGACTCTGGCATTATATTCCGCTGCCGTTTTGCAATGATTCCACCACAGTATAAATCATGGTCAATGAGCCGTTGCTTGGTGTTAACTACATGCATACAATGTCTGCGTGGAAATTTCTTAATCTCATGCTTGCTGTATCGGTTATGTAACCGGGCATGATTCGCAATTCAAATGGAATGAGATACCGATTCTGAACCAATCGTTTTGCTCTTCAGAAACAACAAATCAATATGATTTCGTTCACGACGCCCATGTGGTGATAGTGCAAGCGGGGATAAACGCATTTATCCAAACTGAGCACATGAATATCGATACATGGGTTAAGTCTTTCAAGTTCTAAGTTCATCATCCTCAAACACACCTAATAATGCAAGTACAACACGTTTTTTCTAAAGCAATAGGTGCTTTTTATATAGTACACGCACGTGCAAGTTGTTTGAGTTGTTGTATCGTTGTTGTATTATCATCCTATGATCGATTAGAAACCGATGATAGATTATCTGAGAGAGGAAGTTGATACAGTGCAACTGTAGGTCTCAATAATTCAAATATTTAAGCTTTTTGCATAAGGCTTGGTATTCACATTCCATGATGCCGTGTTATTTTGTTTTGTCGGCATCTGTACTTATGTGTAAAACAATCTCTAACTGAAAAGTCTGTTAATAAATTGTTGTATTTTATTTTAATCTACAACGATCAAAAACTGTAATAGCTTCAATCCTAGTTATTACTTTATTTATTTCTGTGTTGGTTTCGGGTGTTTGTGCAGTCATGGGTATTTGTGCAATACAGTTTCAGCGAATAGATCCATCTTCCTTTTTCAAACCACTCGTTAATGTTAACAGCACACTATGACTGAATTATTTAGTAAATCATATATGTCGCAAAGTCTACGACAACCCCGTAAATGTACATTATATTACTTTCATACTATTGAGTGTAACAAAGAAAGATAATATTTTGGTGTATTTTGTTGATATATTGAGTAGAACATGAGTTGCGGACAAATCTTGTTAGCTTTAAATCAATCATTATGGAAACGTAAACAAACATGCTGACACAAATATTCTAACAAACAAAGTAAAGTTTAAAAGTATTTCTGATACGAACCAAGTCTTCCTGGTCAACCAATTTATTAATGGGAACTTGCATACTCTGGTAAAATATCATTTGACATTCTTCTGGTATATATCTTTCAATCGGTTGTTTCATTTCTTCTCTCTGTCCTTTGCCCCTTTAATCTATTTCACCTCTTCATTTTAACACCTGTATAGTCTTTTAATGCGTATCATGTTTGTTTTTCTTGTTAGTTTTGGTGGAGGGGTGTTTTTCATTGTTAGTCTTTTTATTTTTATTTTAATGCTTTTTGTGTTATGTGTGTATTCTCATTCTTTTCCGTCTATTACATCAGAATATTTTCCTTTGTTGCTATGTATTTTACATTTTATGCATGATATATTGACAAAATTTATAACAAATATATGTGCGTTGTTGCATCTAATAAAATTGGCACCGAATCTCTAACTCTCTTCTTTTTTCGTTAGTGATTCCAGCACACTATGATTGTATTAATTGGTAAATCATTCATAATTGTTACAAAGTCTGCGACAACCCCGTAAAAGTGCATTATATTACTTTTATAATATTGACTGTAATTACGAAAGTTACTATTTTGTTGTTAGTTTACTTTTGTGCTTTTTTTTTTACTACCGACTGGCTACATCTGTACAAAACTGAAATGTCCTAATACCATAAAGCTTACGGTCATGTACTGCAATGATTCTCGTCTTATAAGGCCACCCTTTTGCTATAAAATAACCTTATATTACGGGTTGTCTTTCCAGTGGGGGCCAAAATGCAATATATTTTGGCGCATTGGGAAGCATAAGCTTATAAATAGTGACTATTCTATCTTATTAGGAGTGTTAAGTAGAAAAGTAAGTAAGCAGTATATTTCACCAATCAAGTGAATCAATATGACGAGTGCGCTGGAGCGAGAGCGTAGTTTTCTAAGTAAATCGTAATTCATCTGTGGTAAAAACAAAGATATGAATGATATATAAAGTCCCCATTTGTAATCTTACATTACAAAGGCAATTAATAATATTCTTCTCTTTCTGTCTGCAGGGCAGGATCGGGGTGTGGTGGGATCCAGTTTGTCCCTACTCCAGAGGATAAAGCACAACAAAATCTTACACACACAAACGTATATTCACTTGTCACTTGAAATTTCAACATCGTTTTTTTTTTTTTTTTTGGTGTGCACGTTTATAGGGTATGATTCACACTTTATAGTAACTAGAAAAATAGACCTATGCTTTGGTGCCCTTTCGGGGAAAGTCAGCGAACTTAACACTGATTTTCCACCCGAGTTTCCTCATTCGATATTTTTGAAAAAGAAAACATTTTAATCCCATTTCGAAATGAACTAATTATTCTTCGACCGCGGCGACATGTCCTGCTGCTCTTAGAGCTGCTGCTGCAGCTAAATATGTGATAACTCCTAAGACCAAAGCAAGAGGCACAGCAGGTGGATTGTGAAGATGACTGGATTTTATCTAAACAACAACTACCACACCCCTATCTTTTACTTTTGTTTCTGACAATGGCTTGAGATATTTCACATTTTCTGAAATCGAAATGCCCACAAGCCATAGAAAGTTATGTAACTTAAGTTTTTGACCTTTGCACAGACTCTCCACTATATAAGTGTCACGAGAAAAGCTTCTCGTCAATATTTGACATTTTCCAAAACACTCAGATACTTGCAACTTCACCAGAAATCATTACATCTTTATTTAGTGATATGCCACAGGCCCGTCTCAGCATATATAGATGGTTAAGGACTTTAGAAATATAAAGATGATGTATCACTCCAACCCAGTTTATATAACTTGTCGTGTTCCACAGGGGCCTGTTCTTGGACCTGTTTTCTTCATTATGTACACTCAGTCGCTCTCAATTGTCATAGATCATCATCCAGTGTCTCACCAATTGTACGCTGATGACACCCAAATATACAAATCTAGCCACCCAACTGAAGTTGATGCTACCACCCAAGGTGTAGAGATGTGCATTTCTGATGTGAAATCATGGATGACTTGTAACAAGCTGCAGATGAATGATGATAAAACTGAGGCCATTCTGATCACACCACAAAGACTTTCTCATTCACATCCTTTACCTCAAACAATAAATATCAGCAACACAACATTAAATTCACACAATCAGTACGAAACCTAGGTGTTACTCTGGACAGTACTCTCACATTGGGCAACGTGTCATGAACATATGCAAGGCTGCATATCTTGAGCTGAGACGCATCAGCTCAATTCGCAAATATCTTTCAGTTGATGCCACTAAAACACTTGTGTGTTCATTAGTACTTTCAAGACTGGACTATTGTAACTCAATTATGTCTGGTTCATCTCAATATCTGCTCCAGAAATTTCAAAAAGTTAAAAACACAGCTGCTCGGATCATACTTAGAGTACCACGATCAGAGCACACCTCCCCGCTGCTCTTTACCCTAACTGGCTATCCATTCGATCCAGAATCAAACACAAAATTTGTTCTCTGTGCTACGTTTCACTGTCGTACTCAAGTCCAACATACCTATCCGACCTCACCCATGTGTACACACCAGCAAGATACTTACGCTCCTCTTCTGACGATCGTATACTCATTATTCCAAGTATAAAAACAAAGTCATATGGACAGCGTTCTTTTGCATACCAGGGCCCAGCAACGTGGAATGAATTGCCTACTGAACTTAGACACAAAGACACAGTGATCACATTCAAGAGGGCTCTCAAAACTCACTTATTTCGACTGCAAGAACAAACTTAAAGACCTAATAATGTTTCCTACCTTAAATATTCTCAGCATGTTTTTTTTAATGTTTTCTAATTTCATGGTGTTTGTTGTTGTAATCATATCATTATATGTTTTTTATCTTATAGGTGTTGTCTAATGTTGTAATGTGCTTTGAGCTTCTAAAGATTAGGCGCTATACAAAAGTCCTCATTATTATTATTATTATTGTAGTTTCCGTGTTCCACCCTTTTTAGTGTTTAAATATGTTTTCTAAAGAGACAGAAATAAGTTTCAAGAAATAATTTTGAATTGTGATTTCTCTCTGTTTTTTAATTTTTGCAAATTGTTGGTATATGGCAGATTACATCCGCACACCTTCTCAAAGTGAAAGGCATTTCTACATATGTCATTCAATTTGTTAAATTCGATTTTGCTGGTTAGTCATCGTAAATCTTTAATTATATTTGCTAAGTATGTCTTTTTAAAGGAGATTTGAGGGTTTCTATTGTTGTAAAGGTATCTATTTTGCTTAGTATGTTGCTGTGAAAGAAAATATCTATAACAAAGTGCTTAACTTGGTCCAGTTTTATCATGTCAAGCTGTATAAAAGGATAAAAAGTTTGTCTTGAAAGGGCATTGAAACTTAAAGATATTTGGACGTGAATGAAAAACACCCTTGTTAGTTCAGTTTGCTGTCTTTGTGTTCATTCTATGCATGCTTGCCTTCATAGACATTTGATGGTGTGGGGGATAATGCTTACACTCACCAATTAATACATGCATCAATGGACAGACAGGCTGTGTCATCATCCTTGAGATTCACAGTACTTTACCTTCTTTACTTCATACAAACACAAATTCACTAGTTTGTAAACAAATACCAATCCAAGCTGTAGCGCTTCTTTCTCTACATGTGTGTGTGTGTGTGTGTGTATGTGTGTGTGTGTGTGTGTTAGGAGAGGAGGGTTGATTCTCTAATCATATTTGTTTTTCCAAAGGAAAACTGAACACTTACGGGAAAGATGTAAGACAAATTCAGGAATTTGAAACCAGAACTGCATAAATGCAAAATGACGCCGATTATTTTCAGCTTATTTTTTATGATTTCGTCTTTGCCACAGACCAGACATTTCAAGACCCAGAAAACAATTTATCTTTTTATGAAAACAATAGCACTCTTCCCAAATACGTACACTTAGGCTCTAATGATATTAGATGAAAATGTCTGTTGTTATCAGACTTTTATCAGGTTGTAAATGAAAGAAAGTACATAGCCATCGGTATTCTCCAAGTGTATTTCTATACACGGTTAACTTTTAAAACAAGAAAAACAACACCAAAAGCCCACAGAAAGACAGATGAGTTTCAAGTATAAAGCAGCGCACGTTTCCTGTAATAGTCTTTGACCACAAGTATGAAAAGTATTTTGCTTATGCTTAAAGACTTGGTGAATGAATACAATGAATTACAAAACATAAACTCTGAAGATATATTTAGCTCATCATTGACAGCTCTTTTTGTAACAATCTGTACTAGGATCCGATTCTTTTATTGCGATGTTACATACTAGGATAGCAGTCCAGCCTCCCTAGTTTTTGGAAGGAAGATGTATTATTTATTAGGGAAAATAATCAGGGAATATTTTATAATTTCCCATTTTGGTCATAAATGAATGTAGACTTGATGACTTTATTACAAACATTTTGATATAATTAACAATGTCCATGTATTTATTATAATTAAAGCTGCAACTGACAGGATATGTTGGTCAAGCTTTCCTTCCTGTAAACAGCGGGACAGATTTATCACTAGGGAAATATGTACCACGCAAAATTGTTAGATTAAATCTAAGATAAATATGATGATGTTTTCTAACTATTTTCCTGTTTTCCATTATGGAAAAAAAATGCTTAGTAATTCTCAGGCATTGGATAAATTATTCAATGTTTGAAACTGTATTTATTTACAGTGCATGCACAGGTATATTTTTTGTTTTCTTTGTAAAGTTATGATGATTTCATTGCTATCAGTGTTTTTTGCAAAATACCAGTAAGGTAAAACCTTTATTTTCAACACATGAAACTGTATTTATACACAATAGATGCACGGGTCCATTTCGTGGTTCTTTTCATAAAGAGACGACGTTTTCATTCGTGGTAGTATTTTACACCACGCAAAAAATGTAGCGCATTTATTTCGCTGATTAAAATACTGATACTGATTGTCCACGTCATTCGTTTCAACAAAGGAGATAAAACAATCAACAAGGGACCAAATAAGAAATAAAAAGTAGTCAAAGAAAGGATATTTGTAACGGTTGGCAAACGATAGCCCAGTGCTAGACTGAAGAATGCATCTCAAGGTATTTGTTGGGGACTAGTTGTGTATTCGTTAAATGTAACGCTTTTGCCTTTAATCTTAATAGAATAGGTAGAACATAAAATGATTTCATTTTCAAAAATAATGGGAATATTTCTCAGTTTAGGGTAATTGGACTTGGCCAAGGTACTATTAAAATAAAAGGGAAAAGGTTTTATGCAATTCTGTTTCCTAATACTCATCCAGTAATAACTCTAAAGCATGCAAACTCTTCCTATGTAAATATTGTTTTGTAGAATATTTACCAGGAATTTTGTAACTAATATTCGTATTTATCACCCATTTTCATTAATTCATCACATTTCTTTTACATACCATATGGCAAACAAACGAGGAAATTTCACTGGAATCCCATCTATGGTCTTGTTTATTAAAAACTGCACGTATACCATGAACATTGTTTTAAAAAGACAAAATAGATTTACTTAGGTATTTATCACTCAAACGTTTTATTTTCTCACCTGATCATGCAGTATTTTAATACAACAGGTATAAAAATACATATATCGTTCGCAGAGCTTATCATTAAGAGATACATGGATAATGATGTCATCTGTAAACAAGTTATTGATTTCGTGTGTAAACAAGATAATGATTTTGTGTGTAAACAAGATGATGATTTTGTGTGTAAACAAGATGATGAACATATTTTTAAACAAGGTAATTTATAAGGAATAGCAAAGATTTTATTTCATAGCAATACAATCAGGATCAAGGAAGAATAATCTTCAGTTTTTACTGATCTAGTAGACTCGTATAGTGCATCTGAACTGATAACAAGTAAACACTCCTTCGTCCACGAAAAGCGTGTAAAACGTTTTCATCAATAGTATACATTTCTATGGTATACTCATCGAGAGATATGGTTTTCAAAAAAGATCAGCTCTTAGTTGACCTGTCGTGGGTTTTGTACCCAGACAGAGGCATAGATTTTAGCAAAGTCCTCAAAACTATAGTCCTAAGTTGCACAGAGGGAAAAATAAAATAAAATTATGGTTATCAGAGGAAAGAAACGGCAAATAATTTAAAATAGACCATTTGTTGCATATTTGCATGCGAATAGTATGCTTTAAACTGGCTCATAACTTAGCAATGAATTTTTGTGATCATTGGTTTATTATAATACGGATAACAGCTGAAGAAGATCTGACAGTAGTTATATCTTACATATAAAGGAGGGCATTAGATCCGACACGGACAAAATAAACATGATGAAACAATACAATTCTTTCAACATTATAACATGTAGCCATTTAGTTCCTATTTCGCCATTTGGTTCCTATTTCTATGTTTTTATGTTTGTATTAATTTCTTGACCGAACAACTAATGAACTGTTGCAGAGTTAATTCTATATAGATGTGAAAATCGCTGTGTAATTAAATTAGTATCTGTGTTTGTTTCTTCACAGAAACCCATAATCCAAAATAACAGGCAAGAGTTGCAGAAACCCTGAAATGTCTGAACGTTTCAAAAATGGGATCGAAGTGAATCGCTAACCCTTATTTGCATTCTGTATGTCTGCGCTTAAACCAGGTTATATTATTATATCGTATGCACATCCATCCATCCATATGTTAGTTCATTCATCCATTCGTCAGTCTGTAATACATCACATGATACACCGATTGGTGCAATTTACCAAAGTAAGTATATGGGTTACCCATTTTAAACTTCAAATATATACATGTTGCAATTACAGTCATATTGGTATTATACAAATTCTGTAAATGCATTTGTAGATTGATTACGCATTATATATTTGTAAGGACTTGGGATTACAACCCTTTGAACAGGGTCCGGAGCGGGTGAGAGTTTCCCATGGCGAGACATGGATGTAGCTCCATCTTTCTTTCATTTGCATATTTATCACCTCCCCAACAAATACCTCCCTTACCCAACGAAAATTTATCAATACCATTAGTGGCTGCTCAGAAGAGGTAATCGGCAGTATAATGTATTGTAAAGGTTTTCGTATTAGATTGATAAGTTTAGTAATGATAACATCGTTATCTGCATCAAGGGTATTAACATTATTTAAACGCTAGTTTAACCAGTCAAACACTAATCACTAATCCTACTCATTTTATGTCCCCGCGTATTCATTGGAATGGGTTTCTGATCCAACCATGTGTATCTGTCTTGTGTGTCTATCTGACGTCCCATGCTGTAATGTCGCATTGTAGCAAAAAAGATTCTAGATCATGTTCAGAGTCTTGATCCACAAGCGTAAAACGAATATCTGTCAACCGATTATTGCAACATGAATGATATATAGGCGACGCGAGCGTGATTGTTATTAAAGTACTCGGTTCGACTATTGGTGAAAACCCAAACAATATATAACCCTGAACAGGCATACTTTAGGTGACTCAGCTTTCATAACTGCCACTGACTGCGTCACAGGATAAACTGATCTGCTTTGTTAAAGTAAACCGATATGATCTGCGATATGTAAAAATCGTTTATCATCTGAAAAGTCGTCAGGCCAACCTGAAACCGATCTTATTGACGACCGTTTGAAATCAACTGCATACATTTGAGATTCTATTTCGAAATTAAACTGAGTCTGACATCATCTGAGTCTTTACTACTTCTTAATGTGATTGTTTGTCTAATTTCTTCATTAATCGATTCTATTATTCCAGGTGGCACCAGTGTCTGCTGAAAAAATACATAAGATATTCTGGTAAAGACCAACAAACAGTGTCAACCTTAATAAGCTTTCAGCGACGCTAGCGATATCTCAAGTATGTGCTGTTCCCCAGCGGTAACAGGTGTAGAAAATTTGCACTGATTTCTGGTTTAACGGTTGAGATTTTAATCATGGAGATAACGCTTGGAAGTGTATTTATAAGAATCTGCCCCAGCGGTAACATGTGTAGAAAACGCCACACTCAATTCTGGTTTTATGGATGAGATTGTGGTCATCGAGGTAACGCTAGGAGTTGTATTTATATCAATCTGTTGCATCGTAGCATCTATTCCGACTAGCACACTCAGAGTTTCAATAATCTCAGAACTCATAATCTGTGTAGTACAAAGGATCTTCGTCGTATACATCATGGTTGACTTCAGCAAGTTCACACATCAACGCGCGGTATATTTCTCTATCCATAATGCCAGCAGAGTACAACCGCTGACAAATCGATATGGTCTCATATATGCCTTCTGGCGCGTTGTTGAGAATACAAATTTATCCAATAATTGTTTTGATCATTAGTGTCACATCGTCCACCAAAGCCTTCACTTTGCTTTGTTTGATGCTGATACCAAATTTATTTTTCATATTCTCTTGTGAGTGAATTTTAGGTGCTACACCTCCTTGTCGCTTCATTACCTGTTTGTACTATTCTCGAAGTTGCCCCGCCGACATTGTTGTTCTTATTGCACTGTTGGTTGTTACTGATACCACCATATTTGTTCTTTTTCATCCGGTATAGGTAGAAAATATCTTTCTAAGGGTCGGATTCGTGTAGCGATTTTCATGCAGGTTTAGTTAGACCGTTTCCGTTCTTTTGTTTATTCTTCTTGTTCTATTATTTGTGCATGTACTGTATAGGTCCAGTTGTGGATATTTGCATTTTGTTTTTCGTATTTTTGCACGTTTTTCCCATGTTATGTTTACTGGTAGAGGCACGTGCTTACACAACCGTGTTTCTGTTTTTGTTTTTGTATTTGCCTCACTGCATTCTCTGAAAAATGGTAGAGCCGTATATGGACCGACATCGAAAGTCTGACACAGCTTTGCAACTGTCATATCGAAACGATGTCTGCAGTTCATAGTGGTGTCTAGAACTGGGACATCATGCCTCATGTAGCGGGATGAACCTCCTAGTCACATTATCCTGAAACAAGGCCAATCAGTCCGAGCACTAACCTCTTAATATTAAGTGTCATGCTAGGCAGCTGCTAGTACCATTTTTATTATTTTATTTGCATTAGCCGGGACTCGAATCCACGACCTCACGCGACCACTTAGGCCACTGGAGCGGTCTTTAAGGAAGAGAAAAAGCACCCATTGTGGTGGACCTATATTATAACCACGATATTTTTTGTCTATATCAGTATAAACTCGATTCGACGGCTCCATATATGGTCACCTTTTTGCTCAAGTGACCCAACGAAAAAAGCGTGCACGACAAATAAGCTCCGTCTAAATAGCTTAAAAAGTATATTACAGAAAATATTTTAGAAAAGTTATCGATGTTATTCTCATTTATAATCTATTTTATAAGATATGGAGACATGAATAATGTCACAAATATAAGACTAGAAAAAGAATTATAAGGTTATTTTCATTTATATTCTAATGTACAACGTATTAACATTGTGTTGTATTAGGATATATTAGTTGTTCCGGTTACCTTTGACGTTGGATTGTGGGTTGTGATACGAGTATGCCGGTAAATGACTGGCACCTTCCAGCGATATGCCGCTTGTAGCTTGCTGTAATATTTGCATTGGTGTTTCGAATCCTTGTGCTGCTCGTCCCTTATTGCCGAAACGAATGCCGACGCTATGATTTTTAATGAATCTGGTGAGTGATTGTGTTCGGATGATAAAAGGACTTCGTCACTCAGTATATTCAATATTCCACGGCAGCCATATTTCCTGCAACATCCCCAGATTCCACTCCCATCAGTCTTGTCTCGGTCCATGCGATATATGTAACTTTCGACCACCAAAAAGCCTTGCCTTTCTGTGAATTGGCCTTCTCCATGTTTAATTTGTTTTAAAATAATGGAGGTTCTATACTTTAATTAATCTATAGATTTCACGATGTGCTAATTTCTATGTAACTTATTTAATGATCAGCTTTCATATGCGCTGCGCTTTTTTGACGGAGCTATTTTGTATTCGTGAAATTGATTGCGTTCTTCTGTCGTTGAGCCCTTTTTGAAGCGTTGCATGCACTGGCGGGAAGCAATAACTCCTTACCACCAACCCCACAAGCACTTATTATTTTCACATTAAAGTGCGTTTAATATTATAGAAATGTCTACAGACGTTACTAAGGCCAACGTGGTGCTGACGTGGATCTGAGTAGGTTTACCACCAAAGCGGCTTTAACCAAGTTTACTACACGTTTTGTTCTAGGTTTTGATGCAGGCAAGTTGTGATTTTTTAAAGATCAAACTGGTAAACTGCAAACATCTAACGTAGATGTTCAAAATATCTTTTTTAAAAAAGGATATGGCTGAATTTATCAGCCAGGTTGATCTTGACCCGGGCGAGCTTGTAATTGTTCGAGATCTAACTGGTAAACAGCAATCGTCTGATGTGGACATTCGAGATATTGTTATCAGGTTGAGAGGCGCTGTTGCAAAGAACCTGACTGACATCACTGAAAACGGTAAAATCAAATATTCTGGCGTATCAGTTACTTTAATTTAAACTAATATATTGATATAACTGAGGCAGAGGTTAAACAATAAAATATTCTTTTACTTTTGTCCATCCATCCTATGAAGATTTATAAAGAATATGTGTTCTCAGCAAATTACATGCAAGAACGGCTTTGTCTCATTTGTATAGATTTTTTAAATATCTTTTATGTCTTCTAATATCGACATTTAAAGAAATTTGTACTTGGCTACCAAGGTTTTATAAAAGAAAATTGCATCTCTTTTAACGTTCATAGTTTGTTCCTGTCTTGATGATATTGGCACAGAGTCTCTTACTCTCTTCCTTTTTCAAACCACTCGTTTATGTTAGCAGCACACTATGACTGTATTATTTAGTAAATCATTCATATTTGTCGCAAATTCTACGACAACCCCGTAAATGTACATTATATTACTTTCATACTATTAACTGTAATAAAGAAAGTTGCTATTTTGCTTTATTTTGTTGATATATTGAGTACAACAAAAGTTGCGGATAAATCTTGTTAGCTTTAAATCAATCATTATGGAAACGTAAACAAACATGCTGACACAAATATTCTAACAAACAAAGTAAAGTTTAAAAGTATTTCTGATACGAACCAAGTCTTCCTCGTCAACCAATTTATTAATGGGAACTTGCATGCTCTGGTAAAATATTATTTGACATTCTTCTGGTATATATCTTTCAATCGGTTGTTTCATTTCTTCTCTCTGTCCTTTGCCCCTTTAATCTATTTCACCTCTTCATTTTAACACCTGTATAGTCTTTTAATGCGTATCATGTTTGTTTTTCTTGTTAGTTTTGGTGGAGGGGTGTTTTTCATTGTTAGTCTTTTTATTTTTATTTTAATGCTTTTTGTGTTATGTGTGTATTCTCATTCTTTTCCGTCTATTACATCAGAATATTTTCCTTTGTTGCTATGTATTTTACATTGTATGTATGATATATTGTCGAAATGTATAGCAAATATATGTGCATTGTTGCATCTAATAAAATTGGCACCTAATCTCTAACTCTCTTCTTTTTTCGTTAATGATTTCAGCACACTATGACTGTATTAACTAGTAAATCATTCATAATTGTAACAAAGTCTACGACAACCCCGTAAAAGTGCATTATATCACTTTTATAATATTGATTGTAATTACGAAAGTTACTATTTTGTTGTTAGTTTACTTTTGTGCTTTTTTTTACTACCGACTGGTTACATCTGTACAAAACTGAAATGTCCTAATACCATAAAGCTTACGGTCAGGTACTGCAACGATTCTCCTCTTATAAGGCCACCCTTTTGCTATAAAATAACCTTATATTACGGGTGGTCTTTCCAGTGGCGGCCAAACTGCAATATATTTTTTCGCATTGGGGCGCATAAGCTTATAAATAGTGACTATTCTATCTTATTAGGAGTGTTAAGTAGAAAAGTAAGTAAGAAGTATTTCACCAATCAAGTGAATCAATATGACGAGTGCGCTGGAGCGAGAGCGTAGTTTTCTAAGTAACTCGTACCTCATCTGTGCTGAAAACAAAGATATGAAGGACATATGAAGTCCCCATTTGTAATCTTGCATTACAAAGGCAATTAATAATATTCTCCTCTTTCTGTCTGCAGGGCCGGATCGGGGTGTGGGGGGATCCAGTTTGTCCCTACTCTAGGAGTATAAAGCACAACGAAATCTTACACACAGAAACGTATAGTCACTTGTCACTTGAAATTTCAACATCGTTTTTTTTTTTTTGGTGTGCACGTTTATAGGGTATGATTCACACTTTATAGTAAATAGAAAAATAAACCTTTTCTTTGGTTCCCTTTCGGGGAAAGTCAGCGAACTCAACAATGATTTTCCACCCTCGTTTCCTCATTCGATATATTTTGAAAAAGAAAACATTTTAATCCCATTTCGTAATGAAGTTCTTATTATTCGACCGCAACGACATGTCCTGCTGCTCTTAGAGCTGCTGCTGCAACTAAAAGTGTGATAACTCCTAAGACCAAAGCAGGAAGCACAGCAGGTGGATTGTGAAGATGACTGGATTTTATCTAAACAACAACTACCACACCCTTATCTTTTACTTTTGTTTCTAATAATGGCATGAGATATTTCACATTTTTTGAAGTCGAAATGTCCACAAGCCATATAAAGTTATGTAACTTAAGTTTTTGACATTTGCACAGACTCTCCACTATACAAGTGTCACGAGAAAAGCTTCTCGTCAATATTTGACATTTTCCAAAACACTCAGATACTTGCAACTTCACCAGAAATCTTTACATCTTTATTTAGGGATATGCCACAGACCCATCCCAGCATATATAGATGGTTAAGAACTTTAGAAATATAAAGGTGATGTATCACTCCAGCCCAGTTGATCTATGTTTGATCTATGTTGTGGTGTTCCATAGGAGTCTGTTCTTGGTCCTGTTTTCTTCATTATGTACACTCAGTCGCTCTCAAGTGTCATAGATCATCATCCAGTGTCTCACCATTTGTACGCTGATGACACCCAAATATACAAATCTAGCTACCCAACTGAAGTTGATGCTACTATCCAAGGTGTAGGGAGGTGCATTTCGGATGTGAAATCATGGATGACATATAACAAGCTGCAGATGAATGATGATAAAACTGAGGCCATTCTGATCACAACACAAAGACTTTCTCATTCACATCCTTTACCTCAAACAATAAATATCAGCAACACACACAACATTAAATTCACACAATCAGTACGAAACCTAGGTGTTACTCTGGACAGTACTCTCACATTGGGCAACGTGTCATGAACATATGCAAGGCTGCATATCTTGAGCTGAGACGCATCAGCTCAATTCGCAAATATCTTTCAGTTGATGCCATTAAAACACTTGTGTTTTCGTTAGTACTTTCAAGACTGGACTATTGTAATTCAATTTTGTCTGGTTCATCTCAATATCTGCTCGAGAAACTTCAAAAAGTTAAAAACACAGCTGCTCGGATCATACTTAGAGTACCACGATCAGAGCACACCTCCCCTCTGCTCTGTACCCTACACTGGCTATCTATTCGATCTAGAATCAAACACAAAATTTGTTCTCTGTGCTACGTTTCACTGTCGTACTCAAGTTCAACATACCTATCCGACCTCACCCATGTGTAAACACCAGCAAGATACTTGCGCTCCTCTTCTGACAATCGTATACTCATTATTCCAAGTATAAAAACAAAGTCATATGAACAGCGTTCTTTTGCATACCAGGGCCCAGCAACGTGGAATGAATTGCCCACTGAACTTAGACACAAAGACACAGTGATCACATTCAAGACGTCTCTCAAAACTCACTTATTTCGACTGCAAGAACAAACTTAAAGACCTAATAATGTTTCCTACCTTAAATATTCTCAGCATGTTTTTTTTAAATGTTTTCTAATTTCATGGTGTTTGTTGTTGTAATCATATCATTATAAGTTTTTTATCTTATAGGTGTTGTCTAATGTTGTAAAGCGCTTTGAGCTTCTAAAGATTAGGCGCTATACAAAGTCCTCATTATTATTGTAGTTTCCGTGTTCCACCCTTTTTAGTGTTTAAATATGTTTCCTAAAGAGACAAAAATAAGTTTCAAGAAATAATTTTGAATTGTGATTTCTCACTGGTATTTTTTTAATTTTTGCAAGTTGTTGGTATATGGCAGTTTACATTCCCACACTATCTCAAAGTGAGAGACATTTCTACATATGTCATTCAATTTGTTAAATTCGGTTTTGCTGGTTAGTCATCGTAAATCTTTAATTATATTTGCTAAGTATGTCTTTTTAAAGGAGATTTGAGGGTTTCTATTGTTGTAAAGGTATCTATTTTGCTTAGTCTGTTGCTGTAAAAGAAAATATCTGTAACAAAGTGTTTAACTTGGTCCAGTTTTATTATTTCAAGCTGTATAAAAGGATAAAAGGTTTGTCTTGAAAGGAGATTGAAACGTAAAGCTATTTGCACGTGAATGAAAAACACCCTTGTTAGTTCAGTTTGCTGTCTTTGTGTTCATTCTATGCATGCTTGCCTTCACAGACATTTGATTGGGGGGAGGGTATAATGCGTACACTCACCAATTAATACATGCATCAATGGACAGACAGGCTGGGTCATCATCCTTGAGATTCACAGTACTTTACCTTCTTTACTTCATACAAACACAAATTCACTAGTTTGTAAACAAATACCAATCCAAGCTGTAGCGCTTCTTTCTCTACATGTGTGTGTGTGTGTGTGTGTGTGTGTGTGTGTGTGTTAGGAGAGAAGGGTTGATTCTCTAATCATATTTGTTTTTCCAAAGGAAAACTGAACACTTGCGGGAAAGATGTAAGACAAATTCAGGAAATTGAAACCAGAACTGCATAAATGCACAATGAGGCTGATTATTTTCAGCTTATTTTTGACGATTTCGTCTTTGCCACAGACCAGACATTTCAAGACCCAGTAAACAATTTATCTTTTTATGAAAACAATAGCACTCTTCCCAAATACGTACACTTAGGCTCTAATGATATTAGATGAAAACGTCTGTTGTTATCAGACTTTTATCAGGTTGTAAATGAAAGAAAGTACATAGCCATCGGTATTCTCCAAGTGTATTTCTATACACAGCTAACTTTTAAAACAAGAAAAACAACACCAAAAGCCCACAGAAAGGCAGATAAGTTTCAAGTATAAAGCAGCACAGGTTTCCTATAATAGTCTTTGACCACAAGTATGAAAAGTATTTTGCTTATGCTTAAAGACTTGGTGAATGAATACAATGAATTACAAAACATAAACTCTGAAGATATATTTAGTTCATCATTGACAGCTCTTTTTGTAACAATCTGTACTATTCTTTTATTACGATGTTACATACTAGAATATCAGTCCAGCGTCCCCTGTTTTTGGAAGGAAGATGTATTTTGTATTAGAGAAAATAATAAAGGAATATTTTTAATTTCCCATTTCGGTCATAAATGAATGCAAACTCGATGACTTTATTACAAACATTTTGATATAATTAACAATGTCCATGTATTTATTATAATTAAAGCTGCAACTGACAGAATATGTTGGTCAGACTTGCCTTCCTGTAAACAGCGGGACAGATTTATCACTAGGGAAATATGTACCACGCAAAATTGTTAGAATAAATCTAACATAGATATGATGATGTTTTCTAACTATTTTCCTGCTTTACATTGTGGAAAAAAATGCTTAGTAATTCTCAGGCATTGGATACATTGTTCAATGTTCGAAACTGCATTTATTTACAGCGCATGCACAGGTACCTTTTTTGTTTTCTTTGTAAAGTTATGATGATTTCGTTGCTAACAGTGTTGTTTGCAAAATACCAGTAAGTTGAAATCTTTATTTTGAACACTTGAAACTGTATTTATACACAATAGATGCACGGGTCCATTCCGTGGTTCTTTTCATAAAGAGACGTTGTTTTCATTCGTGGAAGTATTTTACACCACGCAAAAAATGTAGCGCATTTATTTCGCTGATTAAAATACTGATACTGATTGTCCACGTCATTTCTTTTCAACAAAGGAGAAAAAACAAGCAACAAGGGATCAAATAAGAAATAAAAAAGTAGTCTAAGAAAGGATATTTGTAAAGGTTGGCAAACGATAGCTCAATGCTAGACTGAAAAATGCATCTCAAAGTTTCTGTTGGGGTCTAGTTGTGTATTTGTTAAATGTAACGTTTTGATTTTGCCGTTAATCTTAATAGAATAGGTAGAACATCCGATGCTTTGATTTTCAAAAATAATGGGAATATTTCTCAGTATAGGGTAATTGGGCTTGGCTAAGGTACTATTAAAATAGAAGAGAAGCTTTTCTGTAATTCTGTTTTCTAATATTCATCCAGTACTAACTCTAAAGCATGCAAACTCTTTCTATGTAAATATTGTTTGTAGAATATTTACCGGGAATTTTGTAACTGTAATATACGTATTTATAACCCTTTTTTCAATAATTCATCACATTTTACCTCGGTTCGTTTTCTTCTACATACCATATTGCAAACAAGTGAGGAAATTTCACTGGAATCCCATCTATGGTCTTGTTAATTAAAACTGCACGTTTGCCGTGAACATTGTTTTAAAAAGACAAAAAAGATTTGCTTAGGTATTTATCACTCAAACGTATTATTTTCTCACCTCATCATGCAGTTTATTAATACAACCGGCATAAAAATACATGTATCGTTCGCAGCGCTTATCATTAGGATATACCTAGATAATGATTTCATGTGACAACAAGTTATTGATTTCATGTGTAAACAAGATAATGATTTTGTGTGTAAACAAGATGATGAACTTATTTGTAAAGAAGATAATTTAAAGGGTATAGTAAAGGTCTTATTTCATAGCAATACAATCAGGAACCAGAAAGAGTACTATGCCAGTTATTGCTGATCTAGTAGACTCGTATAGTGCATCTGAACTGATGGCAAGTAAACACTCCTTCGTCCAGGAAAAGCATGTACAACGTTTTCATCAATAGTATAAATTTTCGTGGTAGGTATACTCATCTAGAGCACTGGTTTTCAATCAATCAGCTCTCAGTTCACCTGTCGTGGGTTTGAACCCAGATCGAGGTACAGATTTTAGTGAAGTCCTCAAAACTAGAGTCCTAAAATGCACAGATGGAACAATAAAGGAAAACTCTGGTTAGCAAACACCTGGTCTCACAAAAGAAAAGGCAAATAGGCTATTTATAGCAAATCCTGCATGCGAATAGTATGCTTTAGACTGGCTCATAATTTCAGAATGAATTTTCGTGATCATTGGTTTATTATAATACAGATAACAGCTGAAGAAGATCTGATAGTAGTTATATCTAACATATAAAGAATGGCATTAGATCCGACACGGACAAAATAAACATGATGAAACAAAACAATTCTTTCAACATAATATAATGTAGCCATTTGGTTCCTATTTCTATGTTTTCTATGTCTGTGTTACATTTCTTGACTGAACAACTAATTAGCTGTTTACAGTGTTAAGTCAACCTAGAAGTGAAAATCGCTGTGTAATTTAATTATTACCTGTGTATGTCTCTTCACAGAAAGCTATAATCCCATATAATAGGCAAGAGTTACAGAAACCCTGAAATGTATTAACGTTCAGAAATGGGATTGAAATGAATCGCTAACCCTTATTTGCATTCTGTATCTCTGCGCTTAAACCAGGGATATTGTGATATTGTATGTATATTCATCCATCCATATGTTAGTTCATTCATTCATCCATCCGTCAGTCTCTAATACGTCACGTGATACACCGATTGGTTCAAATTACCAAAGTTAGTATATAGGTTACCCATGTTAAACTTCAAATGTACACAGGTTGAAATTAATGTGATAATGGCATTATAAAAATTCTGTAAATGCATTTGCAGGAGGATTCCACATTATATATGTAAGGATTTGGGGTTACTACCCTTGAGTCAGGGTCCGGAGCGGGTTGGAATTTGCCATGGCGAGATATGGAAGTACCTCTATTTTTTTCATTTACATATTAACACCTCCGAAACAACTTCCTCCCTTACGCAAACAAACTTTATCTGTACCATAAGTGGCTGCTCAAAAGAGGTTTTATGTAATAGTAGACTGTTGGTTGGTTTCTTGATCACCGTTTGTTTTAATGTTTTACCTTAGTTTGTAAAAATATAAAATGTTATGTCCGTTTTTACAGAACTACGCTCCTCTTAAATCCTCCAGGTAATGAGCAATATACTATATTGTAAGAGTTTTTCATATTAGATTGATAAGGTTAGTAATTATAACATAGTTATTTGCAGCAGGGGTATTAACGTTCATTAAACGCTAGTTCAACCAATCAAACACTAATCACTAATCCTACTCATTTTATTTCCACGCGTATTCATTGGAATGGGTTTCTGATCCAACCATGCGCATCTGCCTTGTGTGTCTATCTGACAGAATCCCATACGGTAATGTCCCATTGTAGCAACAAAAAAAAAGATATAGGTCATGTTCAGAGTCTTGATCCACAAGAGTAAAACGAATATCTGTGAACCGAGTATTACGACATGAAACATACACAGGCGACGCGGCCGTGATTGATATTAAATCACCCGGTTCGACAATTGGTGAAAACCCAAATATATAACCCTGAACAGCCACACTTGAGGAGACTCCGCTTTCTTAACTGCCACTGACTGCGTCACATGTTAAATTGATCTGCATTGTTAAGGTAATCCGATATGATCTCCCATCCATAAAAATCGTTTAGCATCTGAAATGTCGTCAGTCCAACCTGAAACCGATCTTATTGACGACCGTTTAATATTAACTAAATACATTTGAGATCCTATCTAGAAAATAAAACTGACTCTGAGCTCATGGGCACGTATATAAATTTTAGAGTCTTTGCTACTTATTAATGTGATTCTTCCTCGAATTACTTGATTAATCGATTCCATGTCGTACGCGTTGGTGGGAAATCTACTATTACTCCAGGTGGCACCAGTTCTGCTGAAAACATAAATAAGATATTTGCGTCAAGACCAACAAACAGATATGATCGGATTTTATGGCAACTTTAATAAACTCGCAGCGACGCTAGCGCTATCTCAAGTTTGTGAGATTCCCCAGCCGTAACAGGTGTAGGAAACGTCGCACTCAATTCTGGATTTATGGATGACATTGTGATCATCGAGGTAACGCTTGGAGTTGTATTTATAACAATCTGTTCCGTCGCAGGATAGATTTCAAGCAGAATCTCAATCGTCTCAGAACTCATAATCTGTGTAGTACAAACGAACGTCGTCGTATATATCATGGGTGACTTCAGCAAATTCATTCATCAGCACGCGGTATATTTCTCTGTCCATGATGCCAGCGGTGAGCAAACGCTGATAAATTTAATGTGGTCTCATTTATGTCTTCTGGCGCGTTGTTGCCAACACATATTAACCCAATAAGTGTTTAGAATCATTAATGTCACAGAGTACACCAAAGCCTATACCTTGCTTTGTTTGATGCTAATACCAGACTTATTACGATTTTTCATATTCTCCTATGAGTGAATTTTGGGTGCTACACCTCCTTGTCGCTCCATTACCTATTCGCACCGTTCTCAAAGATGCCCTGCCGCCAGTGTAATTCTTATTCCACTGTTGGTTGTTACTGATACCACCTCCTTTGTTCTTCTTCAGCCGCTATGGGTGCAAAAGGTCTTTCTTGTTTTTGTGGTGCGTTTCTTTATGCAGGTTTAATTAGACCGTTTCGTTTCTTTTGGTTTTTCTTCTTGTTCTTATATTAGTGTATGTGCAATTATAGGTGCATGTGCGGATATCTGTATTTTGTTTTGGTATTTTTGCACGTTTTTCCCATGTGACATTTACTGGTGGAGACCAAGCTAACCCTTTGCTGTGGGATGCACATTCTTGAGGTGTTCATGCTTACACGTCTTTTTTCTGCTTTTAGTTGTTGTATTTGCCTCTCTGCATTCTCAGAAAAATAGTAGAGCCGCAATCACTATAACCTGTTTTAGATGCGAAACAAGCAAGTTCACGTTTATTAAAACAAAGTCACCTTGGTAGTGTCAGTGCTGCATTAACAAAATTACCTGTGACATAATATAGACAACTTCCTCATGAAAAACACGTTCCTTAATAGAATAAGAAAAAGCAGCCCATTATAAAAAAATAATACAGTCTGCTTGGGTACTGTAAAGGTGAAGCCGTTGTGAAAATTAACAAGCGCAGCAAAGGTCACACATCGCGTTGCTCAAGCATTATTGGCCAAACGAATGTTGCAAATCTATCTACCAGTGCTAAGAAAATTTCATTTGATTAGTATGATGTCCATACACCTAATGAGCTCAATAACGTTGATATCTTATTTCTTCCGAATGACTGTACGTTGAACGCTATACAAGTATGCGTTAACCATTGTCGATGTTGCAAGCAGATACAACGAAGTTGAGCCATTGACGTCGAAAGATTCTGCAAGTGTCACAGATGCACTGAAGCGCATTTATACAAGCGGGCCATTAACATGGGTCAGAATTCGAGGCTTATCTTGTTCACTATCATGAACGAAATCGACTCGAATCGGCTGGCACAGATGTTACATTGCCAAGCCGAATGCGGCAAAACTCATTAGTTCGAAAAAGACATTTTCAACTCTTTGGTCGCCTTTGTGCCTGTGTCAACTTGGACTTAGTGTGCCATCCAAGCTTGTTAGCAAAATACAAACATTCGATGGACCTAGGTTACACGCATTCCCAATTGAAAGTACAATTGCAGATTTATCACGTGTGATACATGTTTGCGAATTGGAACCAGCTTCGTGCATAAGGTATACTTGTGCCCGGATTCATTCCCGACATTTCACTGATACGGGGACAGACAAGACCAGATACAGACAATGTTTCTCATCGTTGTGTACAACATGTATATGCTATGGGTATTCTAGATAAACCTTAAAGAAATGCTCTTGGTGTACTCGTTTATGTCTTTTTGTATGTCAATACGTGTTGGATCAATCTAATGAAATCTACCTACAGGAAACGGTTGCAGAATAGCCTTTGGTCAATATCGGTGAGAAATTCCAACCCCATTTGATTTTGATAATGCATCACAAGCCATTCACGGCTGTGAGAAGTAATGTGCGGAAACTGGGTTGTTCACATGCATGGCAGTATCACGAAATTTTTCAAACGCATCAGTTAACAACAACACATCAGTGCGCAAATACAAATCCTGATAGCCACCTATGTTTCGTAATCGAATGCATCAAAACTTTGTTAGCTTCTCGTAGTCTTTGGCGGAAATACATTCACGTGACCTCAACGAATAAAACGCTTCCATCGGTGGCAACTGAGTTTCAACAAACTTGCCCCAGTTGCTTATGTAATCGTATGGGTATACACATTTTCTCGTTAAAAGTTCAGTGCTGGGGGCTCTAGCTCATCGGGCACAATTTCGACCGGTATGTTTGAAGCTTTCCTCCGCCAGACTGTCTACAAAGTTGTCAAAGGACGAATTCAGAAACTGTAACGAATCGATGAACTGCCGTCATTGATGCGACAGTGATCTCTTACTTAGGAACCGAAACTTTCATCGAAAGCTCCTTCACACTCCAGCAATGTGTGGCTGTATAAAACTCACTGGTCATAATCATGTCTGCTGGTGAATAGTGCTTTTTCCCTATCGATTTCGCTGTAAGCTCGAGCGATTTAGGAAACACTTCAACTGAATCACGGCCACTATGCAACATAGGTGGTTCAGTTTGCTCGTCACAACTGCTGTATGCGGAACATGTTCAGAGACTCATGTTGTATTTCTTTTATTTCTCAGATCCTGATAATCTACCTTATCGTTGAGACATTCAAAATCACCGCAGATGATATACCAAACTTTCATCTTTCGTTGCAGTACAATGAGTTTGAGAATGATCTTCGCGGGTTCTGGCACTATGTTACGCTGCAGTTTTTCATTGATCCCTCCACAGTACAACTCGTGGTCAATGAGCCGTTGCTTGGTGTTAACGACATGCATTCAATGTCTGCGTGGAAATTTCTTACTCTCATGATTGCTGTGAAATGTCGAATTTTGAATTACAGAAAATGTTAAAGTTGAATGCATTTAGCAATTAAAGTCTTATCACAGTTAAGCCAGAGAAGTCTTTGTGAAAGGTCACTTCGAACTTTCGTCGTTCATCTCCCCCATGTCAGTGTAAACTTCAAAGGAAAAATATTTCCGACCCAGTGAAAATGACAAGGGTATCTTAACAGGGTCCTTAGAAAGTAAAGATTTGAGATACCAGCCCTAACCGCTTGGTAGGAACCTATGTCAACTTATCATATTTTCAAAGGAAAATTGTCACGCACTGTCGTACACAGATTATGAGCTGTTTAAATGTGATGAAAGGAATTATTTCTTTGGGAAAGATTAGGGACAACCGCCTACGATTGGGTAGAAGAAATTAGGGCGTACACTTTAGAGCAATCTGACTTTAAAGTGACGACCCTAATCGAAATTCCTTAGTCTGAAAATTTCCTAGAAGAGGAAACTTAGTCGCCCCGAGGAAGCCTAAAGATTAGTGCTTCCTCGTGAAACAAGAAAGGGACCAGTTGGTCGTCGTGTAATAAGAAAGGAATGTTTAGTGCTAGGACGCACAAGTCCTGAAGAAACAGCGACGAGTTTTCGGATAGGAAGACGAGACAGTCCGAAGACAGGAGTACGGGAAAAGAAAGAAATAAGGACGAGGTCAATAAAAGGACCAGGAAGTCCATGAAGGGGCGGAACCTAGAGTTTAGGAATGGAGCTAGGAGATGTTGATATACGGTCAAAGTGAATGAAGGTGATGCAATCAATCGTGGACATTGGGCTCTTTTCACCTCTCGTTATGATGATGTAATAAATCCAAATTGAACACACCTGTTAAATTCTACTTATTTAATCTAACTTGAGTTTGAATTACCGTTTCAATTTGTTCTGATTAAATTTGTTATTTTCTTGTCAAAGAGGGCTGTATTTTTTTATTTCTTCCCAGTATTCTCGTTCAGGTCTCTATTGAAATTCCATTATTCTTTCACTCCCGCCGGGCTATAATATCGAGGGAGGTCATCCTGTGTATAACACCAGCCAAACCCAATTAACCACCCCTCTTTCTAAGTGGGCGACGTTACAATTGCAGTATCGGTTAAGTAACCGGGCATGATTCTTTATTAATATGTAATGTGATGCCAATTCTAAATTAATTGTATTACTCAGCAAACACAACAAATCGATCTGGTTTCGTTCACGATGTCTATGCGAGGATAGTGCAAGCGGATAAACACCTTTATCAGAAGTGAACACATGAACATCGATGCATGGTTTAAGTCTTTCAAGTTTTAAGTTTTGTTCATCCTCAAACACACTTTATAACGCAAGTACAACAGCTTTTATTTTGAACCTATTGCTTTTCATATATTACGCTCACGTACAAGTTGTTTGAGTTTTTGTGTCGTTGTTGTATCAGCAGCCTATGGTCTATTAGCAACCAATGATGGATTATCTGAAACAGGATGTTGATCCAGTGCAACTATAGGTAGCAATAATTCAAATATGTCAGTTTTTCACACAAGGCTTGGTATTCACATTCCATTATGCCGAGTCTGTTTTTGTTTTGAGTTTGTTTGCTTTATGTGGAGTTTTGTTGTTGTTGTTGTTGTTGTTTTTAATTGATGTGTGGTCGGCATGTTTATTTTATGTGAAAATCAATCTCTAATTAAAATGTCCGTCAATAAATTATTTTATTTTATTTTACTCTACTAAGATCAAAAACTAACAGCTTCAATCCTAGTTATTACTTTATATTTATTTTTATGTCGGTTTCGAGTGTTTGTGCTGTCACAGGTATTTGTGCAATACAGTTTTATCGAATAAATCCACATGGTCGTCAGACTTGAATACGGGATTTGACTCCGATACCACATTTAAGACATGGTCAACCACCTGTGCCAGTACGTTACATCAGCAGATGTGATATACAGTATTCACTGTGGCAAGTTCTGACGCGTAGTTCACGTTTTCTACAGCATACACCTTTGCAATGATTTTGTCCTAATAAGTCTGAACTTTTACTGATGCAATATTTATTTAATTAGCTGTAAAAGCACTATATTTGTTTTATCATGTCGCCATTCATCTCATTATAAGCCTTTGCCAACTGTCGTGAATCACCCCATGTTAAATAGTTCAGTGTGCCTTTTTCATTGTCCTCATAACGAAATTCCGTTGTGGCAATAGACGAATATCTTTTGAAAGGAGTCCGTGGAAATAACCTCGAATGATCGATCACTGGGTATGACACCAACATGACTTTAGTCAGACTGACGTACAATAATGTCAAACGTACAGCATATTTGTGTGTGATTTGTGCCTGATAGCAGACATTGATAATTTCTTCAAGTATTTTTGCTATGCTGCTTTTGTATTGTTGTTGTATTACATTCGGTATATAAATGTCAAAAGCGTTTGTTTAATTGATTTGCTTTTGGATATCTTCACCATTGCCGGTTGAGTATTCTCTCATTCGTCTAACTCTCCTCGCTCGCATTAGATGTTGCAGGTGATTTTACTCAACGCCGGATATGACATCGTCATCAACAGTGTAACAACACGGAATTTTACCACTTACAATTGCTTGAAGCGAGGCAGCTGCTAGTACCATTTGTATGTATTTTATTTGACTCGGCCGGGGCTCGAACCCGCGACCACTTAGGCCACCAGAGCGGTCTTTAACGATCGGAAATAGCACCCACGATGATGGATCTTGATTACAACCACAATATTATTCCACTATGCCAGTACAAAATCTATTCGGTGGCCCCATATATGGTCACTTTGTAGCTCACGTGACCCGAACAAAAGTGTGCACGACAAAATGAGCGCCGTCATACTTGGTTTAAAAAAATATATTACAGAAAACAGTTTAGAAAAGCTGTCGATGTTATTCTCGTTTATAATCTAATTTATAAGATATGAAGACATGAACAATGTCACAAATATAAGACTAGAAAAGGAATTATAAGGTTATTTTC
The DNA here is from genome assembly GCA_028554795.2 of Sinohyriopsis cumingii. Taxonomy (NCBI): domain Eukaryota; kingdom Metazoa; phylum Mollusca; class Bivalvia; order Unionida; family Unionidae; genus Sinohyriopsis; species Sinohyriopsis cumingii. The sequence goes on from CM068841.1 coordinate 6,216,251, forward strand.
ATTTATATTCTAATGTACAACGTATTAACAATGTGTTGTATTAGGATATATTAGTTGTTCCGGTTACCTTTGACGTTGGATTGTGGGTTGTGATACGAGTATGCCGGTAAATGACTGGCACCTTCCAGCGATATGCCGCTTGTAGCTTGCTGTAATATCTGCATCGGTGTTTCGAATCCTTCTGCTGCTCGTCCCCTATTGCCGAAACGAATGTCGACGCTATGATTTTTAATGAATCTGGTGCGTGATTGTGTTCGGATGATAAAAGGACATCGTCACTCAGTATATTCAATATTTCACGGAAGCCATATTTCCTGCAACATCTACAGAATGCACTCCCATAAGCATTATCTCTGTCCATGTGATATATGTAACAGTCGACCACCAAATAGCCTTGTTTTATAGTGAATCGACCTTCTCCATGTTTAATTTGTTTTAAAATAGTGGAGGTTTTATACGCTAATTAATCTTTAGATTTCACGATCTGATAATTTCTAACATGTTCTTAATATGTTTCAAATTAAGAACCACCATCTCTTGTTCTCCTCTCAATCGAAGTGTTTATAATATCTGTGTAACCTATTTAATGATGAGCTTTCATATGCGCTGCGCTCTTTGGTATTGGTGAAATTGATTCGCGCTTTTGTCAGTGAACTTTTTATGAAGCTTTGCATACACTGGCAGGAAGCAATATTTCCTTACCACCAACACCGCAAGCACTTATTGTTTTCACATTAAAGTACATTTAATATTATATCAAATGTCTATCAACATTTACGGACGTTACTAAGCCCAACATGGCGCTGATGTGGTTCTGAGTAGCTTTGCCTCCAAAGCGGCTTTGACCACGTTTACTAGACATTTGGTCGTAGGTGTCGGCCAGGTGAGCTTGTGACTTTTTAAAGATCAAATTGGCAAAATGCAAACGTCTAATGTGGACATTCAAAATATCTTTTTAAAAAGGATTTACCTTAATTTATCAGCCAGGTTGATCATGGCCCAGCTTGTAATTGTTCGAGATAGAACCAGTAAACTGCAATCATCTGATGTGGACATTCGAGATATTGTTATCAGGTTGAGAGCCGCTGTTGCAAAGAACCTTATGACATCACTGAAAGCGATAAAATCAAAGATTCTGGCGTATAGGTCACTTTTATATATATATATAAAATTATATTGCTATAACTGAGGTAGAAGCTAAACAGTATAATATCATTTGACGTTTGTCTATCCATCGTATAAAGATTTATAAGGAATATATGTTCTCAGTAGAATACATACAATAACCGCTTTGTTTCTTTTGTAGAGATTTTGATATCTTCGAATATGCACATTTAAAGAAATTTGTACTTGGCTACCAAGGTTTTATAAAAAGAAATGGCATCTTTTTTAACGTTCATAATTTGTTCTTGTCTTGATGAAATTGGCACCTAATCTCTTACCCTCCTCCCTTTTCAAACCAGTCGTTAAGGATGCAGCACACTTTGTATTAATTAATAAATCATTCGTATTTGTCACAAACTCTACGACAGCCCCGTAAAAGTGCATTATATTACTTTTATACTATTGACTGTATTTATGAAAGTTACTATTTTTTGTTGTTAGTTTGCTTTTGTACTTTTTTTCTACAGCCATTTAATGAATTTATTTTCATAGATCTTTTTAGTTCAAAAACCATGCTCACAAATAGCACAAAGTTACCCTCAACATCACCTGTACTAAGTTCATTTATTATACCCTACAGAAACTATTGACCAATGAGGGAAAACTCCATAATAATATAATAACAAATGTTCGAATTGTTTTTAATAATGTGAATGGTTTTGATAAATCTAATTCTCATATCTTAACGGCGTGAAAGTCTGGTTCGTATTAATTTGTCATATACAGTAATAAATTACAGATAGATAAGATTTTTTTAATTGAGGAATAATTAAATAATACTACTGCTGCTAATCCTAATATGATTAGTATTGCTATTATTGTTATTATTATTGGTGGTGGTGGTATAATTGATATTATTATTATTGTTGTTATTATGATTATTCGCACATGGATAATTTTAAAGCAACTGTATAAACAGTAAAAGACTCGACAGAGAAAAAAAGTGCCGTATTATTCAGCTTGAACATTGCCATAAGATATTACAATTGAAAATGGATTGGAAGCTAATTAATAAGAGCTCACAAATTTCTATCGGCTTTATAATCCAATTGCAATGCTAATAGAACATAACAAATAACAAAGTAAGTATGAGAAATATTTCAACCGGTAGAGGATCATAACAAGAGTAAAACGAAAGCGAGAGGTTGATGGCAGAGAACATTCTGGATGATTCATAGAGTGTTTGCGCATTAAATATCTTCCTTTGTATTCTTTCAGTCGTAATGTCCTTAACCTTGTAACGTTTAGACCAAACAATCGATAGGCTTCTTCAGGGCTTCAAATCAAGCTATCTTCAAAATTTGGTACAGGTATGTGATGTAGAACTAATGTTATTGTGCGATAACTACCACAGCAACTGACCTTTGACATTTTGACATATAAATCGATACCGACCTTTGACATTTTAACACATAAATCGATACTAACCTTTGACATTTTGACATATAAATCGATAGGCATCTTCCTGTCATGATACCGGACAGATGGACAAGGTCATGGCATAATACGTTGTGGCAAAATACACACGTATGAAAATCAATTATACAATATGCACATGCCGATAGTGAATAGCTTCACAATTAAGCAAATTCAGCCTCACTACGACCCCCAAATTGCTTCATCATAATTGTGGTTTTATGAGGTTTGTTTAAATGGAGCTACAGGATATCAGAGAAGAACGTTATCTTTGTTTAGACAATGATGTGTTGACAATTTCAAACAGAAGTGGAATTTGACATTTATTTATTTATAGTAATAATAATATACAAAGAAACTGCATATTCCTGGATTCAGCTATACTCAGTCGGTGCTATATTGTCGAACTTCAGAGCGAATATATGTGCATTGTTGCATCTAATGAAATTGGCACCTAATCTGTTACTCTCTTCCTTTCTCGTTACTGATGGCAGCACGCTATGACTGTATTAATTAGTAAATCATTCATAATTGTAACAAAGTCTACGACAACCCCATAAATGTGCATTATAATTACTTCTATACTATTGACTGTAATTACAAAAGTTACCATTTTGTTGTTAGTCTACTTTTGTGCTTGATTTGCTACCGCCGATAAATGAAATGAATTTATTTTCATAGATGTTTGTAGTTCAAAAACCAATTGGCCTAATGGCAAAAAAACAACCGTTTTTGTTTTTTGTTGATATATTGAGTACAACATTAGTTACAGACAAATCTTCGCGCGGTTCTTGTAAGCGTTAAATCAATCATTATGGAAACTTAAACAGACATGCTCACACATACATACTAATAAACAAAGCAAAGTTTAAAAGTATTTCAGACACGCACTAAGTCTTCCTGGGCAATCAATTTATTAATGGGCACGTGCCCTCTCTGGTAGCATATCGTTCGACATTCTCCTGGTATATATCTTTCAATCGGTTGATTTTCGTCTCTCTGTCCTTGGCCCTTTTATCTATTTGATCTCTTTCTTTTATCACCTGTATAGTCTCTTAATCAGTATCATGTTTGTTTTGCTTGTTAGTTTTGGAAGGAAGTGTGTTTTTTATTTGTATTATTATTGTTTTTATTTTTGTTGCTGCTTTTTATGTTATGCATGCATATCTCTTTCTTGTCTGTCTCTTAGATAAGTATATTTTCAAAAGTTGCTATGTATTTTACTTTTGTATGTCCTCTCTATGTCACTGTCTGTATGTTTGTCTATCTCTCCCATAAACGAAAGTGTATTCAGTCGCAAGAATATTACAAGGGAAATATTTACGTCCATGTCTGGTCTATATTCGAAGTTGTATTTGAAACGTTTTAACAATCGTTTAGAAAGGGCGTGAGTGTTGTTTATGCGATAATAATTCCGAGTTCATGTGTATGTGTGTGTGTGTGTGTGTGTGTGTGTGTGTGGATAGCAATCATCTCCCCTTAATGTGAATTTTGTATGCAAGTTTAATGCGGTATCTATGTGCTTTTCATTTGTAGAAAGAACAACAAAAATCTGTAAATCAAGGGAATGTTTACTTGCAAAATTCAACTAAGTGATGGAATGTAGATCGTGCATAAACTGATTCTTAAGTCTACTTGTAGCTTTACATATTTTCCTTATCTGAAATATTGACAGTTACAGTCATAGAAATGTATTGATTGTCAACAAATCTCTTAAATGAACCACTCCGTCTTTTAATGATCATTTTGTTTAACTTTAGCTTATCGTGAGGCTCGATTCTCTTCGAGTTAAAAAGTATATCAAGAGAATTTATTTTCGATCAAACTTTAACCTTCAGTTTTAAAGAATAAATACAGATATATGCTTTAATCTTACGAGCAGATTTGTCGTGTTAAAGATATACAAACGTTGTGCTTCATATATTGGTGTATGGTATGCGTAAATAGGGTGTTACACTAAGGTTTATTTGTCAATAGACTGTTTGGGGCGTTTTTTATGTATATAAAAACAATACAATACGCACGAAAATAGTGTCAGTTTTATCTTGTTTTCCATCACTTGTTGAATAATACCAATCACATACCTTGTCTTTGATCACATGACACATTTACGGGTATAAATAAGGGACAAAATTTATTATCAACAAATACGTGCGGTTGCTGCTAGAAAAACGAAACAAAGCAAGACAGAAAGGTCGAGCAAACGAATACACATAGCTTTCAGCTGACTTCAAGGTAGGTGTGTCGCCATGTAATTATTTTGATTATAAGCTTGTCTTACTTTTATTTTATATAAAAGATGCTTCATGCTTCTTTAAAAAAAAAAGAACTAATTCTATGTAAGCGGTTTCTAACAGACCACTTCCGAATTACTTCCATATAGCAATACTTCGAAGACATTTACATGGCATTGATATTAGGTCAAGAATGACTGGATTTGGGATTTTAACAATAAACAGAAAACCTTTCAAATTCACAAACCTTTTTAACTTTTCATGCACAACCAATGAAATGATAGTGATTATTTCAAACAGGCTTCGTGCAATACAAATAATCTGATGTAAGTAAGTTGATATAACCCATTTTATTAAGATTCAGTTAACAACCATTACTCCATGCTTGCAAAATCCCTGAATAATTTAAACATACAAAAATGGCGTGTTAGCGTGCTTAAATCGTAAAAGGGAAGAAACTACTATACTTTTTAATTAGGCTTGTATTTTGAAAATTAATTAATATTGGTAACAAAACTTTATATACGTTTGCAATAAAATTTGGCGTCTGTAAGTGAAAAATGCTAACTAGGCGTCGACCATAATAATTATAACGGGGAACTTAAAAATAGCATTAACACTTTAAAATTTCAAATGTTTATCACAGTCTGTTAGAGCGATCACATGCTTTTACAAATAAATTGTTAGTAGACCTGAGCAACAATAGATGTCATCCGCTCTCAAAAGAACACGTGTCAACATGTGAACAGATCCTTCTACAGTGTTCTCAGCTAAGTGCTGACCTTGGCAGTGTACCACTCAACAGCGGGCAGTAAAAATCAAATAGGTCATCCGATCTTCAGATACGCTTGCTGTACCGATCAAATGACCATATGGATGCCACAACCAAAATTGACCATTTTGAACAAGGCACCCTAATGCAAGATCAACTTATAAATTACAAAACTATAGATACTAACAGAAAGCCTGATTTGCGTTCTGTTTATGTATGTATGTTTGTAACAATACCTTGAGCTTCCAAATACTATACAACTTCACTGGCAAATCTACAGCATACCAAAAATATCGCTGCTGTCGACGTCATTCGGGAACTATCGTATAGTTCATGACGATTAGCTTTGATACACTACACTCGGTTGTGATACAAGCCTAATGACACCAACAAAGGTGCTGATTTTGTCACAATACACCCAATTTCACCAAAATGGAGGTCGTTACCTCCAAAAGTCTATTTTTGATGCAAACGTAAGCTTAGACGCCATGTCTGTTTTTATTTACAGATGCTTTTACTTTTGGTGGTGTGCATGACAGTGATGTCTGCAAATACATTCCTGAATGTGCAGGCGGCCGAATTATGTCCTGACAAGGAAACAACGTGCCCTGAAGATCAAGTGTGCTGCAAAACGGATGGAGACAAGTCAGGATGTTGTCCTCGAACAATGCTAGTAAGTCTAAAAGAAGCAATTATTTCATTCTCGGCTCCGCGGCAGTTTTGCGCAATAGGAGTAAATCAAGGAAGTAAATAAATATAACTCATTGGAAGGCACACATAACCATATTTAGCAGTGTCAAATTCATGAAACATGACAATGTTAGATTAGCATGCAAGATTTAAGATAAGTGGTTCACACTTAGCCAGTACCCTTTCCAGTGTTGAATAATTCAAAATGAAGAACATTTATAATTTTCCGTATCCGAAAGTTATTCAAACCATTCTATTGCATACCCAAATGAGCCTCGTTATGTCCCTATAAAAAATGAATAGTTAGGGCTCCAAAATACAATACTAATATCATACAGTCTCATAGTCAATCATGATCACCTCAGAGTTTATATAAGAGACCAAGATAGTAATATATGCGCTTCATGTGGTGTAATAGTCATTTAATGTTTGTTAAAACTATCCGAACCCCACATCACTTTTTTTAACCTGCTTATAATATATGCAGGAATCTTTGTCAGTTTAGTCATGTATCACATATTCAAAATGGCATTCCTGTTTTCCTTGAAAAGCCCTTCGGTTTAAAGATGTCTTTGATCTCAGTCCCCTACTTGAATTGATAATTGCATAAGTTTCTCTAAGACCTGCCACACACTGGTATTATATATATACATATATACATATACATACAGACACACACACACACACACACACACACACACACACATATATATATATATATATATATATATATATATATATATATATATGGAGAGAGAGAGAGAGCAGACCGTCCCGGTATACTTGCTGTTCACACACACACACACACACATCTGACAGTACAAGCTTACTCGCTACACTGCAGATATTGCGATAAGAAGGTATCAAGGTACCAAATAAGACTGAATGACATAATCTCACAAATTCAAATAGTTTTATGTACTTATTATTTATCTATACACAACTTTATATTTGTTTATATCCTTTCACTTGTTTTATTGTCATTCAGTGATGATTATCGCTGCATTATTACTAAACATATCTTAAAAACAAAAAGAACGGGAAATATGAAGAAATAAAGCATGCCTAAGTTGTCAATCCGGGGCAGGTTTACTCTCTAAAGATTTCCAGTTTCAGGAAATTTTGCTATAATGCCATCTGAAACAAGCACCATTCGAGTAATCCCATATTATGCTAATGTCATTTAGCAAAATAAATTTCAATAGTGATGGAAAAAATCCATTATGATGTTGGCTTATAATTCTCAAAGACGAACAAAAAAAAAAACAGACTGGAAGGAACTCTAGCGAAAAAGACTTCAAACAGTCATATTATCAATAGTCGAGTTCGACATTTATATCATCTTTAGATAAAACCAGTTCTTCGGTTTGTATATATAAATTATATTTTTATGAAGACTGTTAGTAAACGTACCATGACAAACATTCAAGGACAACATCGAGATACGTTTCCCCAATTTAAGCATGATTGTAGAGCTGACTAGGCCTATAGTGTACGATGCATAAATTCTCACATCTAATACATCAACTAAATAACTTATACAACAAAAACTACTGCTACTGCTGCAAGAACAACAACTATTACCACTACTGCAACACTATCAGAACAGTTACTAATATCACTCCCACTACTACCACCACCATAACAACGACAATATACCATCACACAATTATGATACAAAATGAAATAAAACTGAATATCCTGACATTCATACTTTTGTGACTATTACGAGTCTACATTTCTAAGTCCAAATTTTAAATGTAACAGATGACAATATGCTTTCATATCACTAATCGACCTAGCCACTACGTCTTAACATTGTGAATAACATAACGTAACATTGTTGATATGATGCATGCAAAACCAACACAGAGTCAATACAATACGTGATTCATATCTAATATATTGTTGTATAAATTAATGAATAATGAATGTATTACCAAATAACATAGTTGAATATTTATATGGCCAGGCACAGAAAACATTCAGAGGACGTGGAATGAACAAAGTAGACAGCATGAAGGCTGTCTATGATCAAGTCAATGTATGCCCGGACCCAAATTACGCCTGCTTTGGAACTCAACCATGCTGTGCATCAGCAAATGGCTGGAACTGTTGCCCTCACACTGGAGTAAGTTCTATTCGCCTTAATTGTTACCCTTACAAATACAGTTTTACAAAAAATTATGAGTGGTTTGATAGTTTATTCAAAGTTGTTCTTCCTACTATCTATTTGTTTATACTGTATACAGTGTTTTTTTATAGGACAACACGATTCACAAATGTCAAAACAGTGCTTACAGTTACCATTACTACACAAAATCATCATGACTGACTCTTATCTTGTGTTATGGCCAAGAACATTACCACGATTACTACAAAAATAACAAATTACAATTATAGCAGTTAATGAAAGTAATAACTATTTATACTTTTAACAAAAAATGAATTACTACAGGCACTGCCTCCAAGACCACCACATGTCAACCAATAACTCGATGTAAACACAAAATTAAAACTATGACTTCAACCATGTTACCATTATCATCCTAATGCTACTACGATTACTATTAACTTATACTCTCATTTCTACTTTCAGGGAAATTGTTGTGCCGATGGGCTAAGCTGTTGTGCACGGGGGAAAAAATGCTATTTTAACAGATGGTGCTATTAAGACCGAGAACTTCCGTGTTCCCTACATCTATGATACTCTCTAAAAGTGACAAGCAAAGTAAAAATTAACTCGAATTTCCCATCGACACAATTACAATTGCAATGTTTTATTATTCCCGAAAACAATTTAAGCTTTGGATGAAATATGAAAATATGACAAGCTTAAATATCATAAATGTAAAGATGTGTCACATGTCGACGGAATTTGTTATAACAATTACAAAATGTCAGCTACAGATTGAACAAGATTTTTCTTCAGTATTTCAAAGTCAATAAATTCTGTTTCTTTCCCTATCTTCTTGCTGTTCTTTATATTGGTATATACAAGCAGTAAATGTATCATTGTTAAAGTGATACGTTCTTATGAAAATATTGTAATAACGATTATAGCAACAAACTGAAATTCCCATTGGGTAGTACAATCAAATATGTAAAAAAAATTATGTTCCAATCCTAATTTATATACATCTACTTTTGTTAATACTTCTCTATTCAGTATTATTTCATTTACGGAACTCTACCCCGACCCCGCCTTTGTATATGCAGTATGCAAGCAAATAGTGTGTGTGTGTGTGTGTGTGTGTGTGTGTGTGTGTGATTTGGATTTTTAACGTAGCTTTAACAATGTTTCAGTCGTATCACTATGATGTCTGCAGTATGGCAGTTTATAGTGATGTCTAGCACTGGGGCATCATGCCCCACCCAGTCACATTATTCTGACACCAAGCTGACCAGTCCTAACTCTAACCTCATAATGCTGAGCTCCTAGCGAGCAGCTGCTAGCACTAATTTTAGAAGTATTTTGCATGACTCGACCGGGGTTCGAACCTGCGACCTCTCGCAACCATCACTATCTCACCTTTTTTCAACAACAAAAAAGAAATATTATATTCACGCATAATTAGAACTAATTTAACTGGTTTAAACTTGCAATCTTGTGACAACAATCGTATTCAAACATAATTTTCACAAGCTGCTTAACCAGTTTTTCATGCCTATCAAAATCTCTTGTCAGTGCATGTGTATTTTTAGTGTACAATTTATGTACAAAGTAATGAACTATGAAAGAATAATGGTCATACACTTTTTGGTGTGTGAAAATGTTTGCCACAGCATTCAGTCTCAAACTTTTAAATTATGCTTCATAACATTTTAGCACACAACAAACTGAATTATCCCCAAACATGAACTATTTCTATCCATCTTTATTAATGCAAAAGAATGCTTGTATCATTATTCTATAATACTATTATGGCTTCAATTTTGTCTATTTTGCCTATGGGGACATCCATGAAACATGTATGCAAAACAAACTGACCGTTCTCACCCCTCCTCCTCTCATTACACAGCGTAAACTTTTGTAAAACAACAATAAAAAATACATAGTCCTGTGTGTCACCCCTTCTTCCAACAATAGTTGGGGAAATTGAACTTTGAAAGACGATTTTTAATACATTTTTTAAAGCTATTTGAGTTGTAATACTGTGTAACGAGACATGATAAGAACGAATTTTAATTCTTGAAAACAAAAGTGAGAAAGTATTAACATCAGTGTAGAACACATGTACTAACAGTCACCCCCTCCCCATATGCAGGGGTAAGCTTTCGTCAAACGCCCTCCCAACTCTTCCATGCATATGTAATTTACAGACATTATATTACAATGCATTTGTTGCAAAAGAAGCAAGAATTCAAAGGTACCTGAAATAATTGATACAAGTGATAGGTAGAGTTAGTAAAAAGGGAGCTTACTCCATCACTGGTCATATTTTAAAACCTTGAGGCACAAGTGTAAAGTAAAGTCTTGCTACGAAACATTTGTATGTACACGATGTTGGCAATGAGCAATAACAAGCAGCAGTGATCAGTACAGGGTATCCTACTTCTGACAATTTAGTAGTAAGAATCACAGGTTGAAATGATGTAAAACTTTGCTGGCTGGGGGAGGAGGGAATTGTATTTTGTATTATTTTAAGGAAATAGAAAGAACCCATTCTCTTTAAATTGAACAGTTATCAACATGCTTTAGCTTGTGGATTTATCAAACCATCCAACAGTACATCAGACACTCGACCTGTTCTCTTGTCCTAGTTTCGGTTTCTGTATTTTACCAGTATCAGAAACTGTAATTGCTTTGATCCTATCTATTATGTAATTTATTTCTATACCTGTTTGTTCAACCACGGGTGTTTGTGCAACCACTTATTTGTGTAGTCACAGGTGCTTGCGCTTTGCACACCTGATAATATTCACACACAAATCCACATGGCTGGAAAGTTCATTACGTAATTGAGCTCTAATGCCACATTTAAGACATGACCGAGTGCCTGGACCAATACGTAACACTAGCATATGTGTTTCACAGTATTCGTAGTGCCATGTTCCGCCACATAGTTCTTTTTTTTAAACAAGACATAACCTTTGCATTTGTAGTGTTCCAATGCCATTGAGCTTTGCATATATATATATATATATATATATATATATATATATATATATATATATATATATATATATATATATATATAGTCACGTGTTTAGGCTCGAATAAACAGTTACACAAGAACGAGTGAAAACAACAAGCTTTGAAAAATACAATAATTTATTTCACTGGAAAAATTCTGTAAAAATAAAAAAGTAACTACGGTTTTATAGAATCAAATCCAAAAATAATCTAAGAATATTCCACGAATAATATTTTTGAAGTCCTAATAAACAAAATGTTCTACTGATTTCAAGTTCGAATCCCGACGAAGAATCCAAGATGGAAGTCGATTACGTATGCTGAAATACGTAATGCTGAATTCAGAGTTCCTTGTAGAAACAAGGATTATCGCTCTGGTTTCTGATAGCTGCATAAACGTTGTTTTTTTTAAAAAATGTTTTTATTCAACATTTTTATATGAGCACACGTATTTTCCAAAATAAAACAGTAATTAATCCTTTTGAACCCAAGTAATTTGAAATAATTCCAATCCAAGTAATTTGGAATAACTCCAAACAGCACAACATACAACTTCCAGTGTAACATCCCAGCTTCTACTGAGAATAATTTTCCAAAACCTAGGTTATATCGCCTTCTAAACGTAAACGGGGGATCACGTGATCATGTTCTCGAAGCGCATAGAAATTAAGTATTAGTTAAAGGTCACGTACATCCAGTGTGACCCTGAAGAAAACCAATCATTTTAAAATAAAAATGCAACTTGTTTACGTGGTTGCTACAAATTTTGAAACAAGGTCAGGATTTAGATCAACACCTGGTGTTTATAAAACGAACAGTCAAGGTCAAACTATTTTCCGAAAATAGTATCATCTGTGGTGAATAAATTTACATTACAATATCATGTAATGAAAATAAAAAATTGTAAAACTGACAATTAAATTGAAATAAATATATGTTAAATGATATATAATTAAATCAAATATACGTAACATAATATATATATATATATATATATATATATATATATATATATATATATATATATATATATATATAGACACACACACACACACACACACACACATTTGTAAGAAGTCTGCACAAATAACCAAAAACAACCCATCACTGCCAACAACACAAATTTTTTCAGACTGCCGTATGTACCCAATAATGTCAAAAGTCTTGTGAATTTCATAAAATCTTTTGGGTGGTTTATGTTCGACAAGTCATTATTACTTTTCTCTTGTGCGTGTGATGCTCCACTTCTGCCTTGTGGTACATTATTTTGTAAAACTGTTCCGATTCTATTCCTATATAATATCCACAAAAATATGTTGAACTGGCCTGCTCTTACACATCTTCATTATTACAGCTAGAACATTAGGTAAAATCATCAAAAGTTTCAGAAGCTTCAGATGTAGTGGACAATTTATTCAGAGACTATTTTTTCTTGCACCATATTATATAATTTTTCTTTTCTTTTCATGTGCTTGAACTAGTATATTCCACTCCATTTACATGGTGCCCCTCAAATTAATCAATTTATCAACGTGTTGACGTTATGTCTCTGAAAATGCATATAACATCGTTTCAGCTTCTTTGATAAATTTATACGAGGCATTTAAACGATATAGCGATTGAGGTTTATCTGTCACAGACTTTATATCCTAATTATCCTGACATTTTCTCATTATATACCATAGTATATATTGTGGTGTAAGAGGTGCTCATGGAGGGTTAGTATCTCTGGTGGATGTAGCAGTCGTACTCCCTTGAGGGCAGCTAGTCCACCTTCGGTCCCCACTTAGCGTCCAGCTCTCACCTGTGGATCCAAGAAGGTGTAGCATGCGCAGCGGCCACATCACGGGCAACGGCTTCGACGGGCCGGCTAAACCAGGTTGAGGGTAACTGATCGGTCTCAAACCCTCAATGAGTTAGGGATTGTCACCCATTGCATATGAAGACTGCACCCGGCGGACTGCGATGAGGAACCACCAGCTGGTCAGTGGGCAGGAAGGCGGACCCAGCAAGAGATGTGAAGCGCTATGAGCATGGCAAGACACGTAGGACGCCTTGGTAATCCACTGCATCCATTCTCCATTCCAGCCGTCTTGACTACGTCTTGCAACTGGACAAAGTGTGGCTGGATGAGAATGGGGCTGACGCAGCGCAACTCTCCCTCACTTTAATTCAACTCACGCGCAAGTCATTTATATCATCAACGGTGCGCAAGTCCTGCGGAGATGGGCGAGCTGCGACGCGGCAGGTGTGTATGCCGTAGTGGCGGACCTGCACGCAGGCGGCTCAGGCCACAGTGTCGTCTTCCATTGACCTGAAGCAGAAACAGATGTCAACAGCTGTGTGAGCGACTAAGCAGACCTCTTCAGCATAGCGCTGTTTACCTCCGTAGATTGAGGAGGGGGCAAGAAAAGGTGACCTAAAAAAACCTGCTTCAACTACCCCCACCAGCTTACCACGGCTGGAGAGAATCCCATTCTTTCGTGTGGTCGAAACACAAAGAAAACTCGAAAGGTTCCATTCACCCTTTGTATGTGGAACATATGCCCGCTATTGGATCGTGCAGAGGCTGACAGACCGGAGAGAAGAACTGCCCTGATTTCAAGAGAACTTGCTTGCTACAAGATAGAGATAGCAGCCGTGAGTGAAACTCGCTTGGCCGACGAGGGCCAGTTGATTGAAGTTAGAGCTGGATGCACCTTTTTCTGGAGTGGACGTGGCACCGATGAACGTCGCGAGTCTGGAGTTGGTTTCGCTGTCAAGTCGAGTCTGGTGAATAAGTTCTCTATCTAACCAAAGGGAATTAATGGCCAGCTTATAATGCTAAAGCTACCCTTACATGGAAAAAAGCAAGTCACACTAATTAGTGCTTATGCACCAACCATGACCAACTCGGAGGAAGCCAAAGACAAGTTCAACCATGTTCTGGAAGCTCTGATTGCATCAGTGCCATTATAATTGGTGATTTTAACGCCAGAGTTGTCACTGACCACATCTCGTGGGAGGGAGTTATTGGTAGTCATGCCACTGGCAACTGCCACAGCAATGGACATCTGCTCCTGAGGATATGCGCAACATATTTTCTCCTGATCACAAATACCATCTTCTGTCTGCCTAACGGTAATAAAACAACTTGGATGCACCCACGTTCTAAGCATTGGCATCTGGTCGACTACAACTTTGTAGGAATGACAAGCAGGATGTCCGCGTAACTAAGGCCATGTGTGGTGCTGACTGCTGGACAGACCACAGGCTACTGATTTCCAAGATGAATATTAGACTTCAACCTCCCAGACGTCCACAAGGAATTAAAGTCCCAGGGGACTTAAAGTATCCATTATGAAAGTCTGCAACACTGAGCGAGCTGTTTGAAGCTCTGACAAGCCAGCTAGAAACCACAGACTCTGATACCAACGACGTAGAAAAATGCTGGGCGGCCTTCAAATATATGGTGTACGCTACTGCATATGATAACCTTGGCGACACTGCACGAAAGCACCAAGACTGGTTCAACGAAAACTGAAAAAATACAGTCCCTGTCTGAGGAGAAGCATCGTCTCCATCGTGCGTACATCAATTCCAAATCTGCTGTAAAGAAAGATGCCTTCAGCAGAGTCCGCCAAGCTGTGCAGAAGAAACTGCGCGCGATGCATGACACAAGGCTGAGCCGAAAGGCTGATGATATTCAGTCCTTTGCCGATAGAGACGACATGAAGAATTTATATAGTGCTCTTCGTAATGTTTATGGCCCAGTAACATCTGGCATAGCCCCACTCTTGAGCTCCGATGGCAGCACTCTCATAACTAAGTTGAAGATACTGGATTGCTAGGCAGAACACTTTGACGGCGTCTTTAACAGACCCTCTTCCATCAACAATGAAGCAATCAACTATAGATTGGCTGACCCTCCAACAGTGCTGCAAACTCATAAAGCCAATAACCTCCTGTCCAGTGGGAAAGCTCCAGAAGCAGATGCCATCCTAGCTGAGATCTACAAGTCTAGTGGGCCTAAGCCAGTGGAAAGACTACCAGAGATGTTCTGTGAGATGTGGAAGCAGAAACGCATACCCCAGGAATTCTAAGATGCATCTATCATTCACATTTACAAATGCAAAGGCAATTGCCAATCATGCGACAACCATAGAGGAATCTCTCTACTCTGCGACAAAGGCAAGGTCCTCACCAGGCTACTGCTGAAAAGACTCACAGAGCACCTTGATCATGGCCTACTGCCAGAAAGTCAGTGTGGCTGCAGAAAGGAGAGAGGCACCGTCAACATGATCTTTGCTACCTGGCAGATGCACAAAAAGTGTCCAGCTTTACACCACCTTCGTGGACCTGACAAAGGCATTCAATACTGTCAGTCGGGAAGGCCTTTGGAAGATTATGGCCATATTTGGATGTCCAGATGTCTTCCTGGAAATGGTGTGGCATTTCATGATGACATGCTTGCCAGTGTCCAGGGCCAGGGTAACTATGCTGAACCCATTGCAGTTACGAATGGTGTGAAACAAGGATGCATCTTAGCCCCACTCTCTTCAGCCTCTTGTTCTCTGCAATGCTGATGGATGCTTTCAAGGACTGTGATGTGGAAGTAGGTCTCTGATACTATCTGGATGGGAAGTTGTTCAATCTGAGGAGGCTTCAAGCTAAAACCAAAGTCCAAGTTGAGAACATTTGCGACCTCTTGTTTACAATGACTGTACCATCAACTCCAGCAGAGAGGCAGGCATGCAACAGAGCATGAACCTTTTATCCACAGCATGCACCAACTTCATACTCACCACCTCAACCAGCAAGACAGAGGTTCTGCATCAGCCAGCTCCTGGAGAAGATTATCTGGAACCATCCATCACCGTCAATGGCCAAAAGCTCAAAAATGTAGACAGGTTCACATACCTCGGCAGCACCCTTTCACAAGCAGTTCACATAGAAGATGAGGTCAACACCAGGATTGCCAAAGCCAGCATAGCATTTGGCAGACTCAGCTCAAATGTCTGGGATAGGAGAGGCATCATGCTTGCCACTCAACTCAAAGTCTACGCAGTGGTTGTTCTCCCCACCCTCCTCTATGCTTGCGAGACATGGACTGTGTATAGCCACCATGTTAAAAAACTGAACCACTTCCATATGAGCTCCCTAGAAAACTATTGAAAATGAGATGGCAGGACAAGGTACCAAACACAGAGGTGCTCACTCAGGCCGGCATGACAAGCATCCACACCATGCTGTGCAAGGCACAACTCTGATGGGCTGGCCATGTTGTCTGCATACCTGTAGAACGCCTAAGAAGGTCTTTTATGGAGAGCTACAGCAGGGCAAGAGATCTCACGGTGGTCAAACAAAGAAGTACAAGGACACCCTCAAGGCCTCACTGAAGAACTTAGGCAGTGATCCTGACAACTGGAATAGTTGCTGCTAACTGATTTGCTTGGCACAGTCAAGTCAATGCCGGAGCAGAAAAGACTGGTGGATGTAGCTGAGAAACGTGATCTGCGCAAATCCTAGAACAGCTTCCACAACTCGCAGTCAGCAACCTGTACATCCATGTCCCCTCTGCAACAGACTCTTCCGAGCCTGGATCGGACTAATCAGCCATCTCTGGACCCACCCCCAATGAATCGATAACATGGAATGGTCCTCATCGACACCGATGGAAGAACATCATCACCACAGTAATTCTTGAACATAAAAGGAAATTTCTCCATCCATGCTGTGCTTTGAATTAGTTCTTTAAAATTTTGGTACACAACAAACTGTAAGCGTGTAAGGTTTCACAGTCAACTAATGTAGGCAGTCCAAATCAGTTTCAGATAAAATTCAAAGATTATATGTGCCACATATCCATCCCTGACCTTTCAGTGATCAAATTTGATTTCAACATATAGCAGCCAGACTCAGCTGTCTCCCTCCTTATAAAGAAAAATTACGTCTGAATCAGATTTGAACAGCGATCTTGTGTCTGAGTATGGCCTTAGTTGTCACTGCTATCACTTTTATTGAGTGTAAATGAAAACCATGTATTTAGCATTAGGAAATCATTGGGAAAAACGCATAATGGGCCCCTCCCTTTATGAGATAATTTTCAAAATAAGCCATTACTACTTATGTCTTATGTAATGGTAAGCACTGATAGTAATTACAGGCTAATCGGCTATTTCCCAACTCTTTCATTTGAAATATTCAATTATTTTTCTATATTAGCAAAGGGTTTTTCTAATTCGATGCAGATTAAATCAAAATAGCTTATCTCTCTTTGAATTTAAGCCCATACAAGATTGACCATTTTCACACAATCTGCCTGAGTTTTGGAATTATGTAATTACACAACCAGCATTATATAGCCAGAGAAGTATTGGCATAGTCAATACTTCTGGTTGCCTAGTAGACATATACAGCCTAAAGAAGTATTGACAGATTCAATACTTCTGGTTCCCTAGTAGGCATATACAGCCTAAAGAAGTATTGACAGATTCAACACTTCTGGTTGCCTAGTAGGCATATACAGCCTAAAGAAGTATTGACAGATTCAATACTTCTGGTTCCCTAGTAGGCATATACAGCCTAAAGAAGTATTGACAGATTCAATACTTCTGGTTGCCTAGTAGACATATACAGCCTAAAGAAGTATTGACAGATTCAATACTTCTGGTTCCCTAGTAGGCATATACAGCCTAAAGAAGTATTGACAGATTCAATACTTCTGGTTGCCTAGTAGACATATACAGCCTAAAGAAGTATTGACAGATTCAATACTTCTGGTTGCCTAGTATACATATACAGCCTAAAGAAGTACTGACAGATTCAATACTTCTGGTTGCCTAGTAGACATATACAGCCTAAAGAAGTAATATATGTTTTGACTACTTTCATGGATTAATAACCCATGGGCTGCACATTTCTAAACTGTCACTTGCGTGCCAAATAATTGGGGTTAGAGGCTGTGGCTTTTAACATTGTTTTATTAATTGATGACTGGACTGCTGACATTGCACGACATTGTAATCTTTTATTCTCATAAATTATATATATATATATATATATATATATATATATATATATATATATATATATATAAAATCATGAGTTATTAATCATTTTTAAAACAATTCAAACTAATAATTTCAGTTATCAAGATGGAAATAAATCAAATACATAAAGTACACCTCCAGGTCCATATAATATTCTATACGTAAATATAGTAATAAAAAGCTTACTTAGAAACAAATATAATATAGCAATTGAACCAGACTGTAACACACTAAGATGCAATGAGTGATTAAATATAATTACACGGTTGATTTTATGATATCAAGCAGTATATGCTTTATATGTTAGGTTTTATTACATCAAAAAATCAATAATGATGATAAAACAATAATTATAACTAAAAAAATCACTATATATATATATATATATATATATATATATATATATATATATATATATATAGATTGATAGAACGTAATGAGCAGGAAATATAGCCTCTAGTTTTCTTATGTAATTTTACATTAAGTTCTTTGGTAGTAAAACTCTAGATGGTAAAGCAGTGTGAGTAGTACCACTGCTTTGTTTTGTAAATGGGCTCTAATACCTTACCTAGGTGGGTGGGTGTTGCCAACATTTATCATCAATATTAATTTATTCATAAATATCAACAGTTATCTAACATCAAAGGATAGTATGATTTCATATTTGCACATAAAATGATCACAAGTCATTATCCAAACTATTAAAATTAAGTTGTTATGCAACAAGTTGATGTACTCCTAGGTATCAGCACAGGAAACTGACGTTTTATCAATAAGGTACAATGAAATCTTTGTCAACACCAAATCACCTTATCTGTACTTTAAATAGTGTCTAAAAAGTTATGAATCTGTTATATGATCTGATAATTTTGGTTTTTGGAGTCAGGTTTTATGACAGAAGGGGCCTGATAGGTGCATGGATAGTGTGCCTCAAATGTTAAGACAAAATTAGCAAAATGATGGTACTTGTAATCTTAAGTTCATGAAATTTAAATTTATGAACAGACTCGCCTGAAGAACACTGCCAATAACACCGTAAGAATAGACTCATTCAAAGAACAATGACAATAACACTGTACAAATAGACTCATTTGAAACACAGCATCAATAATACTGTATGAATACACTCATTTGAAGAACAGTGTCAATAATACTGTATGAACAGACTCATTTGAAGCATGGTGCCAATAATACTGTAAGAACAGATTCATTTGAAGCACTGCCAATAATACTGTAAGAACAGACTCATTTGAAGCACGGTGCCAATAATACTGTAAGAACAGACTCATTTGAAGCACAGTGCCAATAATACTGTAAGAACAGACTCATTTGAAGCACGGTGCCAATAATACTGTAAGAACAGACTCATTTGAAGCACGGTGCCAATAATACTGTAAGAAGAGACTCATTTGAAGCACTGCCAATAATACTGTAAGAACAGACTCATTTGAAGCATGGTGCCAATAATACTGTAAGAACAGACTCATTTGAAGCACTGCCAATATTACTGTAAGAACAGACTCATTTGAAGCACGGTGCCAATAATACTGTAAGAACACACTCATTTGAAGCATGGTGCCAATAATACTGTAAGAACAGACTCATTTGAAGCACGGTGCCAATAATACTGTAAGAACAGACTCATTTGAAGCACTGCCAATAATACTGTAAGAACAGACTCATTTGAAGCACGGTGCCAATAATACTGTAAGAAGAGACTCATTTGAAGCACTGCCAATAATACTGTAAGAAGAGACTCATTTGAAGCACGGTGCCAATAATACTGTAAGAACAGACTCATTTGAAGCATGGTGCCAATAATACTGTAAGAACAGACTCATTTGAAGCACGGTGCCAATAATACTGTAAGAACAGACTCATTTGAAGCACGGTGCCAATAATACTGTAAGAAGAGACTCATTTGAAGCACTGCCAATAATACTGTAAGAAGAGGCTCATTTGAAGCACGGTGCCAATAATACTGTAAGAAGAGACTCATTTGAAGCACGGTGCCAATATTACTGTAAGAAGAGACTCATTTGAAGCACGGTGCCAATAATACTGTAAGAACAGACTCATTTGAAGCACGGTGCCAATAATACTGTAAGAACAGACTCATTTGAAGCACGGTGCCAATAATACTGTAAGAACAGACTCATTTGAAGCACGGTGCCAATAATACTGCAAGAACAGGCTCATTTGAAGCACGGTGCCAATAATACTGTAAGAACGGACTCATTTGAAGCACGGTGCCAATAATACTGTAAGAACAGACTCATTTGAAGCACGGTGCCAATAATACTGTAAGAACAGACTCATTTGAAGCACAGTGCCAATAATGCTGTAAGAACACACTCATTTGAAGCACGGTGCCAATAATGCTGCAAGAACAGACTCATTTGAAGCATGGTGCCAATAATACTGCAAGAACAGACTCATTTGAAGCACGGTGCCAATAATACTGTAAGAACGGACTCATCTGAAGCACGGTGCCAATAATACTGTAAGAACAGACTCATTTGAAGCACGGTGCCAATAATACTGTAAGAACAGACTCATTTGAAGCACGGTGCCAATAATACTGTAAGAACAGACTCATTTGAAGCATGGTGCCAATAATATTGTATGAACAGACTCATTTGAAGCACAGTGCCAATAACACTGTATGAATAGACTCATTTGACGCACAGTGCCAATAATACTGTATGAACAGACTCATTCAAAGAACACTGCCAATAACACTGTATGAACAGACTCATTTGAAGCACAGTGCCAATAATACTGTATGAACAGACTCATTCAAAGAACACTGCAAATAACACTGTATGAACAGACTCATTCAAAGAACACTGCAGATAACACTGTATGAACAAACTGATCTGAAGCACAGTGCCAATAATACTGTAAGAATAGACTGATATGAAGAACAGTAACAATAAATACTGTATGTCAAATGGAATCACACAGACACAGACAAACATTGTTTAGAAGCAACTGACAAGGGCATCTTGTGTCAGATAGCATAGAAAAAACCCAGAAGACAATGCAGATTAAAAGCTACTCTGAACGACACACAAACACAAAAACAGCTTTCTAAAAAAAAAAACTTTTTATTTGATAAAGATTAATGCCTCCATGCAAAAAAGGCAATTTGAGGAGCTAGAAATGCAGTGATTAAAGCTGCCACTAGATTCACACTGTGATTATCCAGGATTGCAATTCCACTAATATACTCCACATCAGGGCCAGGACGTTCCACTACACACTTCTTCTTTCTGTCATACCCTGTAAACATAACATGAAAAATCATTTTAGATTCTGATAAAAAGGTTGAATCAAGCAACATATTTTAGTTTTGTCCATAGATGTTATGAGTAAAAAGGCAAATGGGAAAGGAAGATGTGGAAGTTTTTCATCTGTGTATCTGGATATCTAAAGACAAATTTTTCATGGGGTTAGGGATTATGAGAAGGGGTGTTTCATTCTGCATAAAATTAACAAGAACAAATTTGTTCATTGAAAAGAAAAGTGTACTACTTTAAATTCAAAATGTTTTCATGAATCTCCATCTTTGCTAACTAGCAGCCATTGAACAACTTCATTAAATACTGACTGCTGGTATATGTGGCTAGCTAAAACAGGGTTTTGAAACAATGCCCTCTTGCTGGTAAAGTATTACTGCCTGTAGCAAGCAAAATCAGCTGAACAATGAGAGAGATTTTTACACTGACCTGTTCAGTATTAAATACAGCAACTTGCACTGTGCCCACATGTCATGACTCAAAAGAAAAATGAGCAAAGATTTAAACTGAAAGATGCAATATTTGACCTTTCTGGAGGGCGTTATGATTACCCTGGTACATGTAATGAGCAATCAGATTGTATCAGTTTCTTTCGTTTGGACTCAATCAAATACTTAACTAGCAATAGTTACTGTTTCAGTTCATTACATATGCCAAGGTTTGATGATGATGAAAGTGGATTTAGGACTCATATCTAGCAAAGAAGTTGAATCCCCAAATTCGTTCTAAAGCAACCACCATCTAGCTACTTAAATTCTATGTCAGGGGTTTCGATGGAGGATGATAGCCAATGATTTTTTGCTGTATATTTTGTCCAGGAATCACTGCCTAAACTTCCTGGATTTAATAAAGTTTATTTTAAGTTTTATAATGCATCATCTAATTCATCAGCGATAATTCATCCAGCATCTTCCTTCAGTCTAGCCTTGATATACATGTGACAGAACCAGGACATCAAACCAGTAGATTTAAAAACTTTCATCAATAGATCGACTTCTGAGCCAGTTGATTTTATTATTGACATAAATTTTTCTTTTAATGGTACTGAAAAGAAATCAAGTGGATTTTTTTTACATAATATGTATTATCTTTATAATTCAACAGCCAGTTTTGAACATGAGCCAGATTCCAAAACAAAAAAATGTTACCATAATAATGATTATCTCATAGTTTACAAAAGAGGTTTTCTGGGATAAAATCCACAAGCATTTTTAGCTTCCTACACAAGATCACTAACTAGTGACCACTGATGACATTTATTGCTATTTCACACTAGGCTTTGTCTCATATTTCTTAGGTGGTGGTGTTAACATTTTGAGAAAGCACAAGTTTTGTCATTTTGATATGAACAAAAAAATATATCATCTGCCCTTCAATATTCCTCTAAAAGCATCTTGAACAATGCAATAACAGTTAAACAAAACAAAAACTAAAAATACTAACTAATGACATATAAATGAATATATACAGTAATCTTGGACTGCCAGCCAGCAGTATAAATATAGCTGACCGCTTCAGTGGCCAAGTGGTTAGAGTGTCTGCCTCAGAAGCAGGAGGTCGTGGGATCGATCCCCAGCCAAGTCATACCTAAGACTTACAAAAATGGTACTAACAGCTGCCTCACTAGGTGCTCAGCATTAAAAGGTTAGTGTCAGGTGTCAGGACAATGTGACTGGGTGGGACATCATGCTACATGTCTGCGGCATGATGCCCCAGTGCAAGACATCACTATAAACTGCCACATTGCAGACATTGTAGTGATATGACTGAAAATTTGGTAAAGCTACGTTAAAAATCCTAATCACACACACACACAAACACACAAAAATATAGCTCATGCATCAATAATTACTTTGAGGCCTCACATTAGAAACATGCAGTATTAAGTCCATGCACCCAATTCCTATAATTATTCACATCTATAATACAGCTAACCTGCCAGAAGTGGCGTATCACAATATACAATGAATAGTGATTTGTGTGCCAAGTTAAGCATTGAATAAACATTTTGTTACTACTTCCAACTGCAATGATCATAAAAGACCTTCTGAGCAGACTTTGATTTATATAGGTCTAACATGGTTGAATCAATGTGATGAGAAACACAAACACTCAGCCCATGTTAGTAAAACAATAAACTTTGATTATTGCAAGCAGTAGTAACAGAGAAGCATCCAATTTTCCAGTTTCATGACTGGAAATAAACAGCACCCAAGAAATGAACATTTAACATAAGATGGTAAAAAAGTCAAGCAAGCATGAAATACAGGTCACAGAAACCACTTTTGGTAGAAAAAGGATTTAAATTGTATCAATATACATCCAGTCACCAAGTTTCACAATTCTAGGCTAAAGCCAGTACAAGATAAAATACAGATCACAGTGAATATCTGATACTAGAGTGTGGTAGTAACAGAGATGTTATTCTTCATCAATCCAAGCAAAGCCAGTACCTGAGAAATCAACAAAGAAAACAACATTTTACCGAGGTTGGTGAAATATCAAATATCATTGAATCTGACCTACTAATTATTTCTTCAATGTAAGATGCTTCCCCTGATATTTGTGTTTATTTGGTCGCTGTCTTACTGCCTAAATAACAGTGTTGTGTAACATGTTCCCAGTTTGACTAACATTGGAATGAGAAGTCAATTTTTCAGGAATATATTGCACACCTGGCAGCCCATATTGACGCATTTCTACAAACTAAAGCCATATTGTTTTAGTTGGATTTTCCTTACTCTGATGTCTATTTCCTAATAAATTCAAATTCTGAAAGAAGCACAAGAAAACGTGTTTTCAAGTTCCAATGACATACAACTGAGTTGACTGGAATGCGATGGAAGCCGGGAATCTGAAATTGGATTAAGTTGAAATATCTGACTGTAATGAAAAAAAATAAAAATATACTAAAAATTACTGAATAAAGTGTTTGTATAGCTTCATGTAATTTATTTTATCATCCTTTTCACTGATTTTATTGACGGCCTGGTACTCATCAAGATGCGCTTCTCATCAAGTTTCATGATTCTAAGTATAACAGTATGTGTAAATAGTATAACAGTATGTGTAAATAGTATAACAGTATGTGTAAATAGTATAACAGTATGTGTAAATAGCAGATCCAGATACTTCATCTGGAAATTCAAGTTCCCCCATAACCCCTACCAGCACGACTGCTAACTGGTACACCTGAGGAGGAATTATCTTCTCCCACTATTTTATTTCTTACTGAAACCCATATCTATGAAAATGAATCTGGTAATAATGGACCCTTGGTATAAACAAAATACTGTTATTAACATAATACATCAATACTTCCAATGAAGTTAGAATTCTTTAAAATCTATTAAAAAGTTTGAATCTGTTACAAATTTGTTAAAGGAAAAGAAAAGGGAAGAGAAAAAAACACAAATTTCACTGTATTTTATCATCAGACAGCATTTTCTTTGTTTTTGTTAAGTATTTCTTTAGTATTCCTGTGGTACTTGGTGAAATCTTCACACCTGTCAGTAGTTTCAAAGCCTTCATTATGTAGCTATTATAGTCATGAAGTTGGCCAAAATTTAAATTCAGAATATGAAATTCAAATTCAAAACAAAATCTACCTTTAAAACAAACATACTCACCAGAATATTGTAATGTGGCCCCTAAAAGGGAGTCTACAGATGAGCCCAAAATTCCATATAACCCTGCTAAGGGAACTATGGGCCACTGAACTGGTGAATTTTCTAAATGAGAAACATTGGTCAAAAACACCAGAGGTAAATAATAAGCCAGGCCCACAAGCAGTCCACCAATTAGACTACTGACTGTTCCTACAACAGACACACCTCCATTAGTTCCTGCAAACAGACAAAAGTAACAAAGAATAAGAAGAACACAAGTAAATCTGGACAATACAAGTCTGACCATAGAAGTGACCCATTTATTTATGCAGATTTACAGACAGTGTTTCAGTCAGGCTTCAGGAAAAAGTGGGCTAATGGTGGGATCAGTGGGCTAATGGTGGGATTAGTGGACCAATGGTGGGATCAGTGGACCAATGGTGGGATCAGTGGACCAATGGTGGGATCATAGAAGGTCAACCTCATACTACCTGTATTGACATGAAAAAAAACAAAATAAATTAACTTCTTTGCTCTAAGATTCTCCTATCTAATGCTTCTAACTTACACCAACAAGTTGTTCTACAAAAGTCTGCTTTTATTTATCTTACAGAACTGTTGTGGTCAGATAAATAAAAAGTAGGCAATGAAACTTCTTGGTCTACTACCAACTACATAGTGTTAATAGTTAAGTACATAATAAAGATCACTGTAGATTAACCTTTTGTTTATTATAATGTTAAATGTTAAGTGCATAAGGCAAATGTTTCACAAATGCATGGTTCTGGTTACATTAAAAAATAATTTGGTTAAGAATAAACAAACAAATTTTATTTTGTTTTGTTTGTTTTTTTGGGGGTGGTGGTGGTGGTAGTGGTGGCCTGGATGGATTTAATTAAAGCTTAAACTAGAAAATAAATGTCATTGGCATCCTGAACTTAACTTCAATTATAGTTACATCCCTTTGCTAACATTTTTTCTCCCCCAATTTGTTTTTTGCACCCTTCCCCCAACTCCAAATGTAGGGATGGCAGCAAAAAATAGGGTTCCTGGGGTCACCAGAAGCACACACACTTTTTCATTTGGCCTAATAAAGATCACTATAGACTAACCTTTGGTTGCTATAATGTTAAATCAAAAGTACATAATAAAAATAACTATAGACTAACTTTTGGTTCTTATAATGTTAAATTAAAAGTACATAATAAAAATCACTTTACCTTTTGGTACTTTTTCAAATGTTGTGATGAGTCTGGACGAAGACAGTCTACCAAAAACTGTTCCTATTTCTGAAGCAAAAGTGTCTCCGCAACTACATGCTAATGATCCTAAAACAGCCATGGAAAGCCATGATGCATTATAATCGTGAGAAAAGTTTATTAATTTCTCTGTGCAGCCAACATCTATCATAAAGATTAGGGCAAACTCTGCAGCAACCCCACCATTACATAACACTTGAACCCAGTTTCGCTGTCCACCTGTGCAAAATATGTAATATAGATTTTTTTTACAAAGTCAGAAAACCTAAACTGATATTTCTTCTAGCATTGTAAATAACAAAACTATGACATATTTTTTCCAACAAAAAAATAAAAATACTTTCATAGTCAAGCACAGACTACAGATTCTCAGCGAGACAGATTTTATTGGTAAATGATCAATGTGAATTAAAGATCTACAATGTGCTATGAAATGGATGATGGAAAATAAAGTTTAAATTTATTGAAAGCTCATTGCATGATATCTGCTCTGCACAAGAGAACCAACTATACAGCACTGTACTTAGGAAGTAAATGTACAAAACCTGAATATGTTAATTGTGCCATATAAAAGGAATCATTATAAATTATATTTTAATACTGTACAAAATCTCTGAAACAATATAAACATATCAAAGAAAATCGGGACTAAGAAAAGGGTTGTTAGTTTTAATCCATATCAGTTTCTCTTAAGTGGGCAATACCTGTTTTTCCACAACCTTTACTGCTGTTCTGTGTTATGAAAGCCCCAAAAGTCTTCTCATAAGCAGTGACTATACAACTTATGAATACAAAATGTGTATCCAGGGTGATTTAAAATGTTAAAGACATTTAAATATGAGCATCATTTCTCTTCCATACTATTCAATGGGTGCCAATAAGGATTGCGTTAAGTTTTAGAAACACTGTTCTTCCTTTCATGAGCTTAAATAATTTAGAAACAAAGTATCTGAAATGTTTTTAAGTTTGTAAGGAACAGTGCAAGGAGTACACGGCCGAGTGAAAACAATGATCGATATGAATCAAACGTTTGGTCAGAGTATTTTGAGAGATTTTGAGCTTACTCGGATTGAGTATTATGGAACATTACATAGGATGACATCAAACAAGCACATAATGTTTCAGCTTGAAGAAAAATAAATACCTATAAATAGTTTAATAAGCAATCCCGAGTTTAAGACTGCATTGATTTTTACGCTGTGACTGTGACACATTAATGAAATAAATGTTAATCTTTATTCATTTGAAATAACTTCTGCTATGTTAGTCTTGATGACTAATCACACGTATATTTGTTGTTTTAATTGCAGATCCATGTCGTTCTTTTCATGGGATTAATAACATTTTTCAGCATATGATAGGCTATACATGGCAGCCTGTATACCTGGGAACCAACCAGAAGGAACCACAAAACCGGGTTAACTGACTTATTATGTCATTCTGGATAAGTAAAAAATATTACAATTAATTATTAATTATCATAACCATACTTATACACTACTCGCTCAATACTCGCAAACCCATTTTAAAAATCAGGTGAGGATCCTACCTTTTTAAACTAGAAAGTACCAAAAATATTTTACCCCTATTTTTGCAATCAAAATTATAAACTGAAATTGTGATATATTGCTCATTTTATTGTCAAAAAATGGTGGATAGTACCTGGAAATTTTAATCAACATCATTAAAGTTTTATTAAGAAGTCATTTATTTTGTTACATTTTCTTTCCAAAAAAGATTCTTAGTACACCATAAATAACAATATTCAATGAAATTCTGATCAATGAAAATGTCAATAACACCTATTGAAGGCAGCACTTTAATAAATAAATACCAATTAAATACGTTTGACAGATTGAAATTCATATTTTAGTTTGGTTTAAGAGAAATCATCATAAATGCAATGTGCCCTCATGTAATCAAACATTAAATATGTTTAACTACCATAACAGCTATGCCCACGAGAGTTTCCATGGGAACCTAAGTGCCAACCACAATTTGATATCTCACTGTTTGAAGCAAATTAAATATGTTTTACTGAGTGAAATTCATATTTTAGTTTGGTTTAAGAGAAATCATCATAAATGCAATGTGCCCTCATGTAATCAAACATTAAATATGTTTACCTACCACAACAACTATGCCCACGAGCATTTCCATGGGAACCTAATTAAGTGCCAACCAAACTTTGATATCTCACTGGCTGATGTATTTGTTGTAATGTTGCACTGAATTAAAAACAGAATTGCTAAGTATTATCATATTATGTCTTTTGGTGGAATAAAGGAAAACTTAAAAAGTCATGTAAATACTAACTGAGTAAGAGGTAGCGGCCCTGGTCATGGTTAGGTCAACTCTTTTCAACTGATCTATCGAATTCTGTTATAAATATTATTGTTTACGTAAAATAATTAAACTACCTTAAATTAGCCTATGCAAAGATAGCAATACCACCAAGTGAAATAAATGCATGTATTTGATGAAGTAAAAACTAAAAAGCAATGTTTCACTTCTATGGTTCATTGTGGAGTAGCAAGTTTTAGAGTTTGTAAATAATCTTAAGATTCCTGAATTTGCATTCAGAGATTTCTGTTAAGGATGAGAAAATTTCACAATTACTTGTAATGAAATCCTGTCAGTACAATCAGAACAATTCTAAAAAATGGGTTTTAACACTGATGGCTGTTTCACAAAATAAACGTCCCAAGTTTTTCAAAGTAAGCTATTTGGTCTGAATCAACAAGTAGTCTAGTTCAATGATTTGTTTGCTCCTTTTCTTGTAATGCAAATACCGTATGAAGCAGGGAACCAAACTTATCAACAACAACAAAATGCAGTGATGTAATACACCATGTATTTGTGTACACATGAAGGTTGCTGAGACCAGGTGGAATAATGTTAATGATGTTTGTGAGGTTGAGCACCTTGAAAATAGAGGTAGTTGATATAGAAAAATGAACAACTCCATTATAAAAAGTGCTTTCTTGACAGTAATTCCCAAGACAATATTAAAACGAGTATTTAGCCATTAAACAGCCAAGTTGTCCCACACCCTACCTTGGCAGTTTTATTGCTGTTTGGCGGGGATATGATCCCTTCTTATTTTTTAAGTTTCCTCTGTAACTGATTCCTTCACTTATAGAGCACTAATTGTTTTTAGACCCTGCTGTATGCGAGTTATAGAGGGAGTGGTGTACTTATTAGCAAAATAAAAAGCAAATTCAGGCATGCATCCACATTCACACCTGGTCTATAATTACCCCACACATGGACATAAAAAATTAAAAAGAAATTATTTAAAAAGAATTTGCTGTCACTTGTAACCTTCTCTGAAGTCTTCTTCCAGCATTCTTTTCTTTTTTGACCTGAACTTGGTTGCCTTAGATGCAGCAACAAAGAACATTAGAAGGGATGAGAAAAAACAGAGGTTACTGATGGTAAGAATGAAGCCCACAACCAGACCTGAAATAAATAAACATTAGCTAAAATAAATAAATAGTACTTAATTTACTAAACACTTTGAATTCACTATTTTTCGTGGCATTCAAGTTTTTGTGGATTTCAGGGTTGAAAACAAAATATGTAATTAAGGCCCAAAGATCAATGATCATTGTGCTGAAACAAGAGGACTCCTTCCTCAATCAATGAATTTAAGTAGTGGCGAAATTGTGATTGATATCCACGAAAATAAATTAATTAACAGTGAACATGATTTATTTGTGAATACAATATCATCTAGAAATTTCAAGTCCTTTTTTTCAACCTGAATGCTGGGATCAATGTAAGTATTTCATTATCACATAGTGTTCCATTTGAAGGCTGAAACCCAGTTTGAAGGTTGAGACCCATATAAATTATTCATTATCACACAGTGTTTAATTTGAAGGCTGAAACCCACATACCCGTAGGTAATTCAATATCACGGTGTTAAATTTGAAGGCTGAGGCCCATGTAAGTTACTCACTATCACAAAGTGTTCAGTTTGAAGGCTGAGACCCATATAAGTTATTCATTATCACATAGTGCTCAGTTTGAAGGCTGAGACCCATATAAGTTATTCATTATCACATAGTGCTCAGTTTGAAGGCTGAGACCCATATAAGTTATTCATTATAACATAGTGCTCAGTTTGAAGGCTGAGACCTATATAAGTTATTCATTATCACAGGCGGGACCCCGAGTGGCCGAGTGGTCTAAAGCGCTCATCGTTCCGGATCACTGCCATCTTATCTCTGTGTGGGTTCGAGTCCAAGGCTCAGATAGCATGGGTATGTGGGAAAGCCTGCCAGTAGCTTGACATGGGCCAGTGGTTCTTCCCTGGGTTTCCCAGGGTTCTTCCTACACCATTTATACTGGCCATCATGTATAGCCTATCTTGTGCTGAAAAATGGCGTTAAACCCTAGAACAACAACATTATCACAGTGTTCAATTCGAAGGCTGAGACCCATACAAGTTTTTCATTATCACAAAGTGTTCAATTTGAAGGCTGACAAACATACAAGTTATTCATTGTCACAGTGTTCAATTTAAAGGCTGAGACCCATATAAGTTACCCATTATCACAAAGTGTTCAGTTTGATAGCTGAGACCCATATAAGTTTTCCATTATCACAAAGTGTTCAATTTGAAGGCTGAGACCCATATAAGTTATTCATCATCACAGTGTTCAATTTGATAGCTGAGACCCATATACGTTTTCCATCATCACAAAGTGTTCAATTTGAAGGCTGAGACCCATATAAGTTACTCATTATCACAAAGTGTTCAATTTGATAGCTGAGACCCATGTAAGTTATTCATTATCACATAGTGTTTAATTTGAAGGCTGACACCCATATAACTTACTCATTATGACACAGTGTTTAATTTGAAGGCTGACACCCATATAACTTACTAATTATCACATAGTGTTTAATTTGAAGGCTGACACCCATTTAAGTTACTCATTATCACACAGTGTTCAATTTGAAGGCTGAGACCCATATAAGTTTTTCATTATCACACAGTGTTCGATTTGAAGGCTGACAAACATACAAGTTTTTCATGATCAGTGTTTAATTTGAAGGCTGAGACCCATTCATTATCACACAGTGTTCAATCTAAGTTATTTATTATCACAGTGTTTGATTTGAAGGCTGAGACCCATATAAGTTATTCATTATCACAAAGTATTCAATTTGAAGGCTTGAAACTACAGCCAGACGATATATCACATTCTCAAGATCATGCATCCCTCTCAGAAAAAAAAGCAATACAGAAATTGAATGGCAAAAATAAAATACCAGTTCCATTTCTTGGGATGATGGTTTATGAAAAGATAGAAGGTTCACTAAGGGTTCCTATTTTTACAGGTCTCTGAAATGCAATACTTAGATGCCAACCCCTGAGTACAAAAATACTGACCGTTTGTGACAAAAATACTTTTCAGGAACAAATACTTTAATGCATACATAACTATTTACAACATCTACAACCATCTGTAAAGTTGGTATATAGTCAAAGATGCATGTGTTGCACTCTTGCACC
This sequence comes from Sinohyriopsis cumingii, assembly GCA_028554795.2. Lineage (NCBI taxonomy): Eukaryota > Metazoa > Mollusca > Bivalvia > Unionida > Unionidae > Sinohyriopsis > Sinohyriopsis cumingii. Next base: position 6,248,391 of record CM068841.1, read on the forward strand.
CCTATTCCATTCGGGTGCCCATTCAGAGATGGGATGGGATAAATATGGGGAAAATGGGACACTAGGCAGCTATGGCAGTATTCAATCATTCCCTAAATTTTATGCATTAATTTGCAAGAGAATTCATGAAAAGAGCTATTACTTTTTAAGTAAAAAGTAAGTTTCTCAGATGTATTCCATTAAAGCCCCAGTACTGCCATTTATAATAAATTTTACCATTCTTCCAATCTAACTAAAGTATGTAAAGATGGAAATGATTTGGTATAAAATCTATCTGACGTAAACCGTTCTTTGACATACCAGTAATCAAGACGTTATGTTTAAACGATGTTAAAATATTAAGTTTATCAACAAAATAACTCATAATTCCATTCTTTTTTGGGATTGCTCCAAAAGTAGTGATTTGACGTGTTTGACAAATTTCGTTCGTGACTAATTTAAGAACAACAACATTTGACATGGCACAAAAATTGATTCAAGAGGGAATGAAGAGAGGCAAGTCCCCATTTTTTTTAATGGATCTGAGAAGAAAAAGCATGCATTTGATCCAAATAAGACTTGGGTGATTATTGGTGATCATCTGGTATGCTGTAATACTTTCTGAAGTGCAAACTTGGGCTGAAGAAAATCTGATTTAGCATGGTGCAGATTTATGATTACAACTGTGACATCATCAAATCCCATGTTCCAGCTTTTGACTAACCCATGGATGTTGTTGATCAATATCAGATTAATTCGTACACATGAAAAACAGCAGGGTATTTCAGTTCATGGGAGAAATTACATGGCACATAATGTGCCAAAATGTTGATGTTTCCTGGTTTAAATGGAATCCAACTATGTTTAAAACCAACAGCTTTCAAGATCCAGTATTATTCAGATCATTTGGCATATACAACATCTGCATGTAATGGCTGCATTGGGGTTTTAAGTTACAGGTTTTTCCATATCATATAACTTCTGAGCATTTATATGTACAATCCTGTTTATTAATCCTACAACTTCTGAGCATTTATGTGTACAATGCCTGTTTATTAATCCTATAACTTCTGAGCATTTATGTGTACAATGCCTGTTTACTGCAAATAAACAGAATTATAACCTTTCAATCTGTCAATCATCGTCATCCACTAGAGTGCTTACACACAGTATGCTTGGTGTCGCTACTTGTATCTCCTGATTGACAAATGATTCTGATAATCAATTCATATACATGTATTCTGGCAAGGCAATGAAATGTAATAAAACAAATGATATACTATTTAAATGTAATAAAACAAATGATATACTATTTAAATGTAATAAAACAAATGATATACTATTTCATATATAAAGCTAAACGATGAAGTCAAAACAACGTAGTGGAGCAGCTTGACTCCAAATTAACTACTATACCCTGAATGTACAGCAGCATAAATGCATCTTGGTTTCAGTTTAAATTGCATTTATTGATATTCTATGACACAGCTATGAATTATTAGTGCTTTTAATTATCCCGACTAATTTTAATTATCCCGACTAATTTTAATTATCCTGACTAATTTTAATTATCCTGACTAATAAAACTCACAACATGGGTAAAAAAAATTAAACTTAATTATCAAGCAAATAGTATCATGCACCATCAAAATGGCTTCCAAAAAACTGAATAAATCATGTGCAATTTGAAATCCAGACGTTATGATAAACTTTCTTTAATTATATGATAATGTACAGTATATCCCCTAGGGGTGCAAGACTGAGAGTCAAAAATCACCTTGGTGTTAAAATTGGGGGTCAGACTGAGTTAAAAACAAACTTTGGTATCAAAACTAGGGGTCAAATTAAAAAAATTGGGGGTCTCTGAAGTGCAAATGAGGGTAAAGGGAACCAATGATGTATAAAACATCAGAGCACAACTGTAAGTCTTGTATATATATATATATATATATATATATATATATATATATATATATATATATATATATATATATATATATATATATATATATCTAACAGTCTGATCAAAGATATTCCTAAGTCCAAGTCAACCAAATTAACTGCCAATCAACTATTAATGTTGTTAGAACAGAGATAAATGTTAATCACCTACCTGTAGCAGGTGTAAAAAATTAATCACCTGCTGGCACTGGACTGAAAATAATCAGTGTCAGCCAAGCTTAGCATTAGTAATGTGTTTTAACATGTTCACCATACTACCTTCAATCAAATTTTTCCATCCTCCTGAAGACAGATTATTCAAACCAAACCTGTCGCCTACTGGGTCCAGACAACTGAGATATTACTGGTTCTTAACAACCTAAACTTAAAACCAACTGAATAAAATAACAATAATGGAGTAAATGAAGCATACATTGAGATCCACACACAAAGCTTGAAAATATAATTTTTTAACTGACCTGCAGGACGACCATAACAAACTGTTTACTGATCCTGCCTAAATTTCACTGATCCTGCAAAAGTTTAACAGAAGCCAGTTCAGTTTCTAATTCAACATTCATTATTAATTATCATTAGCTTAAAGCATCAACAAGTTTAAAACAAAGGAGTTTGCTTTATGTGATTTATGGGATGATTTATGAAAGCTTTTATGCCCCTCAACAAATGAAGTACCCAGTGCACATTATTTCTCCAAATACTCAGTGCAAAAAGTGCACAACATCACAGCATTTCCTGTGTCATACTTAAGCCATCTGTATTCACTTGCCCAGCCTTTCCTGTGTCATACTTAAGCCATCTGTATTCACTTGCCCAGCCTTTCCTGTGTCATACTTAAACCATCTGTATTCACTTGCCCAGCCTTTCCTGTGTCATACTTAAGCCATCTGTAATCACTTGCCCAGCCTTTCCTGTGTCATACTTAAGCCATCTGTATTCACTTGCCCAGCCTTTCCTGTGTCATACTTAAGCCATCTATATTCACTTGACCAGCCTTTCCCATGTCATACTTAAGCCATCTGTATTCATTTGCCCAGTCTTTCCTGTGTCATAACTAAACCATCTGTATTCAGTTGCCCAGCTTTCCTGTATCATACTTCAGCCATCTGTATTCACTTGCCCAGCATTCTGGTACATTCTTAGCCTTATGTCTTGATAATGTTTGGAATTGCACTCTCTTTCCATCATCTAATTTCTGCCATTTCAGTGACAGCTGCCCAACTTACAAATACTCCTATGGGTTTAAAATTGTCACCACCCTATGTACTGAATTTTTTATTAAACATATTTATTGATATAACTTTGGATTATTCATTGAGTTATCAAACATGACATTTTGTGACTGGTCAAAATATGCCTAAGATCCTAAACATTCTGTTAACATCAGTAATGAGATCAATGATTGTGGGTAGAACATCAGGCTAGTTTTCCATGTGCAAAGAATGTTTTAACAATAGTCACAGTGCTTTACTTCAAGATTTTGGATGAGTTAAAACCTGTGCAGTTACCCTGCAAGAATTTCTTGTACCATGTCAACTGCAAGATTTTGGTAGGTAGTCAATTAACACAATAAATGGATCAATTAACCATCAAAGGAAATGCAGACTTACAACTGTTTCTTAACTTATGATAGGTGACCAGTGATAAGTTTTACTGCCCCAATGGATTAGTGGCTGCTGGGTTTTAATGACTTGCCAGCAAAATCACCAAAACATGGGATTACAGATTAGTGTTAATTTTTATCCCTGCACACCATGTGCTTTATCCACATTAGACAGAATGAATTCGTGTTTTCATTAAAAAAAATGGGACAGAATGAAGCAGACTCCATATTGTTTATGAAGAAATGACTTCTGAAATCTAACCTGTTTAGCATTCCACTGGTTTGCAATAAAAGTACTGTTCTGAACTACTGTATATATACTCACTTAGAAGTCAAGTCAAACTACAAACAACAAAGATCATGACTTGCTGTAGCATTATGTGCTGCCTTCAGATTAGGGTCTTTGTCGTTTGTTCTACTGATTACTACTAACAAACTGCACAGACCCAGATCTGCCAGCAAATTATGCGATGGTAGATCTGGGTCTGTGCAGTTTATAGTTGGACTTGTCTTATAAGTGAGCATATATGGTACTTGGCTACTTCCTTATTATAGACTGTCTTAAATTTAATTGACCATATATCTTGTATCTGGAGGTGCATTTGTATTAACATATATAAACTTGGCTGTGTGCAAATGGAATTGGCCATACTGTTACTTTAGCTGTCGCCTTTCAGCCAATCAGGAGCTGCTGTGTTACGTGGTGTGAAGACCCATCTTCAGCATGAAGAAACAGATCTTCATTATCATGTCTACTGGTAAACAGCTTTTGATTAAAAGTGACAACTGTCCAGGGATTACTGTAACAAGATTTGTTAAAGGTGGGATCAATTTAATGTCTAACGCAATAACTGTCTAGGGAACACTGTAACAAGATGTAATATAGGTGTGATCAATTTAATGTCTAATGCAGCTGCTGTCTAGGAATTACTGTAACAAGATTTGTTAAAGGTGGGATCAATTTAACATCTAATGCAACTACTGTCTAGGGATTACTGTAACAAGATGTAATATAGGTGGGATCAATTTAATGTCTAATGCAGCTAGCTGTCTTGGAATTACTGAAACAAGATTTGTTAAAGGTGGGATCAATTTAATGTCTAATGCAACTACTGTCCAGGGATTACTGTAACAAGATGTAATATAGGTGGGATCAATTTAATGTCTAATGCAACTGCTGTCTAGAAATTACTGAAACAAGATTTGTTAAAGGCGGGATCAATTTAATGTCTAATGCAACTGCTGTCTAGGGATTACTGTAACAAGATGCAATATAGGTGGGATCAATTTAATGTCTAATGCAGCTGCTGTCTAGGAATTACTGTAACAAGATTTGTTAAAGGTGGGATCAATTTAATGTCTAATGCAACTGCTGTCTAGGAATTACTGAAACAAGATTTGTTAAAGATGGGATCAATTTAATGTTTAATGCAACTGCTGTCTCGGGATTACTGTAACAAGATGCAATATAGGTGGGATCAATTTTATGTCTAATGCAGCTGCGGTCTAGGGATTACTGTACCAAGATTTGTTAAAGGTGGGATCAATTTAATGTCTAATGCAACTACTGTCTAGGGATTACTGTAACAAGATGCAATATAGATGGGATCAATTTAATGTCGAATGCAAATGCTGTCTAGCAATTACTGTAACAAGATTTATTAAAGGTGGGATCAATTTAATGTCTAATGCAACTGCTCTCTAGGGATTACTGTAACAAGATGTAATATAGGTGGGATCAATTTAAGGTCTAATGCAACTGCTGTCTAGGAATTACTGTAACAAGATTTGTTGAAGGTGGGATCAATTTAATGTCTAATGCAACTGCTGTCTAGGAATTACTGAAACAAGATTTGTTAAAGGTGGAATCAATTTACTGTCTAATGCAATAATGTCTAGGGATTACTGTAACAAGATTTGTTAAAGGAGGGATCAATTTAATGTCTAATGCAACTACTGTCTAGGGATTACTGTAACAAGATTTGTTAAAGGTGGGATCAATTTAATGTCTAATGCAGCTAGCTGTCTAGGAATTACTGAAACAAGATTTGTTAAAGGTGGGATCAATTTAATGTCTAATGCAACTACTGTCCAGGGATTACTGTAACAAGATGTAATATAGGTGGGATCAATTTAATGTCTAATGCAACTGCTGTCTAGAAATTACTGAAACAAGATTTGTTAAAGGCGGGATCAATTTAATGTCTAATGCAACTGCTGTCTAGGGATTACTGTAACAAGATGCAATATAGGTGGGATCAATTTAATGTCGAATGCAACTGCTGTCTAGGAATTACTGTAACAAGATTCATTGAAGGTGGGATCAATTTAATGTCTAATGCAATAATGTCTGGGGATTACTGTAACAAGATTTGTTAAAGGAGGGATCAATTTAATGTCTAATGCAACTACTGTCTAGGGATTACTGTAACAAGATTTGTTAAAGGTGGGATCAATTTAATGTCTAATGCAATAATGTCTGGGGATTACTGTAACAAGATTTGTTAAAGGAGGGATCAATTTAATGTCTAATGCAACTACTGTCTAGGGATTACTGTAACAAGATTTGTTAAAGGTGGGATCAATTTAATGTCTAATGCAATAATGTCTAGGGATTACTGTAACAAGATTTGTTATAGGAGGGGATCAGTTTAATATCTAATGCAACTACTGACCTGCTGCTGCTCCTGTCCTATCCAAACTCCCCTTCTTCAAGCCCCAGGATGAAATTAAAATAGGGGCCACTACAGCCATCAGGGCTCTCCATGGAGGTAATGGCTTCAAATCTTAAAAAGATAAACAAAAAATAAAGCAGTTAATATATTCTTATTCCAAACAGAGTAATTAAAAAATTTCTAACCAATCACTCTTAATAACCCCAACACCCTGGTCAATCTAGAGGTGACTTATCTCCCTGACAGCTTTTGATTGTAAAGATTTCAAATAAACATACCCTACTGTCCAGCACACTCAGTTTTCATACTGTTTATGATGTTGCCCTATTCCCCAGCACATTCAGTTTTTATGCTATACAATCTTTCACTCTCAATTTTGATACTACTTATGATGACGCCCAATTACCCAGCACACTAAATTTAAATACTACTTATATTTTATAATGCTTACGATAGTACCCTTTTATCTTTCACAATCAAACTGCATACTATTTATGACAGTACTCTATGGTCTTTCACTCTCAATTTTGATACTACTTATGATGGCGCCCAATTACCCAGCACACTAAATTTAAATACTACTTATATTTTATAATGCTTACGATAGTACCCTTTTATCTTTCACAATCAAACTGCATACTATTTATGACAGTACTCTATGGTCTTTCACTCTCAATTTTGATACTACTTATGATGGCGCCCAATTACCCAGCACACTAAATTTATATACTACTTATGATATTTTATAATGCTAATGATAGTACCCTAAGGACTTTAACTCTCAATTTCCATATTTCTTATGCTACACGTAGTTTCCATGGTAACACAAAAAATACTGACGAAAATTTTCAAAATTAAAATATACCTTGATGCAATAATTAGCTAGATATGTGCAAATCTTGGCTGAAATAGTTTCAATGGTTTGAGATTCATGTAGTGGTTAAAAAAAATGTAGACAGATCGGCAATGGGGGGAGAGGGGATAAAAATAACTAAAATGTAGACAGATCATAAAACAATCCCATATTGTGAGATCAACCAATCTAACATAGAGAAATGGTCATTATGTAAATATACTGCTGCCTCTTCCACATCCCATCCCCCCAGGAGACTACAACAAGGTCCTAAAATAGTTCAAGTATAATCACTGATCAACGTGCATATCTTCTGAAGATAAGTACATTATATACAGCAATTCAATGTAAACTCAAAGTACCATATGCACTGGCTTATAAAAACATCGAGTCAAACTGCAAATAACAAAGATCCTGATCTGCCATAGCATTAGAATTACGTACCTGCAGACCAGGGTCTATGTTGTTTGTTCTACTGATTACTCCTAACAAACTGCACAGACTCAGATCTGCAGCACATTATGTAATAGCATATCTGGATCTGTGCATTTGCAATGGACTAATCTTTTAAGTCAGTATATACTCTAGCTGCTCTCACAAAATTGTCATACTCTGCACCCTGCTGTATATTATAATGGAACAATATCACACAAAAATCTTTCATATACTGCATCCAGCTGAATGTAAGAATGGAAATAACTACTAGAAAAACTAAACAAAAATCTTTCATACACTGCACCCTGCTGTATGTCAGAAGGAGCAATAACTATTACAAAACTCAGACAAAAATCTTTCCTATACTCCATCCAGCTGTATGTTAGAAGGGGCAATAAAAAATCTTTCATATACAGGACTCACGGTACTAATTCCACTCCAATGGTAAACATATGGAAACACTATCATATTCAAAATTCAATAACTTAAAATTTATGGGTGCTGATAATGACACCTATAATTCTTCATGCACATCTAACCTTGGTGCAAGCTTATATGTGGAGAACACCATATGACCTGCGGCAATTTGTTTACATACATGTGCATGAAACAGGTGTTATTGATTCTGCACCAAATGAATCAGGTGCTACTTTCAGTACTGAGTACTCCTGAGTCAAGCCTGTAAAAATGCTAAAATTGCATCAGTAGAAATTTGTCAATATTTTTTTTACATTACATATAGGATAAGCTCTCAAAAGATATTTTTCCTAAAATTTTAATTTTCATTATTAACCAATTATGGACAACCAAACCTGTAAATACTCTATTATTTCTTCACCCATTTCTAGACTGGTTCACAGTTCTTCCGAATAATTAGTACCGTGTGTCCTACAGTATTGCAGCCAGCTGAATGCAAGAAGGGCAATACAAATCTTTTATATACTGCAGCCAGCTGTATGTTAGAAGGGGCAATACAAATCTTTCATATTACTGCATGCTTTATGTAAGAAGGAGCAATAAATATTACAAAAAGCACACAAAAATCTTTCATATACTGCAAGCTGTATGTAAAAAGGGGCAATAATAAAAAAAAATCATATACTGCATGCTGTATGTAAGAAGGAGCAATAAATATTACAAAAAGCACACAAAAATCATTCATATACTGCATGCTGTATGTAAGAAGGGACAATAACTATTACAAAAATCACACAAAAATCTTTCATATCCTACATACAACTGTATGTTAGAAGCACACAAAAAAACATTACTTTGATTTGCTGATATGCACATATTCTGATGATAGCCATGATACTGACCAAGTTAGAGTGATTCATCATAAACAGTCAAACTAGCTGCATCTGCAAGATTCTGTGATTCAATCCATTCAGCTGCAACAGGTTAATAACTTTAACATGATTTGTGTAAGGATATTAATTTCTCCCCAAAAATGACCATAAAACATTCAAAATTTCATGATGACCCATTAAAAACAGAGACTAGTTGCATTCTCAATTGTCTGTCATAAACTAAACCAACCTCCAAATCCAAAGGGGAAGCAACTCCAACAAAATCAGTAATTTATTTACATGCCTATTCATATGATGATCATAACACTAGTTTCACATCAATCAATAAAATACTGTGTGACTAGTTCAATTCGTAAAAATCTATAATACACTGCATTCCACTTCAAATCAAAAAGAGCAATAACTATAAAAAATTGCATAATTGAAGTCATTTGAAGATCTGAAAACTTATATCACAATATTTACAAACTTAAATGGTAATCCATCAAAATCCATGTGACTAGATAACCTAATACTGTTGTGTTTGACAGATGGATGGACAGACATGAGGCTTTCTATATACCACACCGCTGTGCAACAAGGCTATTAGCAAATTTATGATAACAAGGCTATAAGCACATTTCTGATAACAAGGCTATAAGCACATTTCTGATAACAAGGCTATATGCACATTTCTGATAACAAGGCTATATGCACATTTTTGATAACAAGGCTATATGCACATTTCTGATAACAAGGCTATATGCACATTTCTGATAACAAGGCTATAAGCACATTTTTGATAACAAGGCTATATGCACATTTCTGATAACAAGGCTATCAGCACATTTCTGATAACAAGGCTATATGCACATTTCTGATAACAAGGCTATAAGCACATTTTTGATAACAAGGCTATATGCACATTTCTGATAACAAGGCTATCAGCACATTTCTGACAACATGGCTATTAGCACATTTCTGTTAACATGGCTATTAGCACATTTCTGATAACAAGGCTATATGCACATTTCTGATAACAAGGCTATCAGCACATTTCTGACAACATGGCTATTAGCACATTTCTGTTAACATGGCTATTAGCACATTTCTGACAACAAGGCTATATGCACATTTCTGATAACAAGGCTATAAGCACATTTCTGATAACAAGGCTATCAGCACATTTCTGTTAACATGGCTATTAGCACATTTCTGTTAACATGGCTATCAGCACATTTCTGACAACATGGCTATTAGCACATTTCTGATAACAAGGCTATCAGCACATTTATGACAACAAGGCTATTAGCACATTTCTGATAACAAGGCTATCAGCACATTTATGACAACAAGGCTATTAGCACATTTCTGACAACATGGCTATTAGCACATTTCTGATAACAAGGCTATCAGCACATTTCTGACAACAAGGCTATTAGCACATTTCTGATAACAAGGCTATTAGCACATTTCTGATGACAAGGCTATCAGCACATTTCTGACAACAAGGCTATTAGCACATTTCTGATAACAAGGCTATTAGCACATTTCTGTTAACATGGCTATTAGCACATTTTTGAATGTACCAATGTGTATGTTAACTTACTGTCTTTAAAAATTTTTAAAGGGATTATGTGTTTCGTTCAGTAACATGTTTCCGAGGATGGCCTATTTCTAAATTTGTACCTTCAGAAAAACACTTAATTCCCACTTTCTCCACCTGATATAGCCACATCAAATGCTTCATTACCATTAAAACCCAAGCAACAACTGCAAATTTCCAAGCATGTGTCAAAGCAAACAGCAAGTTGCATAGTTTCAGGATTTTTTATGTAGGCATTATAAATGATATTCTTTCCCAATCTATATTACTTTAACATGAACTAAGGATAAAGCCAACAATTAAATCTTGCTGTATCTTCCAATGTTAGAAATTTGAAGCCATTTTCTTAATGCCTTCTTCTGTGCCATATTCATGAACTAAATATTTACAAGGTAAGTAGATAGGTCAAGATTCTAAAGATTTAATTCATGGATGAAGTACTAGGTTCTACTTTAGAAAGACATGTACTTAGTAAGTCTTATCGTGTTAAACTAAATGTCATGGAAACTGTTTTTCAAATGCACTGGGTTCTTTTATACAATTTCAAAAATTATGAAGTCATCTCACAGCAGAAAGGCTAAGTCTAAGTTCTTTACCACATTAATTGCTTACAAGATTTTAAAATATGAAAAGATAATTCCTTGTTCAAGTGTTTGCTCATGATAATATTAACAAGAAACATATACAGGTGTAAAAGAAGGGTTTTTAAATCTGGATAGTTTGTTGTGATTCATCATAAGCCAATATGCATGAGATCTCAAAATTTAACCCTGAGGATCTGGTTTTGGACCTCATTTTGTAGACTGTATTGTGTACTTTAGGGCCTTATTATGTAGTAATGACTGTATTGTGTACTTTAGGGCCTTATTATGTAGTACTGACTGCATTGTGTACTATAGGGCCTTATGTAGTAATGACTGTATTGTGTACTTTAGGGCCTTATTATGTAGTACTAACTGTAGTGTGTACTTTAGGGCCTTATTATGTAGTAATGACTGTATTGTGTACTTTAGGGCCTTATGTAGTAATGACTGTATTGTGTACTTTAGGGCCTTATGTAGTAATGACTATTGTGTACTTTAGGGCCTTATTATGTAGTACTGACTGTAGTGTGTACTTTAGGACCTTATTATGTAGTAATGACTGTATTGTGTACTTTAGGGCCTTATGTAGTAATGACTGTATTGTGTACTTTAGGGGGTTATTATGTAGTACTGACTGCATTGTGTACTGTAGGGCCTTATTATGTAGTATTGACTGCATTGTGTACTGTAGGGTCTTATTATGTAGTACTGACTGCACTGTGTACCGTAGGACCTTATTATGTAGTACTGTCTGCACTGTGTACTTTAGGGCCTTATTATGTAGTACTGACTGCATTGTGTACTTAAGGGCCTTATTATGTAGTACTGACTGCATTGTGTACTTAAGGGCCTTATTATGTAGTACTGACTGCATTGTGTACTTAAGGGCCTTATTATGAAGTACTTTATTGTGTACTTAAGGGCATTATTATGTAATACCGACTGCATTGTGTACTTTAGGGCCTTATTAAGTAGTAATAACTGTATTGTGCACTTAAGGGATTTATTATATAGTACTGACTGTATTGTGTACTTTAGGGCCTTATTATGTAGTACTGACTGTATTGTGTACTTTAGGGCCTTATGTAGTACTGACTATTGTGTATCTTAGGGCCTTATCATGCAGTACTGACTGATTGTGTACTTTAGGGTCTTATTATGTAGTAATGACTATTGTGTACTCTAGGACCTTATGTAGTAATGACTGTATTATCCATTTAAGGGCCTTATTATGTAGTACTGACTGTAGTGTGTTCTTCAGGGCTTTATTAGGTAGTACTGACTATTTTGTATTTTAGGGCCTTATGTAGTATTGACTATTGTGTACTTTAATACCTTACATATGTAGCACTGCCTGTACTGTGTATTATAGGCCCTTATTATGTAACACTGACTGTTTTGTGTACTTTGGGACATTATTTTGTAGTATTGACTGTATTCTGTATTTATAGGTTACTGCATTTGTATGGGAAAAGATGAACGGGTTTTCCAGACCCATGACCATGGGAATGCAGTATTACTATAAAAAAATCTAATTTATATTTTCCCATTCAAATGCAGTAAGCTTTGTACAGTGTTATAAAGTCATTTTGCTTTTCTACCCAAGGCCTAATTTAAAAAAATACACTACAAGAAACCAAGTAATTGAATTTATGCTGTATTGCATAATAAATGCACTACCATAGACACATCAATACACAATAACAATATTAATGTGTGCATAGCACTGCCCAGCAACCTTTATACTTCATCATGTGCTCAACATTACTTTTAAAAAAAGAACTATCATTTTGGTCTACAAAAAATTAATGTTAGAATCATACTGTGAATGAATGTGTGTTGTAACAGCTTTCCAGCTGGTTTGGAATGGATGGATTTTTGTATTTTTGGGGGTTTTTTGTGGTCATTTCTACACAATTCTACTTTTCTGCTTGTGATGGCCTGGATCTATCAACTGTGTCAATTATTTACCAAGTACATGCGATTTGAGCAGGGAGGAACCCACCAATTAGATGCAAGTATGTTTCTATTCTATCACTGTTTGGAATCACAAGGGAAAAGTTAGAACCCTTTCAACTGAAATTATCAAAATGACACTATGCAATATCATATTCATTTTGAATACTGTAAGGAGAATGAGATTGCAGTTGGAAATGTAGTAGAAATTACAGTACAATTTCACAGCAGTTGATCAAATTTTAGAACCCATGACATAGCTCATGTAATTCAGAATAGCAGAACTAAGAATGTACATTTTGAGGAAATTCAAGATGTAAAAATTAAAGGATATTTTTTGCCATTCTTATTACCAGCTAAAGAACACATATTTATGCCTTGTCACTTGCATGATCTTTGTAGGGATGCCAGCCATGTAACGACCTCTACTGTAGTATGGCCTCTATCACTAGCCTAAATCCGAAATATTGTACCAAAACAGGTAACATGGAAATATTGCAAAACAGATGGTGTGTGACAGTTCATTCAGCCAGTGGAAATAAGAATTCTTTGTCAACTTGGTTTATTGACTCTGAGGCTCTTACTTTTCTACCAAAACCTTCAGTCACATTTTTTGACTCGAACATAGTACTTAGACTTATAAAACAGTATGTCTCTGATAGGTAATTGATAGCCCTTGCCCTCAGTATGCTTTTCTATGCTTTTATTATATACCCCAGAGAGCACTGTTCATAGTCTGAACCATTCCATTAACAAAAAGTTATGAACATTTCTACAATTGCAACTTTTTTCAATCGTCCTGTATATATACTAAGCAAATGAAAAAAAATCTGTCTCCATCAATGTTTTACAATTATATGATGTTGCTGCAGCAATAACAAATGGGCATTTGTTTGGTCCTTCAAAGAGGGCCTTTCGCAGCACCTTTAATAACACATGAACCTTCATCTAAGCAAGCCGAAGACCTCTGATCAAAGGAAGTCAGCAACAGACTTAAATAAAAGCACTGTTTCATTTTTCATAGTTATTTGAACATATTTATTAAGCCATGAAAGTTTCCTGTTTGCAACAAAAAAGTTCCTGCTTGCGATCGCTATCAATGGCAGCATAAAACCCAATTTAAAGCTCCAATATTTAAAACAATAGAAATCTGGCCGTTGAGTTAAATGAAGGTGGGACATCTCACAAGAACATTTAATTTGTTTGCATGTTTCCATTTCCCTGTGAATAGCCACATCCCTTGGTAGCCTTGGCATCATGGTAGTCATCTCTGGCTGACCAAAATCTAGGCCAATTTAAGTACATGTACTGTATTTCATGTAATTTTTCGTACATGAAAAATAATTATTAATTTCAGTGTACAAAAAATGATATGTAAAATAAACAATTTTTCATCTTGTGGTACTGACTGTGTACAAAAAATAGAGGGATCATGCCTGAACAAGTTCTACGGAACACACACTACTCAACAACCCAACGGTATAAACGTACAAAAAAAACATATTTTCTGTCCCATTCTGCTCTCAACTCAATAATTCAATTACAATTTTAAAAAAACTACTCAAAATTTGGTGGGGGGATGAGAGAGAGAGAGAGAGAGAGAGAGAGAGAGAGAGAGAGAGAGGCATAATGTCTAAGTGTGCAAGCTCGTCTGCATTTAGAGCAGTTCTTTGTAGCTGTTGTGTAATGTTGGCAAAATAATTAAATGGCCTGAACATTTATGGGTATTTAATGGTGAACTGTACGCAATGATTAGACCAATTTGCAGGTCACCGCTTTTTTTTCTGTCCACTTTGTCACGAAACTAAGTGCGCTTGTGTTCTTACAGCAAGAACTTCATTTTCAAATTACAACAAAAATATAAAGAACTTTAAAAAATGTGTTTTAGTTAAAGCAAGTCAGAGTGTGTGTGTGTGTGTGTGTGTGTGTGTGTGTGAGAGAGAGAGAGAGAGAGAGAGAGAGAGAGAGATTAATTTTGTCAGTGTACAAGACCATATTTATTCAGGGTAGTTTTTAATTGTAGCTTTTGCAAAGAGAAAAAAAAGACTATTTTCAGTTACCTGACAACTGTGATAAACCTCATGTATTAGGACACAACTACATTCCATTATCAATAAACACCTTCAAATCAACAATTCATTCTTGTTTTAATTACGATATACATTATTAGAATAACCTCATGGCTACGCTGTGTTATTTACATGCTAATTAAATATGCTTAGAGCTTTGGTTATTCCAGTTGAAACTAGATAGAGGGCAAGATTCGAAAGAAGAGGTCAAATCAGCGAGGCTGCCAGTAGGGAAATGAGGCTCTCTTTAGGGAAATGAAAATCTGTCAATGTGCTATCAAGGCCATTGTCCAGAGAGAAGGTGTTGTAAAGACCAGTGATCATACAAATTACTTGTTATTTGAACTCGCCAATAAATATAACAATAGAGGGGTATATAGTAGAATAGATTTGTAACAAAATGTTAATTATATCCAAATCAAAACAGTAGAGGCACTTAAAAGACTTCATATGTACGAATTGATTTAACGGAGTCTATGACTTTCAAATTGACAATAGAAAATGACAAGGTTTTTTTCATTTATTTGTGTATGACTATAATGAAACAATAAGACCAGTTCATCATTGGACTGTGGCCTTCACCTTAACATGCACTCAGATATAATTTTTGTTGGATAAGAAAACATCACAGGGCTTCCGACTCATTTTAAAATGCATGTGGTGTTTTGTTACAGTGATGGACTTTATAAGAACTAATTAACAATATTTAAGGATTATGTTCTGTGAAGGCCTTTGTCCAGTTCTTAATAACAGTAGTAGATACTGTAATGACAATAAGAGAGCTTATGCATCAATCATTGTATTTTCTCAACAACAATTTGTTATTAAATTTTGTGAAAACAAAATGGCTATATGGTAGGTCCCTATCTTCGATCTTTTTTGCAAACGTAAATCTTTTTGGTAGAACTGTCATGTCCAATAATTTAAAGGATTTTCGAAAAATACAAAGTGATATGTACGAAAAAATATGATACATTTAAATAATTATTAGTTGACAACTGGATTGTGTACAAAAAAATTAAAGGGTACGAAAAAAATACGTGAAAGACGGTACATGTAGCATATAAACAACTACACATCCAAGTGCTACTAGAAAAATAAATATCAGAGAGAACTGTTTCATTGAACATGTTTGTTGACAATGGGATATAGATCAAACAAGGACTACTGTTTTTTATATATACATTTTAATTGTGTTTTCAAATGGGATTCAAACAATTCATAAATTTTCAAACATATGATCTAATACATGAATTCACAGATTTTTTCACATGTATGTGCATTATTTAACACATTGTTTAGTGTACAACACAAAATTAAGTTGTCAATATACAAGTGTATTTCTGACTAGATGTCTTCATTTAATTAAATTTTTCATTTTTTTCCTCTGCATAAATCCGAGTCACTGATAGCAGGTCACCTCTTAAAAATTTCACATGTGACATTTCAATTTATTTTCAGCCTCCCACATCTCATCGAAACATCTGCTTATGTCAACAATAATACCTTGGCCCGGAGGATGTTGAGATAAACGGATAGTACTGTATTATGAAACTTAAATTTTATACAAATTGGAGTCACAATATTGAGGTTGGCGAAGTTTTGGGTAACAACTTTTTCAAAGCCAGCACCAACCCTGCTAATTCTTGCCAGGAGTAGTATGGGAAAGTGCGAGTAAAACAACTAGACCATTTTCTAGATTAAGTTTTCTTTATAATACACCAATAAACAGTTTCAAGAGCACTGCAATATGCTTAACAGAGCCTGGTTGTACAAGTAACCTTTACAGGCTCTGTATAAAATGCCAGTAAACAAGAACTAGTGATCTTGTTATCTAAATGAAAACAAACAACTTCATGATGTATGAAGTAATTTTTAATTCAGTTTTAAATACTAGTAAGAAACGCTATTTAGACACAAATTAGTAATAAAATAATGGCTTCTGATAAAATAATATTGCTTTTGACTGAAAAAGATTGCGATCTGTGTTTCCTATTTCACTGTTTTTTAAAATTAGGTTAGGCAATTTTTATATACATATATAAACATTATCTATAAATCAAATAATATTTCCAGCACTTCAAAGTACTGGGCAAAACCGGCTTAATTTTACTGTGACTATACCAACCCATTCGTTTGTTTCGAAAGTCCGTTAAGCATGAAAGGTGCAGGAGATGCCAGTATTAGTACCATTCTGGTCACAGTCAGGTTAGAAATTATGAATAAATGATTCAGTTGACTTAGTTGTGTATACTTTTCATCACAGTAAACGTTTTCGTTATTGAAATCGGTAGAGGGGGTAAAAGCAAACAGGGATGTATAGTCAGACTACAATGCTGTTGGGCATTTCTGCACACTTAAGGTTTCCATCTCCAATACTGAAGCAAAACACATACCAAATTTTACTGATTGATGAAAATAAAATACAGCAATGTTTACCTTTTTAAAAAAAGGCAATTGCCACCAGAATATCCTGTTCAAAATAATATTAATTTTGGACATGGGAATACCACCCTCACCCTTGTGTTTTCCTGACTCGTGATATGTTGGCCTATCCTGCGCAAAGCATTGAAAAGATGTAATAATTATTAATCAGACAATAGAAATGAAATGCATTACTTTGGACTGTTTCTTTCAGCATTTCGGTCAAGTAATTGAATAATGACAATAAATGGCAGGATATATTAAGCAAATAAAACTGATCTTGTAAAAAAGTTAGTAAAGTTCAACATTTTATAAAAAAATAATCTATTATGTGGAAGAGAAACAACAATGAATAAGATGTAATGTGTTTAAGTCTTGCTGATGGGGAAAATTACTAAAGAATTTAGAAACAGACTAATTGCAGGTGAATTTCTTTTGAATTTATATTGTAGTGGCAAGTTGACACGTTGGGTAGCAGAAGATTTTGTATGTATGGGACAACTTCTTGCAAAAATGGAAACTTGGATTAAAACTCAGTATTGATTTAAGGTATACATTTCAATCACTTATATAATGTATTTATTTGTATGATTCTAAAAGATACATAGTAAATTGGATTTTCTGGGTTACCGGTTCAAGGTCATGGAGTGGGTCTTCATGTTGACATTTAAAATCACATTTTCATATGCATTTCGAATTGAAATGCCCGATATTTTTGTACACTTTATGAATATCACTTTTCTTAAATAAATTGCAATTGTTCTTTCTTAATACAAAATGGAATTTTGACCCAAAATAACACATGACCCAATGTTTACAGAATTGACATATTGTTGCTTAGAATTACCCGACATGCAGAATTGGCCAACATGGTATATATACACAAATCAATTTCAGCAATGTGATTTTTTTTAAAAAAAACTGTATTGTTGATGTTGTTGTAGAGTTTAATGCCATTTTTCAGCACAAGAGAGGCTATACATGGCAGTCAGTATAAATGGTGGAGGAAGAACCAGGGAAAACCCCAGGAAGAACAACCAACCCACGAGAAGCTACTGGCAAGCTTTGTCAAATACCCACATTGGCCGAGCACGAGACTCAACCCCACACAGACAGAGGTGAGATGGGAATGATCTGTAACGGTGGGTGCTTTAGACCACTCAGCCACTCGGGGCCCCCAAAACAAATTGTATACCATTGGGGAACATGTCGAGGGTCAGCACTGAGAAATAGGGATAGTCCCCAAACTGGGAACACATTTTTTATTATTTGTTTTATTTGCCTCATCAAATATGACTTGACTTCCTATTGTTAAAGCTTCACAGCACATGTTAATGCCAGTTTTTAATTACATTTCAAGAACAACAACTCTTACATAACTCTACAGTGTACGCATGCCCACTTTGAAAATGGTTATCGGTGTTATTAGATGGTAAACATTACACAATAGAAAGGCTTAAAATGCATAAGCTTCCAGAGGCTCTCTTTACCAGCCTCCATTATGGGTTGTCACACAAGCATTGTGATAACTTGTTACTACGCCATCTCCATCCACCCCACCCCCAAAACAGATATTTCTGGACCTGTCCTTGCTCGCTTTCTTTTGGTCAGGTTTATCCTGAACGACTCATTTAAGTTGTAATTTTTCAATGTCCACAGAGCCAGGCTGAATCAAGGTAGAGTTGTCCGAAACATCAACCACCTTGTCTCGAGCACAGGGTCTCGTATCGTTGTTTAAAAATGACCTGTCATGCATGTACTATATAATAACGAACTATAGTTATTATATAATGCATGTATGACAGGTCAATTTTAAGCACCGATACGAGCCCCTGTGGCTCGCATTTGGCTCTCATTTTCAATGATGGATATTTTAAAATTTCTTGTCAATCTTAATTTCAATTTACCTACATACGAGCTGAATATCACACTAGTCAGCCAAATTATGAAGCTGACAGGAATAATTACTGCTAGAATCAAGACAAGCAGAATCATTATGCAGTCTCATTGCGTTAAAGTTGTCTTTCCAACAGGAACTTGCCTTGTAGTTTGGTGTTCAATCTATTTATTACAAAACGCCAGTTGCATCATGATTTTGTTCACCAGTCTATTTATATATTGTTATCGCGTTGGAGATATCTTAAAAGTTAATCAACTGAATCGGTGGTTTCATGGGGGAAGAGGGGTCGATTACCGAGGGGACGCTAATGCTGAGTAATACTTTTTACGGGGCAAGACAGGTGGCGCTGAGGATAACCATGGGGGCGGTGGCCCGAAATTTTTTGGGAACCACTGAGCTAAACGAAACTGAAAGTAATGAGGCTTCTATCGTTGCTTGCTATTTTCCTATAAATAATACATGCACCATTTAAAAACTCCATTGAATCAAAATAATCTAATTACATTCGATAACTATGTATATTAAGTTATGTCAGAGACCTAGTTTTAATCAGATTGAAATTCAAAGTGACGACAGGTGCAAATAACATGTGCTCGACGCGAGCTTAATGTTGATAAAAAAGCAACCAAAAAAAGCAATATCTGAAGGGGAAAAAATCATACAAAGTGACAAAATTACCTCGGATTACCCCGTGGCCTGACATAGGACACTCACTATCATTCTACTAAAGAGACCTACGTCAGAACAGGTGATCGGGGTAATAAGGGGTCCATGTATTCACAGCAAACTACCGCAAACCTACCGTAAACCACAGTACTAATAGTGGGCTATGTCCAGACAATGGAAAGTCCAGTCAAAATGGTCCTGGGGCTGTATCCAGACAAGATTTATACGGACAATGGAAAATCCAGTCAAAAAGGTCGTGGGGCCATATACGGACAAGATTTATACGGACAAAATGTTGGGATTGTATAGGGACAATAGGAATGGAACAGGTGAGGTGACCTCATGATACTGGCCACTGGCAACAATGTTGCAAGGGGATGACCTCAATCGGACCAAACAGTGGCGAAAAAACCTAGAACGCTTGACGGGGCGGGACTAGCGGGACATATACATAGAACACATACAATATACAGACATAAATCAATATATCGCACGTAAAATGGACTAAAGAATTTGTTAGGCCAAGAGAATAAATATATTTTCGATGAATATAATTTTTTTTTTTTTTTTTTTTGTTAACATCATTTTATTAACGGCACCGCATCTTCTTTTCTTCCTCAAACTTCTTCTGACTTCTGGACTTAAGATGAGGACTCTCATCCGACAGTTTTGTCTCTCCACATAAATTCTTCTTTTCCAAACGCTCATATCGGTGATCCGGGTGATTGTCCATGATAACCTGACATATATGGGTAAGTCCGTGTGGAACACCATCGACAATACGAGAGTAGATGATTCAACGTTAGTCCACATCTTGTGACGAGAACAGGTGAAGGGAATGTAGTGAACCGCTATTATTTATTGTGGAAGAGTGGATCGAAACGGATTGAGTTTTTTCATTAATCCTAACACGCGTTACAAAATTCATTCACAGTATGGAGTCTGTCTTCCAATCCGAAGAGAGTTGCCTGTGACGTCACATTCGCTATATAGATGTGCTAGCGTCTACACGCAGTCAATCAGTGCAACATAATTTTCAAACATGAAGGAAGCTAAGAAGACGATGAATTGGGGTGCACAGGCCGTGGAGACGAGACGCGATGACGCAGCGGGTACCTAAGTCGACACAGTCCTACTTCCAGAAGAGATTTTAATTGGGATTTAGTGGATTTTCTCTCTTCTTTGGAAGAAATTGTTCCGGTACCGGCACCTTCGCCACCTTCTCCTTCCTTACCACACGTCGAGGATTTTAAAAAGACAGAAAGAGGGATTGGAGAAATTTTTACATCAGCAGAAAGACACAGAATAAGCTTTTCTCCTTCAACAGCAACATCAAGAAGAAGAAACAAGTATAATTAAACGACAGGAAGAAGAAGCAACAGAGAAGAAACAAGGTCTAGGAGAGAAGGAGGACAGTGAAAGTCAAACACAAAATGTCCTCTTAACATTTTGGCAGAGTCAGAGAGTCTGAATGAAATGTATCAGACTTCTTTAATGCGACCCAAGAGAAAAAGACCTTTCTGGGCCAAACAGTCCAACCCCGTCCACACACCTGCTATGCCTGAGATTTCTAAACTAGTGATTTCTATCAAATCGTCGACATCAGCCAGTCCGGGAGTAGGTCTAAGCCATGGCAAAGGTTTAAGGCACTTAAAGCTGAGTACGACACGTTCCTGATTTTTTTTTTTTTTTTTATTAATTAAAAAAAAATCACCCAACGGTATTTTTCAGGTCCACTTACTTCTTTCGAAACAAGATAATATTCAATTTGCCAGAATCAGAAAAAAAAATACACTCTAAATCAATTTTTTGCCCATAATGTACGTGTCTGAGTGAGTGCGTGATTGTAGGTCCATATACCAAAAACCAAAACCAAGAGACACGCTTTCTGTATGGTATGTTCTGTTACACATTTTGCAATCCCATTCACAACACAAAACTTTATAAAGTTCATAGGACTTCTATCTCTTTTTTCACTGTTTTTAAAAATTAAATTTCTTCACTTTCACGGGTTTTTCCTTCTCTTCTTCACTCACTCTCTCCTCGTCCTTTTTCTTCTCTTTTTTCTTTTTCTGTATGTGTCTGGGTGCTTCCTTTTGGGAGGGTATCTCTTCTTCCTGTTCTGAACCCCTCTCTCTTTCTCCTGTTTTTTTTTTTTTTTTCTTTTCTTCAGGGCAGTTTCAAGTCCAATGTCCTTTCTCTTGATAATGATAACAAGCATCTTGACTTTTGTCTCTTCTAACAGCTGTCAGTAGTGAATGGGGTCACATTAGCGACAATGGGAATTAGCATTAAAAACCACCCTGGGTCACTTTGGCGACAATGGAAATTTAACATTAACCACCCTGGGTCACTTTGGCGACAAAGGAAATTTAACATGGGCAAAAAACCCTGGGTCACTCTGGCGACAAGGGAATTTAACATTGGAGAAAGGAAATATCCATGCTAGGGACATTCTAGGGACAAAGGCATTCGAACAATGGAAATTTAACATGGGAGATATTGCTGGGTCACTCTAGGGACAAGGGGAATTGAACATGGGGAATAGACTTTGGGTCTGTCTAGGGACAAAGGGAATTGAACATGGGGAATAGAGTTTGGGCTTGTCTAGGGACAAGGGGAATTGAACATGGGAATAGAGTTTGGGCTTGTCTAGGGACAAGGGGAATTGAACATGGGAATAGAGTTTGGGTTTGTCTAGGGACAAGGGGAATTGAACATGTTAGAAAAAAAAATACTTTAGGGACAAGGGGAATTGAACATGGGATTTTTTTTAAAAAAATTTTTTAAAAAAAGGGTAGGCAATGGAAAGTCAGTCTCTTTTCGAGAAATGTGGGTGGCCCTGAAAAGGGCCTTTGGTTTTATGTTAATATTAACATAGACGGCATCTGTTACATCTTCTTCTTCTTATACTCCATCTAACTTTAGGTCGAAACACAAGTACCCTCTTGAGGCATCCTTGTCTTTCTATGTAAACTCTTCTCATCCATAGACTAGTATCTGTCCTATCGACAACAGTCCACTTGGACCGGACATACATGGGCATGTCCGTCATAAACATCATTGTTGACACAAGGGTGGAAGATTGAATGTCGGTCCACATCTTGAGGCTCCGAAAACAGGTGAGTGATTGCGCTGAACTGCGCTTATTTATAGGGAGAGGAAGGATTGAAACGGATTGAGTTCATTGACCAATCCAAACACGCGTGACAAAATTCAGTCAGCCCGCATCCAATCCGAAGAGAGCAGTCTGTGACGTCACGTGGTCTATATAGATTCGCTAGCGCCTGTGTGCTGTCAATCTATGCGACAGTGATTCAACATGACGGAAACTCAGAAAACGATTCACTGGGGTGCACTAGCAGTGGAGACCGCCCAAGGGAACCCGGACTTACTTTCAGAAGAGGTAAATTGGGATTTTGTTGATTTTCTTACCTCGCAAGAATTTGTTCCGGAACCTTTGTCTCATTCTTCATTACCGCAAGTGGAGAATTTTAGACAGAGACAAAGAAGAACTGGAGAAATTTATGCAACGACAAAAGGAAGCGGAACAAGCTTTTCTCCTACAGCAACAGCAACAGCAACAAGAAGAGGTAAGAAAAAAACAACAAGAAGAAGAAGTAGCAGCAAAGAAACAAGAGGGTGAAAATCAAACGGTCCCGGTACTGTTGGACATTTTAGCGGAGTTAAGAAGTCTGAAACAAATGTATCAGACTTCTTTATCACGACCGAAGAGAATACGACCTTCCCGAGCTAAACACGCCAACCCTGTGACTAAGCCTACCGTACCACCCTTAGTGATTTCAACCCAATCATTATCATCAGAAGTAGGCCTCGGCCGTGGCAAAGGCTTAAGGCAGTTAAAGTTGATTGCTTAAACTCACCCCTACACCAAAAAAAGGCCCTTTTCAGGGCCACCCACATTTCTCGAAAAGAAATACAATTTCAATTTGCCAATAACTCAAAAATCAACAACAAAAAAAAACATTTTACCCTTATAGTATGTGTCTGTGTATGAGTGCGTGAGTGTAGCTTCTTATTTAAAATCAAATTTCAAAGACACTTACCTTATATAATTAATGTATTCTTTTCTCCATAGTTACAATCCAATTCACAATTCACAACAGAACACTTTATAAATTAAATTCACTTCTTCTGTTTCTTTTTTTTACTCTCTCTTTTTTTTCAATTTCTTCACCGTCACAGTCTTTTCCTCCTCTTCCTCCTCACTTTCTTCCCTTCTTCTTTTCTTCTCCTGTTTCTTTTTCTTCACCTGGCTGCTTTCTTCCTCTGAAGAATCTCTCTCTTCTTCTGAAGAATTCCTCTTTTCTTCTGACTCCTCTTGTTTCTTTTTTGGGCAATCTGGAGACCAATGTCCTTTTTCTTTACAATAATAACAGGTATCTTGACTTTTGTCTTTTCTAGCCTCTGTTTTTTTTTCTTTTTTGACGGTCTGGACACTCTGAAGACCAATGCCCTTTCTTTTGACAGATATAGCAAGTATCTTGACTTTTATCTCGAAAGGAAGGAGAGTAGTCCGTCGGCTGGTCTGAAGAGAATTTTCTAATGACCCCTCGCAAAGCTCTGATGAAACGTCCGATTTGGCTAGTCTCTTCCATCGTTGTGCACGGTTTGAGAGTGAAATGAATAGTGAAAGGACAAGACACACACCCTTTTATATACGCTGGTTTGCCATGACTATAAATTAGTCTATGGTGTTTAAACTTGAGTCATTTGACGTTTTGCACTTAAGATGAAACGATCCTATTCATTCGAGAAGAAAGAAGAAGAAGAAAGTAAGAGGCAGAAACGTGATCTATCGCCTCGTACCAGAGCTGAAGTCTTGGCACAAATTCATGCCAGTGATTTTGAAGAGGACATGAGTGAACCAGAATCTGAACCCTCTAAACAAAGTTCACCACCCTTAGTCAACCCTGAAAAGTACTATTCCATTCGAGAGACGGAAAAGCGCTCCTCTAGAAAATTTAGAACCATGGCTTACACCTACACAGTGAAGTTTAAAGATTTCAAGGCTGACGTACCGTTAGAGAAAGCAGAAGGGTTTATCACCGAGATGTGGGATTCTTTGCTCACCGCACTCAAGCGACAATGTCAACCCAAAGAAGACGATCGCTTGACACTATCCATAGATCACGACAGCTTGAAATCCCCTGTTTGGATCGAGTTTAGCAGACCGGCAGAACTAACCCCTTCCAAAGTCATGGACAAGATTCAATACGTACAACAATCTAATGATCAGTTTGACATCACCGATGGTAAAGCCACACTGAAAATGGCCCACGTCTCTCTTCCTCAAGGGACAGGACGCAAAAAGGTCTTATTGGTGAACGACCTTCGCAGCACCAAAAAGAGTCTCGTCCAAATTAACAACCCTCAAGACCAGATGTGTTTAGCCCGAGCCATCGTGGTGGGACGAACCTATGCCAACAAGAACGACACGACAGAATGGAAAAGAGCCTGGAAAACTATTCAACGATCCGACCGAGCCAAACAACGAAACGAAGCAGAACTCCTGTTACAACAAGCCGGACTGTCCAAAGACACACCCTGTGGCATTCCTGAGATGCAAAAATTGCAAGATGTCCTAGCTCCATTCTCAATCTTGAAAGTGCACCCTCAAGAAATGCGCGGACCTCTGTTGTTTCGAGGGAAAGACTTTAAGGACGGAAAATACATTCATGTCTATTATCACGATGACCATTTCGATACCATTACCAGTATCACCGAATTCCTGGGATATGTTTATTATTGTGAGAAATGTGACCATGGCCATAAAAATCGAGAACAATACAAACATTGTGGATGGAAATGCTCAGGATGTTTGGCCTCTCCACCCTGTCAGAGCGAAGGTCAAGAAAGAGTACATTGTCCTGCTTGTCTGCGCACGTTTGTCAGCCCTGCCTGTTACCAACAACATCTGAAGATGCAAGGTTCACAGCAGAAATGTGCTTGTCAACTGCTGAGATTGTGCCCTACGTGTAGACAAGGCCTACGTACCAACAGTACCAAGACACACGTATGTTCAGGAAAAAAAAATGTCACATTTGTCACCACATTGTGGACTTGGAACACCAATGCTACGTGCAAAAATACCAACCCCCACCAGAGAAAGAGGACGGTCACAAGAAGAAAGGCAATTTCATCTTTTTCGATTTCGAATGCATGCAAGAGACCGGCATTCACATTCCTAATTTCTGCGTGGCTCATCGAGCGTGCGAGAAGTGCATTCAGGAACCTATCTTCAGTCATTGCTCTCACTGCAGTAAGATTCCCGGAGGGAGTGAAAAAATCTTTCGAGGACCGAACACGTTAGCTGATTTTGCCCAATGGATCTTAGACCCCATCGACAAGACGTGGAGCCAAGAGGACATTGAACGTTACGGAGATTGTCACCGTCATACCACAGTGATGGCTCACAATTTCTCCGGATATGATGGACAGTTTTTTTTGAGATACTATACGGAACAAGGCACCGAACGTCCTAAAGTCACTTTGAACGGAGCCAAAATCATTTTCATGCAAGTGGGACAAGTACAGTTTAAAGATTCGATGAGCTACTTGGCCATGCCTTTGAGTCGAATGCCTAAAACGTTTGGAATGAAAGAAATGGCTAAAGGGTACTTCCCACACTTTTTCAATACGGAAGACAATCAACACGCCGTTCTACCCCATATACCTGAGGCTCACTATTACGACCCTGACAACATGCGCACCGAACAACGAGAAGCTTTCTACGCTTGGTACCAGGCTCACGCCTCCGACCCTTTCGACTTTCAGGAAGAAATGTTAAAGTATTGTCGTTCCGACGTGGACATTTTACGGCGTTGCTGTGGAAAATTTCGAGAACTGTTCATGGAACACGGAGGGGTCGATCCTTTGAAAGAAGCTTGCACCATTGCCAAAGCGTATTCCTTAGTGTATCGACAAAGATTCATGCCTGAAAACACCGTAGCTGTCATCAGTCCTCGAACGACCAACTTTGTCAAATGTCAATACTCGGTCAAAGCCCTACGTTGGTTACATTACTTGTGCGACAAGGAAGACAAGTGGATTCAGCATGCCCAAAACGGAGGGGGCGAAAAGACCATCGGAACGTATTCGGTCGATGGCTGAGACTTAGAAAACCCCAAGATCGTGTACGAGTTTAACGGTTGCTTATTTCACGGATGTCCCGTCTGTTATCCTGACCGTGGCACTAAAAATCAGTTTTTACAACGAACCATGGAAGACTTGTACCAGGCCACTTGTCAGCGACGCCTAAAGTTCGAACAGGAAGGATACCAAGTGGTGGAAATGTGGGAACACGAGTACGATCACCGTATGAAAACCGATCCCGAGTTTAAACGTGTCGTGGAAAGTTACAAGCTGATGGACCCCCTGAACCCGAGGGATAGTTTGTACGGAGGAAGGACCAATGCCACCTGTTTGCTGTACCAAGCCGACGAAGAGAAAGGAGAAGAAATCAAATACTTGGACGTGTGTTCGCTGTATCCTTATGTGTGCAAATATTGTCGCTTTCCTGCAGGGCACCCACAATTGCTGACGGAACACATCGACCTGAAAAACATTCGACAATACGAAGGCTTGATCAAGTGTAAAGTTTTGCCTCCCACGAACCTATACCATCCCGTCTTACCTCAACATTGCCAAGGCAAACTGATGTTTCCTTTGTGCAGTAGTTGTGCCGAAACGTGCAACCAAGACCAACCTTCCCAGCACACCCAGGAAGAACGGGCCTTGATGGGAACCTGGGTCAGCGTAGAATTGTTCAAAGCTCTGGACATGGGCTACCAACTGTTAGAAGTGTACGAAATTTGCCACTTTCCCAAGACACAACAATACCACAAGGGTGACCCCAGTCAGAAAGGCATTTTCGCCGACTACGTGGATGCCTTTTTGAAACTGAAACAAGAAGCCAGCGGCTATCCGTCCTGGTGTCACACTCCCGAAGACCAAAAGACATTCAAAGAGAAATACTATGAACAAGAAGGCATCTCTTTAGACCTCATCGAGAAAAAAGAAGGCAGGCGATCGTTTGCCAAAGTGATGTTAAATTGCTTGTGGGGTAAAATGGCACAACGACCGTGTTTACCCAAGACGGAATATTTGACAGAACCTTCCCGCTACTTCCAGATGATTCACGACAAAACCAAATACATGAAACACGTGGACGTCGTTCGCGAGGATTTGGTCTTGGTCAATTACGAAGAAGATCTGGACTTTGTATAAGACGACCCTTTTGGAAATGTCATCATTGCGGCTTACGTGACAGCTCATGCTCGCTTAAAATTGTACGAAGCTTTAGAACTGTTAGGGGAACGTGTCCTGTACTTTGACATGGACAGTTGCATTTACATCCATCACCCGAGTCAACAGCACCCTGACATCGAAGGAGACCGTTTAGGAGCCTGGACAGACGAACATCCCGACGACAAGATTCTAAGTTTCGTCAGTGCCGGTCCCAAAAATTACGGCTTCGAATACCGGGACCCACAAGGAGAACTGCACACGACGTGCAAAGTGAAAGGATTGACTATGAATTATCGTACCAGTCGTGTGGTCAACTTTGGGGTATTGAAAGAAGCCTTGCAATCCGGAGAGGATGAATACTTTAAAGTGACCACCTATCAACCGAACAAGATTGTACGTTTACGCACTCACCACATCGTCAGTCAACCCTTGGAAAAAGTCTATCAAATTGTGTACCAGAAGCGAGTGCGACTTTCCAATCATTTCACCTTACCGTATGGACACGTCGGTATTGGTCTGTATATAAAAAGGAACCCTAGGCAAGATCGATAGTTCATTGTGACTACCAAGCGAACAAGATGAATACTTTCAGAGAAACACAAAACAAGTTTAGACAGGCACAATTCAAGTGTGGGGCTTCTGAAGTGGAATGCGATTGTGAGCCTTGCGACCTTTTCAACCTGTGTTAGTGACAGTACCAGAAGAACCCGTCACCCAGGACAGGACTGTCGTGGACAGGCCTGAAAGACCCTTTCGGGAGGACACTTGTGTGACCTTACCCCCTATAGAACTGGTCAGAACTTTACCCAAAACATGTTGTACAGACACTTGTTTTTATTCCAC
Organism: Sinohyriopsis cumingii; assembly: GCA_028554795.2. NCBI lineage: Eukaryota > Metazoa > Mollusca > Bivalvia > Unionida > Unionidae > Sinohyriopsis > Sinohyriopsis cumingii. The sequence continues at coordinate 6,277,503 of CM068841.1, forward strand.
GTTAATGGTTATCATGTGCCTTTTATCCTTGTACTTAAGCCTTTGGCTTTTATGTATTTTTGTCTTTCGTATTCATGTTTAAAACATTCAATAAACGTGTTCTGAAAAAAAGTATATAAACTCTCCTCTTGTTTGTTTTTGTGTCACAAGTGACATTCCTCACACTATGGCTACCTCTGCTGTCTCTGCTCCCTCTTCCTCCACTGTCAAAGTCATCGACGGACACTTAGATCGTGCCAGTTGGGAGGCTTTGTATCTTCGCCATCCCTTTAACATGCTCATTGCCGGACCTAGCGGTTCAGGCAAAACCGAATTCGTCAAACGTTTGATCGAACATAAACATCATTTGATCGATCGGCTATGGGCAGCCGTCGCCGCCAAAATTACATTAATCAAATGATCTAGTATGAAATCAAATGATTTAACCTAGCAAATGAAATGATCAATCCAGATTCCAAATGATGTAGTGTCACATGAAATGATTTAACGAACGAAACCGAATGATGCTTTTAGATTTCAAATGACGTGGTATTAAATGAAATGATGTAGAGTGAAATGAAATGATTTAACCCATCAAACGGAATGATGAATTCAGATTCCAAATGATGTTGTGTGATATGAAATGATGTAGCATGAAATGAAATGATTGAACCCCAAAAATGAAATAATGAATTCAGATTTCAAATGATGTGGCGTTAAATGAAATGATCTGGCATTAAATAAAATGATTTAAAGAACAAAATGGAATGATGATATATGCTTCCAAATGACGTGCTATTAAATAAAATGATGTAGTCTAAAATGAAATGATTTAACTCAACAAATGAAATCATGAATTTAAATTCCAAATGATCTGGTATTAAATAAAATGATTTAAAGAACAAAACGGATTGATGAAATCTGCTTCCAAATGATATAGTATTAAATGAAATTACGTAGTATGAAATGAAATGATTTAACTCAACAAATGAAATGATGAATTCAGATTCCAAATGATGTGGTATTAAATTAAATGATTTAAAGAACAAAATGGATTGATGAAATCTGCTTCCAAATGACGTAGTATTAAATGAAATTATGTAGTCTAGAATTAAATGATTTAACCCAAAGAAAGAAATGATGTATTCAGATTCCAAATGATCTGGCATTAGTTGAAATGGTCTGAAGAACAGAATGGAATGATCAGCTCATATTCCAAATGATGTGGTATTAAATGAAATGTATAGAATGTAAACGGTCTGATCAAAGTGTAAATCAGCTAGCGTAAATCCAAACAAACACAGGGGGGCGCTGTTAGGCAGACTTACAATCGACAGGCGTATTGCAGAATTCGGTTGAGATTTTTGCAGACGACATTTAACAGCTAAGGTTAGTGTTTCTTCTCATTTGATATAAACAAGAACTGTGTTTTCCAATCAGGATAAAGTGACTATCCACATTAATGAATGTCTGTGTGTATTTTATTTTAAAATCTTCCTTGTACTGCACGAGTTTTCAATGCTTCATCTCAGCTAGAACTATCAGCTTAGGAGATTAAATCTTCACCGTATTTGATCAATAGTAATTACCATGTTTAATGACCTAACGTAGCATACGCACTAAACCAACAATTTGTTGTCCGCAACTTTTTGTATGTCTCATGTTAACGGCCTTACGTACATAGGCATTATTCGTCCAAGTTCTGTATGTAAGAGATCTTCTTTTTCCTCCATTTAATCTAGTTTGCATTAACATATTACTGCTGTGTGTTTTTTTTCCTTTTAGTTTTCTTCTGGGAGATCGAATATAATTTTATTAGAAATCATGATTCGCGACTCTTAGTGCATTTGAAACACCACACTCCTTTCCAAATGTATTGAAAATGGGGGGTGGGGGGTGGGCTTAGTCATACATTTTGAAAGACTAATACGTGAACAATAAACAGTTGCCTTCTTGGAGTGTTTATGGCGAAGAAGAAGCACAGATCATGCTTGAATAAACCCAAAATTTAGCTAATGATGTATGAAAATAACAACAAAAGGCGATGGATTCTATCAAATTTTTAAAAATAAAACAGCATCACCGATTTGTAAGTGATACCCTTAGGGTAATACATCAACGTTAATAAATCGTCATATGTGTGTTCTAGTATAGATCAAAACTTCCGTTGCTTTCTCCCCGAAAAGGGATTGAAATTTTCCATCAGGCGGACGTGATGGAAAAAATGTTTGTTAGAGTGGATATTGTCATCAGTCTGTCGTCATGCCCATATTGAGATCGTCTAGGGGAAGAGATGTCATTTTTGTTTATTTATTGTCATTAGTTCTCAACTGGACGGTTGCAGAATTCTTTCATAAAATCTCATTGGCGTGCCACTTCTGAGTGGCTTGTTCACTGTAGAGTCCTGTTTCCGTTTACTATTATGTCACAAATTGTTTTATTTCTTTATTTCTATATTTTACCATTTTTTTTTTCTTCTATTGTATTACAGTTGCAAGACTCTCACTTTCGGGGAGTCCTGCTTCTGATTTTCCATTTTTCAAATATTTTGTTAGGTATGTAGTTATATATGAGCCAAAGTGGTCACGATGACATTGTTATTAATTACATCAACTCATGTGGGTTCTTTTAGATAGCAAGCTTCGGTTGCTTTTGCCCTGGGATGGGATTGAAATTTTTCCGTCATGCGGACGTGATGGAAAATATGCAGATCAAAAGAGTCTCTGGTGTAATTTTACTAGGCACCTAAGACGGCTTTTCAGAGATAATATGATTTTTTACTTTGTTTCTTTGTAGGCATGATAAGGAAAAAAAGTTGGCTAAGTTTCATTAGCTCTTGTTCTGCCCTGTGTTTAATAATTATTTTGTATTTTTTTTTTTTTTGCTCTATTTCCTGGTCATTTACTGCTAATTCTCCCCTGTGGTATTTAATATGAATTACTCGTATGTGTCCTTATGTTAGTCCCTTCTGTGTTAACCGTTTCTCATTACGTTGCAGGTTTATGTGGGCACGCTTTTCGGTCTTGTTTGGTAATTTAATCACCGCCTGCTGTCTTCTATCTGTCATCAGCTGGCGGGATTTCGGTCCAGTTTCTCCCGCACTTTGTTTTAGCGGAACGGTAAATCTCTCTGTCTGAAATTAATTTCTAATAGTCTGGTTTAACGAGTCTATTTCGGCTACATTTGTTTCAAATGCCGAAGTCGGGTCCTTGTCTGTTGGTTGGGGTGGGTGGGTGGGTCTGTCGGTGTCCTTATAGCAAGCTCATTATAAGTGGCTTTTCCGGGGGTTAGTTTCTCAAAGTTAGTTTGTTTTTCTGATGGAGTTTTTGCTAGCCGCTTATAGGCTTTCCAGAGTATATAATTCAGTAATCCAAAGCTGTTATCTTCTATTTTACATAGCATTATAAATGAAGTCTATCACTTCTCTGTACAAAATGTTGTCTGTTATTTTAGGGGTATAAGGAAGATTTTTTGGGCTCAAAATTGCCTAATTTGCTTATACTTTTAGTTTTTATATTTGTCTTTGTTTATTTAAGGATCTGTAGTATAAAATTATGTTTTTTGCTATGTGGTCCCTTGCACATGGGACAAGGAGGGATGTTTGAGATAAGGTGTCTCTTGTGGGCATTTTCACCTGTCCACCCTACATCATGTCGATATTGGTAAATGTTCGTTTGTTTGCTTATCTCTTTTATTTTTTTCCAATGATTTTCATACTATGTTCAAGTCAATTTCTAAATTTAGTGTTTCCACCTTGTTTGGCTTTACTTTTGTATTGTGTTTTATCATATTCTCCAATTCATTCCTATTAAACATGGTCCAATATTCTTTGCTTGTTTTGTAATTTTGTATAGTTTGTGTTATTCTTTACGCTATTTTGGGGTGCACTTGCAATTTTGTCATGCTATTTTACTGGATAGAAGAAAGCCAAACCAGTAAAGGTATATGCCCTGCCAGTGATATTCTGGATTTTCCTGACGTTTATTCAATCTGGAAATATAATTTACTACTTATTTAACTCAAGTCCATGAGATTGAGTCCTTCTTTTTTCCTATCTTTTTATAATGTGTATTTTGGTAATTTGTGGATCCCATTCTGTATAAATTTTATTATTAATGATTCAAATGTATTTAGATATATAAATTCAAAGTCCGATACGTCAAATTCGTACCAAATCGAGTTGTATAAATACGATTTCGCAATTTGTATTTTTCCAAATAAATTTATTTGCCTATCATTCCATATTATAGCATGTTTCTCTAATTTTTTCCTAATTTGTAGAAAATTTAGCATTTTACTGACTTTCCCTAGATTTATTCCTAATCCTTTAACTTGATTTCTTATGACTTCTGTAGGGAGCGCTTGATAATTCTCCTTTCATTTGCCTATAAGTAGTATTTCAGTTTTAATTCGGTTTATCTTTGAACCCGAGGCTAATCCAAAAAGGTTGTACTGCTGCATTAAATACTTATACCATCGCTTTGAAGTTATAAAGTTGGAGCAATCGTCCTCATGTTGGAAGGTTTTACACTCCTCCCTCATGTCAGTTACTCTTACTCCTCGGATTCTTTTATGATTTTGGATTGCATTATGTAGTGCCTCTATCCCTGTTTCGTACATTAACATAGATAGTGGACAACCCTGTCTTACATAACCGTTTACTGAGAACGGATTGGTTTTTGCACCATTGGTCTGTACCAATGATTTTATATTCTTATAAAGTGTTTTGATCCAGTTCTGGAATACATTTCCAAATCCAAATTTATGCAATATCTGCAAAATATAATTCATTTCTACCCTATCAAACACCTTCTCCTGATCAATGAGGATTAAAGCGCCATCAATATTAGATGTTTCCGTATAATCTAGTATTGTCTTTATTGAAAGTATATTATTCTGTATATTTCTGCCTTCTTCACCATACGTTTGGTTTGGATCTTTTATGTACCCTTATTATTGGTTTAACTCTATTTGCTAAATATTTACTGAGTATTTTGCAATCAATATTAAGTAACGAGACTGTTCTCCAATATTTTAGGCCTGAAGTCTAGCCTTTGTTTGTGAAGATGAGTGTAATAACTCCTGTTTTCATGCTTTCTATCATTTCTTGATATTTTTATAAATGGTATTGTTGAGAATTTTCATTATTGGAATTAAATATTTTTTGAACTTTTGATAAAACTCGGGCGTTATCCCATCTAACCCCGGAGCTTTATTCCTAGTTAATTGGTAAATCGCTTTATCTATTTCTAATTCTGTTATGCTTCTTCTTCTTCTTCTTCTAATAATAATAATAACAATAATGATGATAATAATGTTATTATTATTATGATTATTATTATTATTATTATTATTAGTCGTGGTAGCTCCTAACTTTACTATATGTATAGCTGTACTATATGTACACATTATTTTGCTCTACTGTATGTACATCTTATTGTGCTGTACTATATGTACACTTTGTTGTGCTGTACTATATGTACATCTTGTTGTGATGTACTCTATGTACACCTTATTGTGCTGTACTATATGTACACCTTGTTGTGCTGTACTATATGTACATCTTGTTGTGCTGTACTATATCTACACCTTATTGTGCTGTACTGTGTGTACACTTTATTGTGCTGTACTGTGTACAATTTATTGTGCTGTACTGTGTGTACACCTTATTGTGCTGTACTATATGTACACCTTATTGTGCTGTACTATATCTGCATCTTATTATGCTGCACTGTATCTACACGTTATTGTGTTGCACTGTATCTACACCTTATTGTGCTGTACTGTATCTACACCTTATTGTGATGTACTGTGTGTACACTTTATTGTGCTGTACTGTATGTGCACCTTATTGTGCTGTACTATATCTACACCTTATTGTGCTGCACTATATCTACATCTTATTATGCTGCACTGTATCTACACGTTATTGTGTTGTACTGTATCTACACCTTATTGTGCTGTAACGTATATACACCTTATTGTGCTGTACTGTATTTACACGAATACTAATCATATTCGAGTTTGTATTAACATACTTACGAAAGCAAAACATATTTAATTTTACTTTGAATAATCCAGCAGGTAAGTGTGGACATCTGCGCTTCGCAAGCACAAAATGTTATTTGAAATTTTTTACTGAAACTTCATCTGATGTTGTGGGTGAGGGCAACGTTCCCTCTGAGATAATGCTGTTTGGGTAGATTAAGTGTGTTGAGGCAATTTGGATAGTAATTCTTTTCCAATTTTAGCTTTGTACTATATTATGTTTTTTTTCTTCTTTTTTCTAGCTGGTCAAATTGAGAGTGTAAGGTAAATTTTGATAGTAGTTCCTTTCCAAGTCATAGCTAGGTGGTTTCTGATGGCTGTTGGACTGCTGTTAATTACTTGGGGGGAGGGGGGAACCAGACAGATGCCCCCCCATTTCCAAAAAACTGAAAAGGTATTTTATGTTTTTGTGTTTCCCCCTCAGATATGTAGTATGTTTTATTTTAAAATAGAATTTTATATAAAAAATTTAGTCTTAGAATTTTTGATGGGCTATTTATGCTTCCTTAGTGTTATCTAAATGGTTGTTCGTCCAAGCCTGGGTTTTTTCACCTTGTTCGAAGTTCCTTCCCTTGTATTTTTTTGTGACCTTTGCTACAGGTCGCCTAGGTCTCAGTATCTGCTATATGTAGTGGTGCTGTATTGTGTGTATGCTATTTTATATATATGTTTGAGACCGCAATTTTAGATTCAGTGTTATTTTTCTCAGTTGTATTTCTTTTCTACTAATTTGGATCTAGGATCCGATGTATTATATTATGTTATATTCGATTAAATAGTTTTGGTTTTTGAATTTTGACGCTGAAACGGTGTACTATTGTTTTTTCCCTTGTTTTTTGTTGGGAATTTTTTTTTTGTTTTAATCTAATTTAATGTGTCGTTCCTCGTGGTAGCTCTAGGAGTATCAATAGGTAGGTTACGCTCGATTCAAGGTCCACACTTCTTTATTTTCATTGTGTTTCTCCTGAGTTGAGTTAGGCCTCCTTTTATTAATTTATCTAAATATTTTATTAGAAAGAATCCAAAATTGTTTATTTTCCGCATGTGGGTTGGTCAAACCATACATTACGGGAGCTGTATGGTTTTAAGATAGATAAAGAGTAAGTAAAATTTTAAACTATGAATTAGCCCCTGTTTGTGTTTTATGTCTGAGTTTGGTCTGTTTATGTTCTACATGGAGAATTTTTTCAAAACTATTTCATGGGCCTGTCCACTTCGCGTAGCGCCATGTGACTTAGCCCCATGATGTCATAGTCTTTACTTTCCCCATGTAGGTTCCCTGTATCTTTGTATATTGTGTCATTAAGTTTTCTAAGTTAGGTAAGAATTATATATATATATATATATATATATATATATATATATATATATATATATATATATATATATATAAAGAAAAAAAGAATAAAGAAAAAAAAAAACCCAAAAAAACAGTCCAAAAAAGATAGAAAGAAAATCACTTTTTCCCCCTTATACTTCTCTTTATCTCTTTACCACAATTATTTGCCCACAGGCCATCATGGTGTCTACTATGTACTCTGTAATTTTGTATAATTTTTTTTTTTAATGAAGTCTCCATCCATGTATAATATATTTGCCTTTTGATATCTCCCCCCCCCCCTTTGTTTATTTCACTTTCAATTTACATGTTTTCCTGCTCTCGCACTGTATCATTGTGTGTAGTTTACTAAAAGGGGCTTTTTCACACAGTGAACATTTTGGCGATACTCTGACCATGTCCCGTCTCACTGCTACCTCTCCTATCAATCATGCATTGTGCATGTATTTGAAGCAGAGGCTTTGTATTTTTAGGGAGCGTAATTTGGTCCAGTGCCCCCATGCTCTTTTCCAGTTAATCTCTATGTTCTCCTGTTCTACTTTACTTTTAGTTTTTCTTTTGTTATTTCCTCTCTAATGTATCTATATGTTAGTTTTCCTCCTGGTCCCATAAACTTTTTATATCCCTATATTTGGTTAGTATTTCTTTGATATGTCTAAATTTTCTTGGTATTTCTAGTTTTTTTTTTACAAGTTTATTATTTTTATAAATGTCCCCCCTGTTTCTCATTGTGAACCCAAACTAGTAGATGTATATTCCATCCCATGGTGATGTTGGTATTGCTTTAATCTTTTTAAATATATTTATAATATTTGCAATCTTTATCCAAATGGGGTTGGAGAGTGCTAGTCCCCCCTCTCTTGTGCTCTACAGAAAGTTTCCCTCTTGACGTAGTGGGTCTTAAAATCTCATATGTAATTAATAATCTCCTTATCTAGTTTTTCTAAATTTGTATTTTCTATGTCCATAGACTTGGTAATAAAATTTATATTCGCGTATATGTACGTTTTGGCCACTTGGGCCCGTTCCATTAGACATAATGGCGTAAGTGCCCATGTGTTCACATTCGTTTCTAATTTCTGTTTCATATTTTTATAGTTTTCTTGTTCTTCTCTTATCCCAAAATAAATGCCCAATGCATTCGCTCTTTCTTTAATTAGGTGTGGTGGTAATCCTGAGTGATTTCCTCTCTAGCTCCCTATTTTCAGTATTTCATTTTTTTCATGATTTATTTATGACCCAGAGGCCTTACCAAATTTTTCAAATTCCTTCTCTAGGTGTTTAAAGGAATTTTGGTCTTTAATAAAGTTCGTACAATCTTCTGCATGCTGTAGCATTTTTATTTCGTATTTTACATTTTTAACTGTAATACCTTCAATCTTCCTATTAAGTCTTATTCTTATACTTAGAATTTCAAATGCTATTACGTATAATAGCATAGATAGCATTCCACATAGTCTGGAGTTATGTTTTCAACAGTCTCGTGATTTAAAAGTGATATTTTAAAAATAACATACGAAAGTGATTAAATATGTTGAATTGGAAATAACACCGTAATATTTAGCATTTCTCACAATTATTCACTCGTTGGTCCAGGAAAAACGCTTTATCCACATGTAATAGCTTCACTACTTGCGATGAATGTGTGATTTTATAACTATTGAAACATTTATCACTTCCAGTTCATTGCCTCTTCAAATCAACACAATTCCATTGCCTGAAATGACAAATGAACACAATCGACTCTTAAGAAAGTTTTGCCATTCTTGATAATGGGGTACTTTTGAATTCCATTTCACTCTGATGATATGTTACCACAAAAATGTATTCTGGCTCAACAGGATTGGTGTCGTTAGTAAACTTTATCATGGAAGAATTGAGAAAGTGTAAAAAGCGCATGTCAAATAGAATGGAAGCAGAGAACATTATAAGGACTCAGGTACGTGGAATTGAGATTTTAATGGAGGACTCCCTGCAGGATGTATCAGTGCCTGTCGAAGTGATTGAGCTACTTGGACAAGCTCGTAGTATCCTTGATAAAACCGATATCAATTCTATGCCAGTCAGCGAAGACCACCGGTACAGGGCGTCGCAAGTCTATACTGGGCATAGGGGCAGACCTCTTTATGACATAAGAAAGGAACAACTACAATTTTTCATCGGTAATTTCTTAACTCAACTGACACACTAATATGCTGTATATTATATTTACATGTTCCATTGTTATCCCCTAACACATAAGCATTGTTTACTGCTTCCAACTTCTTTTTTTTTCTGATGTTCATGCACAATATTTGATAATGCTTCCGTATGCAAGCAAATCATTGAGGTGTCATTTTTAAGCGTTGATAGTTTTCAATATTGTAAGACATGACATTCTTTCTTGAGTATCATTATCTGTCCGTCTGGCTAAATGATTTCGTTATCCTGAATATTATAAGGTATCGGGATTTAAGCTGTTTATGCAACAACACTTAGGAAATGATAAATGGTAAACATCAGTTAGGTAATGCCACTGAGTATATTATTCGCACACCACCCCGTTTGTTTGTACCTCGTTACAAATTTTACAATAAAAAAAGTATCAAGAACATAAAGTAGCACGAAATTAAGTAATTTCATTCACTGATTTATAATTTCTAACTTACAGTTGAGAATAGTTCCCTAACACTGCGGACCTATTGGCATTTCAAATCAAACGTACGCTCTCGATATAAACAAGCGACAGATTGCTCACTGACCTTTTCTGATTTATAGAACGGTCCATTTCATTAAAAATGTCTATGTTTAATATTTCGTGACCAAACTGAGCAAATAAAAAGGACAACTCTTGTATACACGTTAGAGACATGTAACACCAAAAATGTCCGGAATTACTGAAATTATCAAAGACGGTGAACTACATTACCCCGTTGCTTAAAACATAGACTTGCCTATGCAAATATGGCGACTATGTTACTTACAAAACTCCCGTTTGATTCGAAACGCCAACAAAATGACATTGCATGGCACTCTTTGACAATCAGGTTAGAAATTATGAATTGAATGACTAAGTTTTGTGAATTTTTTTATATCCTTGATGCGTTTTCGTTTTAACATCGGTGTGTGTGTGTGTGTGTTGGCAGGTTTGCAAATAAATGGGAGCATGTACGAATATTTTAGTCCTTAAAGAACCATGTATTGAAATTTAATATATAGTACTGTCAAAGACTTCACATGATATTCTACAATCGATACTTTTACCACCATACATTATAAGAGAAATTGTGTTTTCTTTGGTTTGTTTGCATGATTCTTTATTCCACATGATATATATATATATATATATATATATATATATATATATATATATATATATATATATAGTCATGTAGTGCATTTTTTCAAAATTAATTGAATTATTTCATAACGCAAAACTTTCCTCAAGTAGAAAGTATAAAAAGATAGGATATTATTAGAAACATATATCCTATGCGTCTCAAAATAACCATTGCTTTTATTTTCGTTTTAATTAAATAATATTTTTATTACCAAATGCTGTAAAACATAATTTTTTTAAAAAAAATCTGTCTGACAGTTTATATTCATATGGTGTTTGCATCACGTTATAAAACATCACATTTGATTGGGCAATCTCAGCGTGCTTTGACCTCGTGTCTTTTTATTGACGTCATCAGTTTTCATGCATCAGAATTACACGCGCAGTTTCAACATTATTATTTTCCTTTACTGTTTGAAACTTCATTCGTTGGGTATTTGGAATACAAGTTAAGTGGCTAAGACTTCAGCGTGTAAGAATAACTATACTATATACCTTATGATGTGTGCACACGTTTGCCCAAGAACTCAGATGATTTTGAACCATCGTGATCGCGCTCGGGCTCAAAACGTCTTCCTGGTGCAAATTTTGTATTATTATACACATATAATTAAAATGTGTCTATAGTGACTGTTAATGCTTTTTATACGCTGAAATTTTGTGTTTTAGACATTACTAACCGATTTATATTCTCTCTATTATATCCACATAACATAAACCTTTATATGGAAAATCTTTCTCGTGCTTTGGAAAATTATTTGTAATCACGTCTGTATTAATTTTTCTCCAGAAAATTACTTTACATCAGGAGATATGGCAAGTTTGCTTGGGATAAGCAGGAGAACTGTAGAGCGGAGACTAGCAAACTTCCGCTTGACTCATGGGATACGATTCAGTGATATAAGTGATAATGAGTTAATATCGATGGTGCATTCAATAATCAACAACTTTCCTCGTTCAGGTAAGAGTTCTTTTTCTTCAACTAAATGACTTCTCTGTGTACAGTAAAATAGTTGTAATTTATGTTCATTGATGTGTATATTGTTATATCAGTTTTGAAATTTTTATTGGGGATGGGGATTTGCTTTTCCGCAACTGTTTTTAAAGATCAATTAACGACTCTAACTTTGTAGTGACTCCTGGTCATTTTTCCATACAGCGACTTTGCCCAACATAGCCCAAGCGCCGACTAAAAGATATTTCGGCATGGGGCTCAAACTGTAGATAATAACTGACGTGTGTTAAAAACTCTCATTTTTATTTGCAACAAGAATGGTATTTAAACAGATGAAAACATGATCAGTGCTTTCATAAACTGTGCCGATACCGTTTAACTGCCGGTGATTGTCATAGACTAACAAGTGCAGTTCGATTTGCATGTAAAACGAAATCTTGGAAAGCTTAAAGGCATTTAACTGTCTTGAAAGTATTGGTCCGAAGTTAATCAGAGTCAACAAACAAGCGATCTTGCATACATTTATCCTATCACATTTCAAATTCAGTCCAGTGGCCTGCTACTTCTGCAGCGACCTGAACACTACTAAGCTTGAAAAATACAACAACAAAAGCGTGCTTATAGGTGTGAGTATGATTATTTACACAAGCATTTATCATTAACTCTTAAGGCAAATCTGACAACCCTGAAAGTGTGCAACTTAGGTCATGACTTTAGAGACTTTCAAATTCTGAATAAGTGTGCGCTTCCCAATGTTTGGATAATTTTATATGTTTTAAGAATATAATAAATATTTGTTTAGAAATACAATTTTAGATAATGAATTATGTTAATTGCCCCAACATTGAAAACCTCATTGCATGGCAAACAAATAGTTTATGTATGCAACTGTCATTCTGTGGAATGAGCTACCGAATCACCTAAGAGACCAATCACATTTTAATTCATTTAGATCCTTAATTATATCCTGGAATGGTACCGACTGTAAATGTTATATATGCAAATAAATAAATAATTTTTTTTTTTTTTTTATGAAATCAATGCTTGTAGTCATGTTTTAAATACATGTTTCTTTAGGTTTAAAGACAATCGAAGATCATCTCATTTCACAAGGTATCCATGTACAAAGAGAGAGAATAAGGAGAGCAGTTAGAACTGTAGATCCGGCTGGACAACAACTGAGGCAGTTACGGTGTATACAGCGAAGGGTTTATTCAGTTCCGTCCCCTCTTGCCTTGTGGCATATGGATGGCAATCACAAACTGATACGGTAGTGTTCCACTCAGTTATATGACATGTGCTAACAATAAAGTTGTGTGTAATCTCTAATTCTCAGTACCCAAAGTTTTGTTAATTTAATTTCCTAGGCTCCGAAATCCTAAAATTAAGACACATAATTTTACTCCAAATTTTCTATATCTTAGCATCTCCAAGATAAAACCTTCAATTCTAAACACATTTTATTGGAAGGAAAAAAGTTACAGCATAAAAAATTCAATCAGTTCTCTTAAATAGTTCGGACGTATAACATGAAAATTCGGCAAGGACATCATAACATCAGATCAATCAATGGCAGTTAGTTACTTGTTAATGTAAGTATTATTAACGATATTCAATTCATGTTGATCTTGGACGTTGATGGTGATTAGATAAGGGTAAATTTGGTGCTTATTTTCCCGATTTTTACAAGTCTATCATGTTGGAAATGACATATAGTAGTGGGTCAAGTTGATGAAATAACGCATATACAAATAATCTCTCAGACATGTTTTGTTCCTCGTGTGATCTTGTCGTGTTATATGATATTCATATTAATTGCTTAATGTGCGCAGATGATTTGATAATATATGCATCTAAAAGTAATGGCTTGCAAAATGCCGACGGAGACGGTGTCTAACTCTTTAACACTAACACAATTTGAGGTAATATTTCATGAAGTTGGTAAACTTATCAATAATTGGCAATTAAAATAAAATTAATTGTACTGAGGCTAGCAGAACATAATAATTATTTAATGCTCTGGTAAGCTTGAATATTTTTGTCGAAGTAAAAAGTAGCCATCGCAGACAAATACGAAGGTAGGGGGCTAAATTTATAAACTCTATTCATCAACCTATTACAACTTACGATCATGAAATTTGACATAATAGACTCTGATTGATGTAAAGAGGTTAAATGACATGAATGTTTATGACTAACTATTCATTAGGATTTTGACATTTTGTTTTGGACATTAAAACGTTTAGCAGCATCGAGTTAGGGGAGTATTTCCATCTCATATGCAATGTTGAACACATAATGCCGGGTACATCTATCGGAACACCTAAAGGACTCCCTTGCATACAAATGTGCACATGAAAACACAAAACAGTGACACGACTATATAGTGCAAGATTCTAACAAGCTTAATCAGATATTTAGGATTTGAACATGTTTGGGAGATAAATATTAATAAGCTTGAAACAGAAACAGCTTCAAACATTGGTACAGTTGAAACTCGCGGTTGTCTTACAGTTATTATTCCAAGAGATGCTAAATATTACTCCATTTGTGTAAACAAAGCAGAGGCCGAAAAACATTTTGCCTGCATTGGTTATAAATATAAAGACAAGAGAGAAATATTATTTCATAGTTTTGAGGAAACTGGGTTTGATATTCATATGGACATCAATAAGTTATTTGGTCATTTAGTATTCATGTTTAATTAAGATATGACACCAATAACTATGAATCTTACAAATATCTGAGCAATACAATGTTTAATAAGAATGAATCAAGAATGTGTTGACATTCAGTTGCTTAGCAAACTTTATAGGAACACTTGGAGATTTTCTTCAGTTATAATGCATTTCTTAGCTACTTTCAAATATCTTAATAACGTGAGTTTACATTTAACACTTATGTATGTGGAGTGTAAGGTATGATGGTCGACATTCGAGAGTGAGAGATCAAGCAATGTGTTAGTGATCTACTTTATATTAATAATAAAACGCGCGGTGTTATCATTGTTATATCCATCTCTTGCAGGAAAGCAATTCATTTTCTTGTCTCATATAACGTGGAAAGCGATATACATATATTCTGCAGATGGCGTTTTGTAATACACGGATGCATCGATGGTTTCACAAGACTTATTGTCTACCTAGCTTGCAACTGTGATAATAGAGCTTCAACAGTTTTAAACCATTTCACTGAAGCCGTTTCCAAATGGGGCCTTCCTTCCCGAGTGAGAGGGGACATGGGTGTGGAAAACCGTGAAGTTGCTCAGTACATGCTCTCATACCCTCGTCGGGGCCTTAATAGGGGAAGTTTTCTAACTGGAAAAAGTGTCCATAATTCGAGGATAGAGAGGCTATGGCGTGATGTGTATAATGCTGTGCTTTCTTTATTTTATGAGCTTTTCGTATCATTGGAAGTCAAAGGCTCTTTTGATCCAGATTCGGAGAAATATGTCTTCTGCTTGCATTATGTGTACAGAAATGTGATAAACGACAGACTATTCCAGTTTATGAATTCATGGAACAATCATAAACTGAAAACTGAGAACAACAAGACTCCCTGCCAGCTATTTATACTTGGACTGCAGCGTATATTTAACGAGAATCAAGTAATTGCTAACGAATACTTCGAAGAATTAGATCAGGTGAGAAGCTTGTCTCATTTTAAGCAATGTGGCCTATTGTTAAAGAAAAAAAAACAGAAAGACTGAAGAGATTTGAAACTGGGCACTATACAATCTGCACGTTCCTTAAAATACCTACCATTATTTTATCAATGTCTCTGTGTGTGTGTGTGCTTCTAATTAGCAGTGTATTTGATTACCAAAGTCGTAACAAATGACTACAACTTCACAGTGTGCTACTTCGTTAAGTGGAAAGTACCTGTATTTTCGAAATATATTCTATCAAGCTCATAAAACATACCAAATTTACAATCAGCGAAACATTACAATAAGAATATAAAGCAAAATTCCATGCATGCCAATATAAATAGCATTTAAAGGACATCTGATTGTAACATTTCTGCTTTATATAACTTAACAGACAGTATTCGACAAAATTTTTAGAATTTCAGAAAACTGTTTGTCCAATATCGAGGAACAATTTCTTTTAGCACGGAAAACTTTCGGGCCCCGAGTGGCCGAGTGGTCTAAAGCGCTCTTCGTTACGGATCACTGCCATCTCACCTCTGTCTGCGGCGGTTCGAGTCTAAGATTCAGCCAATGTGGGCATGTGAGAAAGCTTGCCAGTAGCTCCTCGTGGGTCGGTGGTTCTTTCCGGGGTTTTCCGGGTTCTTCCTCCACCATTAATACTGGCCGCCATGTATAGCCTATCGTGCTGAAAAATGGCGTTAAACCCCACAACAACAACAACAACACGGAAAACTTTCATGAGTTTACCATGCAGAGACCAAATTACAAATTTGTTTATTGCCGGTTCTGCAAGACAGTATATGCTATTCTCTTAGCCTAACATTTGTTGGTGATATTTGGAAGTTAGAACTGAGCCACCGTAGCTCATTCTCTTAAACGAATTCATTTCTTAAGAGCCAAACTTAATTGTGTCTTTGAATCAGTTTTTTTTAACTATAAAAAATGAATGAATACATTGCAGACAAAATTATTATTAGTATTATTTTCTTCATTTAGGACGCTCTACCAGAGTATGGAATGGATTTAGATGCACCGTTACCTGAGCCAAGTGATGAAGACAATATCGACGTGCCATCAATAGAGCTACTTAATGAGGAACAGTTGCATTCTTTCAATGCCAAAATGCGTGGAATTCACGTAGCTGACCTTTCTGACATTGAACCATATTTGCATGCTTTAGATTCTGTAGATGAGGTTTTGGAAGTTTGAAGTCGATAATTCATGTACTCTACTACATTTCCGTTGATTATATGGGGCGATTTTACTTTCTGCGATTGCTCAAAGCAGTATCTTGTCATCAGTGACAACTTTTTTTCATTCCTCCATTTGTAATTACATTCATCTTAACTCCCTATTTGTAAGATTACAAATGTATTAATAACATAATCTTTGTTCGTTATTAAATAGACTGTGATCCAATACAGCTCTATGTTTAAAATAATAAATGAATAACTTGCGCAAGACTTCGTCAACTGAAATCTGAGTATCAAATCTACTCCTAATAGGTATGTCCGACTGTACTAAAATCTAATTAATAGTGTTGATAGTTTTTGTATTATAAAGATCCAATAAGCGGTAATAGAACATGCTTTTGATTTAATTCAACTGAAATCTCCGCAGAGTACGCATCTTACCTGTATTTATTCGTATTTATACAAATTCTGTCAGTATTATCAAGCATTTTTCTGTGTAATTCAGGGATGGCACTTTCCGTTCTGTTTGGTGTATATTTGTAATCCTCCATGATTGATTCTATGTACCCTGATTTTTGTCTAAGTTAATTTCAATCAATGAAAATGTCACTTAAGCCGAGTGGAAGCAGTACTTTAATAAATAAATACAAATTAAATAATGTATTTATCAACTGAAAGTTGTGTTCTAGTTCTATCTTTTAGTTTCTTTTAAGTGTAATCATCATAAATGTAATGTGTCCTCTTGTAACTAAACGTAAAATGCGTCAATCTTTCTTAGCAGCTATGTCCTCGCGCGTTTCTCCGAGAACCTAATTAAGTGCCGACCGTGTTTTGATAACTGACTTGTGGTGCATTGAACGAAAAGCTGGCCTCCTTTGTATTATCACGTTAATTATGTCTTTTGAATCAAATAAAAAAGGTCGAATAAAAGAAAAGTTAAAAGGCACAAAAATCTTATAAACTTAAAATCTAGTGATCCCGGTCGTATATCGTGTGAACTCGCTTCATTTGAATAATCGAACACTGTTATAAATGTTATCGTGTATGTAACATAAACTACCTTAAATTAACAGACTCTTTCATAACTGTTATCAAAGATAGCAATGCAGCCAAGCGAAATGAATACTTCGTAAAATAAAGAGCTTGTTTTCACAGATACGGACCATTGTGGGCAAGCGAGTTTCAGAGAATTTTTGAACTGGCACTTAGAGATATCCTCAAGGATGATAAGAAGTTTCATTAATACTTCCAATGAAATCACGACATCAATATTGTACTAATTGAACAATACAAAAAATGAGTTTGGACATAGAAGATCGTTTCACGAAATAAATGTCGCGTTTTTTTATTTTGTTTTTTAAAAAAGGATTCTTGTTTGGGGGTATATCAACATTTAGTCTAGTTCCCTGCTCTGTGGACTCCCGATTTGGCAGGATACTATTAAATACCACTATGGGAATTAGACTCATCAATAAAATAAAATGCATTGACGTGTTACACAGATTTTTCACGTGATGGTTGTTGAAACCAGCTGGAACGATCTTTTACAAGTTGGACATTTTGAAAATAAATGTTATGTATACAAAATAACGAACAACTTCATTAGAAAAAGCGCGTTATTAAAAATTGTTATCGACGTGATTGTAAAATGAGGATTCAGTCAGTAAACAGCCCAATTCCCTAACGCTTCCCCACTCCCTCGGTTTTCTCGATGTCAAAGCGAAGTTTCAACAATTTTTGGAGGTACCTCGGTAACTCGCGCCCTCGCTTATAATGCGGTCTATGTTTGTGGACTCTGTTGTGTACGAGTTATCGAGTTATATATATATATATATATATATATATATATATATATATATATATATATATATATATTGCTATGTCCGTCTCACATTAAATTATACCTATATTGTTACGTATATATTGTTTTTTTCCTTTTTGGTGCATTACTTAAGATTGCATTGAAGGTACATTAATATGTGCTGACTCATTTCAAAATCAATCTTAATAATGGACCTGTTTACAAGTTTGGGGTAATTTCCCATTAGATGATTAAGCCTGGTGAGCTCTGTCGCAGTGAGAGGTATTGTGAAACATGTGAAATGGGAGGTGTTGATAGATAGATCTATATCGAGTAGGAAATTAATTCAACGTAGAACCTTAAAGTGTATACAAGGTATAGGAGTTGAACAATGAATTCATTCCGATTTTTCTTTGTTCTTATTTAATGTTATTCTGCAGATATATTTAATGTTTTGTTTAGATATAATTTGAGAGTTGGATTACTCATCAAAATTACAAAGATCTCATTGACTTTTCACTAAAATATTATTCTGTGATTATTGTTATTATTGTGAATTCATTCAAAAGAGTTCTAGACAATGCCATTGTTATACATTAATAATGTTAGTACATCAGCACATTCAGGATATGGAATTCATATGAAACACCCTATTCTTTTGGACTTGGAGTATAACGTTTAGTATTTGTAACGTTTCCCTCTTAGTAAGACGGGTATTCAATTGGATTTGGCTGGAGTTATCTAGAGGATGACCTCCCTCGATATTATAGCCCGGCGGGAGTGAAAGAAGAATATAATTTCAACAGAGAACTGAGCGAGAATACCTGGAAGAAATAAAGCAAAACGAGCCCCCTTTGACAAGAAAATAACACATTTAATTAGAACAAATTAATAACGTCAATTCCAATTCAAGTTAGATTATATCAATAGAATTTAACAGGCGCGTCCAAACTGTATTTATTTCATCATCATAACAAAAGTTGAAAAGAGCGCAATGTCCACGAATGATTTGCATCACCACCTTCCTATCTTGACCGTATATCCACGTCTCCTAGTTCATCCTCGCTAAGCTGTGTGCTTTGACCATTCATGGACTTACTGGTCCTTTTATTCTGACTTCGTCATTCTTTTCCTCAGACTTCTGTCTTCAGACTGTCCAATCTCTATCCCATAAAGATGTTCCTTAAAAGACAAAATTACCCCTAAATTTCTGTATACCCCACTCTCTAGACGTACACAACATTCCCTCACGTTACTCAGAGCATGTTGGCTATCCACACACTGTGTAAATCCTGACTTAGTATGGTAGGACAATGACCTTGCTTCCAGTTGCAGGTCTTAAATTACCACGCGAGCGTCTATCGAATATTGCCGTATTCTTTTACATATGCTACTACATGTTCGATTGATATTGCATGAAATTCACAAATTGTAACTCGCAGCAATCCTTAACCTACAAGATTATTCAAACATTACAAAATCAGATATAATTAGGTAAGTATCGTCCTAACAAACAAAGGAAGTTATTGCAAATAATCCTTTGAAATCCTACATATATGAACATTTGGATCGCATGCAATCAATTCTACCAATGAACTAATAACTGTAAAATTGAAAGGTAAATTGCATAACAATTCGAGCATAAACACTTTCCATGAAAATGAATAAAAATTAAATCGCATAACATCTCTAGCATCAACACTTTCCATGAAATTGAATAAAATAAATTGCACAAAAACTCTAGCATCAACACATTTCCATGAAATTAAATAAACGATACATATATGGAAAACTAATCATAGAAAACACATTTGTATAAACAAACAATCAAACAATAGAATATTACGTGAAACTAAAATTGCGTACCTTGTTGATGTTCTCTTTCAGAACATACGCTTCCGAGCATTAAAACCTGTCTTTCTTTAACAAGACGGTCTCCTGGTCCTTTTCTTGTTGAACAAGGAGAGCAATATTCTCTTTAGGCCTCCTCGGAAGTCTAGACTCCTCTTTCAGCAAATTTCAGACTTATGAATTTTGACTAGGTCGTCACTTTAAAGTCTGATTGCTTCTAAAGTGCACGCCTTAATTTATTCTGCCCAATCGTAGGCAGCGGTCCCTAATTTTTCCCAAAGAAATAATTCCTTTTATCAGGTTTAGACAGGTCGGAATCTGTGAATGACGGTGCGTAACTATTTCCCTTTGAAAAATGATAAGTGGACATAGGTTCCTACCAAGCGGTTAGGGTTGGTAGTTCAAATGTTTACTTAGTAAGGGCCGTGTTAAGATAGCCCGGTCAATTTCACTTAGTTGGAATGCTGCCCCTTTGAAGTTTGCACTGACATGGGCAGAGATGAACGAAGAAAGGTCGAAGTCATCTCTCACAACACTTTTCTGGCTTAAACGCGATAAAATATTAATGACCAATACATTCAACTTTAAAGTTCACTGCAATTCAAACTTCGACACTTCACAGTGTTATTTTCGATTTAATTCATAATACTATAAATTCCTCTTAAAGTTTCATTTCATAACTTATAGAACTAAATTATTTGTAAATTGTCATCATCTCTGTGAAGTTTATGATAAAACAAATATTCAATGCTAGTAAAATCAGACAAATAAATTGCTGTTTTTTTCCATTCCCTATCTCCAAGCAGATTTTGACTGAGGTGAAAAATGTCAGATTACATTTTTCCGAAGTATTCGTTCAGAAATGCAAAGTCAAAAAAGAAAAATAATGCGGCATCATCTGGTAAATGTCCCAAAGGTAAATAAAGGACATTTATGCAAGTAGAACTTCTAGGAAGCATACTTCCATCATCAAAAGATTCAATCTTGGGTGGCATGTAGTATCCTAAAACTGGTATCTCTGCAGATGCCATCACAAACTGTAATATTTTCTCCAATGTAACTTTGGCTTTCTCCGTTCCTCTTCTACCACCTATAAAAAGCAATAGAATTATATATATATATATATATATATATATATATATATATATATATATATATATATATATATATATATATATATATATATATATATTCAAATATATGGTCTTAAACCAAGTGACAGAACAACGCGAAAACCAGCAAGTTTTGTAAAATTTAACAACTAATTTACTTCTCTAGAATACGAAATGAAAATTTAAAAAAGAAAACTTGCAGTATAGTGAAATGGATGCCAAATAGTCATAAATGTTTTATTACAAGGCCAAAGATGTAGACTAATCGGAGTGAATTCCAGTTTTGAATGTGCTGATGTACCAATAGCCGCTCGCTGATATTGAATGCCGTTCACAGTGCGGTGAATACAAAAATAGGGGATGGTGGTTGCGTGCTGAAGAGTGATTCTACTAGCATTCTGTTCAGGAGTAGGTTTCATACAATAAACATAACATCAAGTTTGTTATTTAATAAAATTAAAATGTTGTTTTCATGTGTTAATGCCGAATATATTTCATGTGAAACAAAAAGCAATATATTTTATATTTGAACATGTGAAGCTCGCTGAAATGGAAATGTCACGTTTTTTATACTACACAATGAGATATAACCGGTATTAACACATAGAAAAGGATATATATATATATATATATATATATATATATATATATATATATATATATATATATATATCTGTGTTTGTGTGTGTGTTTATCGGTTATGCAAACCTAGCTAGCTGCCACAAAGAAGGACTGAACATATTGTTTTACAATAAGTCGTAGAAATGTGAATGTAAAAGAAGAAAATGTCCACCTCTCTTTAGAGGCTATATAAACCTTTCACATCGAACGTCTCTCAAAATGTGTATGTATTGGAGTCCTAGTAATCATGTTAATCTAACACAACATAGGTACAATGGACTGAACACAGATACAATTTAGACAGTATGGGGTAATTCAGGAGTAAACATGTAATATCATTATGTTAATAATAATCTTTAAGAAACTAGTTCAATTATAACCATGGCACAAACGAAAAACATTTACCACATATTTCATTTTGATAAATGTATATCTATAATCTATGCAATCAGAACGACCTCTTTCTTGTTATCTTTACAGATGTTATATATTTACCTGAAACTTCTTTAAGGTATGCTATGAATTTTTGATATGTACCATCCTTCTTTAATCTTCTGTTAGATCCGATATCTGAGAATACTGGTTTTAGGACATGGATCAATTTTCTCTGTGTCAGAGTTGACCATGCAGAAGGCCTGAAGAGATATTTAATACACGGCTTTCGGCGCATTAACTGAAAAGTAACATTTCAATAAATAAAAAAGTTGTAATCGACCCAAACTATTTCATTGGCAAGGTTGCAATAACAAAATGGACTTTGTACCATAACTTCTATTTGCACATAAGACTTTATTATCAGTTTGATTCTTATCTAGTTATGCGCATCTTCAGTTTACCTCTCAAGAATTGGAAAATATGAGGGTTACTAAATTTATAAAGCTTGATGAGATTAGCTGATATTCACATAATCTAATACATGCTAAGCTTATGCTTTTAAAATAACCTTAACAATGTTTACAATCCTTATTTAATAAACAAGCTATATTGTATATTGTGGTCCCAAAATCACTGCCAAGATTTTTAGTGTATAATGATAACAGGTTACAAGAGTTTTAAAGGTCCGGGTTACAGCTGTAGGTTTGGGAAAGTTTAGATACTCATTTGTGCTTACATCAACAAAACCAAGCCGATTTAAGCCATCTCTAAATTGTGCCTGGACTGGTGTTAAGTTTTGGGACAGGAGCGTTTCCAATTCTTCTTCTGTTAGGAAACATGGTAGAGGCCCGTTCTGCATCAATGACAAACCTAAAATTATTGTTAACAAGAATAGAATGGGTACTTTAGAAAAGTACCAAAGATGACGCGCGTGTGATATTAAATGAAAGATATATTTAAACCAAATGAATCATTTTTCTGTTTCACGCTTATTAACTCCAAAAACGAGGCACAGCCTGTTAAGCAAGAAATGTGGGTCATCACAATCACATCTTACTAGTGTTGAAATACGTGTGACATATAAGTGCACGCCAAAAATAGCAATGTATTGACCATGCATGCAACAATGTCGTGTAAACTGAAACTGAGGTATAGGAGTTAAAGAATGTCAGAAATATTTTTGCTAAAACAGTTAGGATCGCTTTATATGTCAAGAGAGAGAGAGAGAGAGAGAGAGAGAGAGAGAGTATACTTTCGTTCAATAACAGAATGAAAGACCTATACCATTAATTTACACGACAGACGATTTGCTTTATCGATTGCTTACCAAATTGCAGACCAAAGCTATTTATCACAAAAATTAACATGAAAGCATATTGTGCTCTGCCTAATTTTCACATCGCAAATATGTTGTCCATTGATAGCCGAATTATGACCAGCATAGTAAAAATTAAATCTACAGCAAGTAACGAAAATATAACACTTACCACAAACTAGTCCTGCACCAAAATAGTATTTCCTTTCAAGTCCACCGGAGTCATCTTTCAGTGTGTATGCACCCTCCTCAGCCATTTCAAAAAGTCTCCATTCTTCTTTTATTATCTCTTGCATCATATGAGTGAGGAACTCCTTCCTTGGTCCCCCTAGCTCGGAAGCCTCTTCTCCATAAAATGTCACCTCAAGGGATACCGGAAGGTTGGGCGCTTCCAAGATCTCCTCCATTCCTGTTGCAAACATATTCATCCGCGACACATAGATGGGTTGGGTTTCACCCCCCAGCGGTTCTGTTAATGATATTTGGTCTAATTGTCTTCCAGTCATTACAGATTTTTGAAAATAGCGCAAGACAACTACTGGGTCATGAATGTCCTTGCTGTGGCAACAAAAAAGAGGAAGTCAAGGTACTTAAATTACTAAATTCAGGTGGAATTTTGTAAACTAAGAAGGCGTCAATATATACTGAAACAAGAGAAAAGAAAAGCAACGGAGTCTAATAATGGCATCCGTCCGTCTACGGGAGACGATGGCATAGCTCCAAAGTACGCTTTTGCTTATCCTTCTTTTTTCTTTTTAGAAAAAAAAAGAAAAAAAAAAAGAAGGATAAGCAAAAGCGTACTTTGGAGCTATACCATCGTCTCCCGTAGACTAATTCAAAGGGCAAACACTCATTCATGTGCATGTGGCAGTGAGAAATAAAGATATCCACTGTAAACATGTAATTGAAGCCAAGCTATATACATGAATTAATATATTTTACTTGGATAACAAAGCAGAAGATATTCAACAAGATTAACTAGTTAATAGATATATTAGCAATCGGTGCTTATCGGTGTGCGTGTGTTTGTGTTAAACCAGTCTTTAATGTTAAGAAAACAGTTACCTTTTTGCAGATGGAAACATAAACAGGTCACTTGGCACAAAAATACATAGTCCAGCATGTAAAATGAACTAGTTAGAGTTACCTGCATCTTATTATGCATTATTATGACTCATCTAGACAAAAGAATTTCCACTATCTCATATAAAGTAGTGTATCGCTGAAAAGGCACAGATTGGCCTCAAGAAGGAAATTTTGTTTTTCATATACTTTGATCAAAGACTTTTGATCAATTTTTTTCTAAGCATGAATGCATACAGCAACCATACAACGTGACATCTCATAATTGGATCTTTCCGAAAAATATTTTTTTAAAACATCTTACACTTCTTCCAAAATCACAGCCATGTTGTCAACTAAACAAGAAGACCTGTAATTTGTCATTACAGTATGATACAGATCACCAATGTTGGGATGTCCGGTTACATCATTATGACGTTCAGTGTTTCTTGATCCAGCACCATGCTCTTCACTGGTACGTTGTACTATTGCTACTATACCTGCATGCTCGCTAGTCCCTGAGTTGGGAAACATGGCCACGACATTATCCTGTTGTCTGATAGTTGGAACTGTGGGTACATTACTGTACATTGCACCAGTGTTGAGAGGTGGGTCTACGGTACTGGTGTTGTTGTGTGTTGTTACAACACTAGGCTGCTCACTAACGTTAGCTGGATCATCGCTGAAAACACATAAATATATTTACAACATTTGACAAATCAGATGATTATAGATCGATTCAGATTTATGTCGTCCTGTAAGTTTCATAAAAAGCATATGCATTCTACAAGACATATATTTTAGATAAGAACTGTACTGTAATAGTTGAAATATATGTAGGACATAACTGGAATGACTATGAAGTGGCATATTTATTAATCAAGGATGATTAAATTCCATCATCAGACTCTGTAACATGCAAGAGGATTGACAATGAAGCAAAACATCGCGTAAAAATCCACCAACAGGACATTTAGTTAGTTTACATGGGTAGTGACCAGTGGACTGAGTAAAGGGGACAATGTATAATGTATGATCAATCTGCACTGGAGCCTCACTTTCTTTTTCACTAAAGTGATGCTCTATTGTGATGCTTAGTGGATTCCATACATTTATATGCAGTCTACTTCCAGTAAATCACATATCAAGTTTGCAGGAACTGTACGAATGTAAATCATGTATCAGTTGTACGTGCAACTATACTATACTCTACACAAATATGAATCATTTTTCAAATTTACAGGGAGTTAGTTACACACTCTACACAAATATGCATCATTTATCAAATGTAGAGGGAGTTAGTTACACACTCTACACAAATATGAATCATTTATCAAATGTAGAGGGAGTTAGTTACACACTCTACACAAATATGAATCATTTAAAGCAAATAATCAAGCATTGAAGGATGGACAGAAGACCGTCACACAAATTGTCTAGTCCTGAGTCAAGTAGATCTAAAACCGAGGTTCAAAGACATACAACTTGCTTGAAAATTTCAATGAAATCTGCATCTTCTCCTGATTTCTGAAAATCATAAAAAATATGTGGTTACGTTTTTAGCAATAACACTCTCAATCCCCAAAATTACGTAAATACTCTGCACACATGATACCATCGCATAAATTTAGTGATCTAAACAACAGGCACTTTCTAACCAAACGAAATGCATACCCTTTGATTCTGTCTAGGTATCAGTAAAGTTTGTAAAAAAATACTCTCAACAGAAAAGCAAAGCAAAACTTCATTTACACAGCACTTCATCTTCGCTAGCCAAGCTTCCGATATGATAATCCTATCTACACCTTGGCGGATCGAACATATATACTGGTGCTTTGTCCTAGCGACATCTATTGGATTTCCTGAACTGCCTCCCATCGTACATAATGCCAAGTAACCAATAGTGTGGTGCATTCTACATTGGCCGAAAATAATGGAGGCAATTGACCTAAAAGGATACTTTGGATGTTTAACCTCGAAAGTATAACTATGTACCAGAGTGAAGCCATTACAGGTGTATTTGAGAGAAAGGAAATTGTGCAAACACGGACTGGGACTAGAAAATTGCTTACTTATCCGTCCATTCTAGCTGTGTGCTCCCCTTGTCCCAATCATGTAGGAACAGTGTTCACATTTGGCGGTGATAGGTTATCATATCGGAACCTTGCCTTGCGAAGATGACAGCCCTTAGAAATTGCACCTTTGTCTAATATACATGAATTGTATATAAACGGAGGTAACATACTGTTGGATTAATGTTAAAGCTTTAACATGAGCAAAATACCTGATACAATTAATTGATAATCAGACTACCTTACCTGACAAGTTTGCATGTGTTCTCTCAGGTCCTTTATAGGTACCATGCTTGAACAAGACAAACACTTTTCTTGCTCTTCAAAAGAGTCTTCTATGTCAATTATAGCGATACTCTTCTGAATCGGCCTGATGTATATGCGACCTGTACCGAACTCCCTAATGTCTTCTGCACTGCATCTTCCGTGACTTACTGTGGTTAAAACTTTTTTGGAGTTACTTTTTAGCGTTAACAGCTCAAAACCACCACACTGATCTCAAGCCGGAAAAGAGCTGGAAAACAGATAATGAATATTACATTTTTTTATTTTCGAGTACGGATAACACTTTTATATCAATGTTCACTTTTAAACTCAATTTTAAGACAATTATGTGATGTGTTTGTTTGGCGTTAGGATTTCAGGAATAAAGATATGGTTAAATTTATTTAAAAGGTAGGTTCAAGCTGGAAATATTGAATGGATGATGTTGAGTGCTGAGAGGAATCGTCATCGAGTATTATATTTCAGTAATTTCTTGAATATCATTCAATTATTTTTACTCAGATAATATTGTTTTGTGAACGTTTCTAAAATTTGGTTTATACTTTTACTTGATTTTGACAAGTAAACCGTAGGACATAGCTTGTTCAACCAAATCTTACTTGTCCGCATAAACGTTAAGAAAAACACCTGGTCTTACAAGTACAGTATTAAAACTAATCGCAAAAGGGGATACAGTTAAGTCTATAAATAAAATAGACAATATCTACTGAATCTGTACATTTCAAATTTTACATAGTGTTTCTGAACTTTTATTTTGTGGAATATTCTATTTAAAAATGCAATAGGAGCTTAACGCATAATTTATGGTCCAACAAATATTAGCTTCCACCACTCCCACTCACACATAAGCTTGATGGTTTAGCAATAAGTACTTAATTGTTTGATTTACCAAGAAACAATATTCTAAGTAAACATTGGAGAAAAATATTTCCAGCTGGAATATTCTTTTCATGTTGAGGCTTGGAACACCTTGAAGATGGGAATTTGTACATGTTCGCATTGTTGAGAGGAATTTAAGTTCTATGACTCAACAAATCTGTATATTGTGAAATAGAAGTGCACACATAGATACAATTTGAAAGAGACATTTGCATCAAGAAAAACAGTAGATATAACTCACATCAACAAGCGATGGAGTATCTTCTCTATTATGACTTCAACTGTAACTAGATGAGCAACCTAGAGGCGGAAACCGAGTTGCACAGTGCCTACCTGCTGTTGCTTTTTTTTACAGTTCATTCTCTATAGATTTAGAACGTAACATACAAGCATTTATTCGCATGCACTTCACTCGTTTCCTTCATTCCAAAAATTTGCCGATCACCTTTCATTACTTTTTCTAAAACATAATTACCTTAGTATGGCCTGTCTCACTTGGTCATGCAAAGCATCAGCAGGAATAATAACTTTCTTTTCCCCAAGGCCATTTTTACGTAGGATTCTCCTTTCTTACAGAAATGGAATATTTGTAGAAGTATTGGAACTCAGACAAACAAAAGATCGAGTCATAGTGCGACCTAAAATAGAAATATGTATCACCGCAGTTTACTTGTTTTGGTGACTTATCAGGACATAAAAATGAGCAATATTTCCTAAAACTTTATATAACTTTATGTTGCATGAGTGAAGCAGCTAGGTATGTGTTTGTGAGACATGGATGCCCACACGTTCCTGTTGAACAAAAATTCAAGTAAGAAATAAATATGCATGTATTTATAAATCATACTTAGGTTTCATATTCTCTGTTGCAACAGTGTGTGAAAAAATGTGATAAATTCCATTTTGTAAATTTTAAATGTAGGCATTTCATCAAAATCGAACAATGTAAATTTGTGAATCGTCAAACACACTAACGAAAAGACATAGCAGAACAAAAACAACAACAACATAAGAGGGGAGAAACAAACACATATTAACATTTGTGCATCGTAAGACAGACACACATCACGCAGACAGTCAATACAATAGTTGGGGTACTTATTTTATATTCAAAATAGTACTAGTACAGAATATTAAAAAAGAAACAAACACTGTGCCTTGTTCTAGTGGTTAACTTGAATGTTGAAGTGATGTGGTGCTGGTTTCACATCAAGACAATAAAGGCTATATATTGACTATATATATGGGATAACCTATCTGTGTGAGAGTATTTGTGTGTCTGTGTGTACACGTTCAACCTGATGCATTGTATGAAATGTATTTTTCCATTCATAAGTGTTGTCTTGGGTGCTTAATATGGCAAAAAACAAAACAGAAATAAAGCAACTATATAAAATAGTGATATATAGTGATAATGAAGGGTACTTTTTCTTCTCCCATCAATCCTTACCAAATTGTTATCAGTCCTACCAGTTCTTGACCTATATGGATTTAATCTCTGTGCAAAACAAAAAGAACATGTGACACGTCTAAATGTACAGAAAAAAAGATTATGTGGGTTTTTCTCATATAACAAAAGATGATGCCTAGGTCATTATATTTTGGGGGAAATCAATAACATTTCATGGTGATATTCGTTTACTCTTCTATTGAAAGAAGACCTGTTTGATACACTAGGCTTCTATGAATGTTATAGGGCTTATGTGTATGGAAACACACTTTATGAATCATAACGTTTAATTAAAGTTTAGCGGATATTATATTTTTACACATTATCAATAGGACATTAGCAAGTTACGGAAAGGCAAAACTATAAATTAGTCCGTGTTAATAGTTTCATTGTTTTTCTCATAGCATTTAATTCAGTTTAGTGGCTGTTGAATCGACTAAACTTAATTAAATTGATTAAATGAGACAGTTGCATAAACTTAAGTTAAAATTCAATTTTAAAATCTTCGTGGCATCAACAACTCAGGATGACAGACAGAAAGACGAAACACCGTGATGACAATGATGTAGCTCATGGAATTAAACAGTGCAAAAAGGAGAAGTTTGTTGAAATTATATACCATTGTTCTACTAAACAAGCGTCTGTGTTCCTCTGATACCGATGAAGATGATGTCTGACTCGCAGATGAACCAGATGCAGAGGATGTAAGTGATGATGGGGTGGAGGAAATCTGGTCTGCGACCCTCCTCAAGATAGATATGGCATCATCAAGGTTTGTACTCATGTCTGAATTAAGAATAAAATTGGTAATAGTTATGGAATGCCATAAACAGTACTTGCGTGCAAGCTGCTTGTATGAATCGTTTTCTGTTCTGTAATATCAATTAATTGGTTGTCACAATGAGGAATACGTGTGTGTGTGTGTGTGTGTATGCATGTGTGTATGAATGTATGTGTGTTTAAATTTGCATTGTTTGCTTGTTAGTTTTGTTTTAAAATTTTTATTTCACTTTATACTATTGTCATGTAATATTGTATGTTGGACTTAACCCAGTAAAAATTCAAGTTCATTTTATATTCGAATTTAATTACTGATTGTATTTTAAAGACTGTGAACAAGTAATATATGGCTAAAATATTCTCTTTGTGTATGGGGTTGATATTAAAATCACTATCAATAGAAGTAGACATGTTTATTTGGGTATGGGTCTAGTTTATTGGAAATTCCCCATAAATTGCCAGGTTTTCCTGTTGTTTACTACATTTTGTATTATAATTTTAGAAATAGTTATAAATAATTACAACTAAGATTTTATTTTGTAAACATTAGGAGCCTTCTGTAAGGGTTTGTATGACAAATGGTAATTGTGACCGGAGGTCAAGTAGTGGACTATATAATATTGTCACTGGAAAAATTATTCATTCGTGATTTAAAATCTTAGCAGAATTATTCTGTATTATTGTTGTGACCAGTAGTTCATATGGGCTGGAATTTTAGTTATTCCAATTATTTCTTCTCTGGAAATACAAACGTGCTCTGATAACATTCTTGGAAATAGAGACTTGGATTTATAGTGAAATACAAAAAAGGATATAATCTCGGATTGTATTATTGTAATCCAACAAAAGACTTGACAAAACAACACTTTACATGCCATCGCAGGCACATCAACCCTTTTAGCGTTGGATTTAATTTGGATTTCCACTAGAGTTTATTCATACCTCTTGTCATCGGAACTTTTGTCTGCAATTCTTTGATTATTTTGGGATTTAATTCGCAATACCATAATTTCTTTCTCTTTATTTTCACTTTGTAATCAAGGGAAATAAAATCTTTGTTGACTTTTTCACAGTCTGTTGCTTCTCACACTTTTCTATTACATATATAAAACGACAGAGTCGTAATAATGTATGTATGTATGTATGTATGTATGTATATGTGTGTGTGTGTGTATGTGTGTGTGTGTGTGTGTGTGTGTGTGTGTAGCGTCATGTCTATCAAATCGGATAGTAAATACGTAGAATAGT
The DNA here is from genome assembly GCA_028554795.2 of Sinohyriopsis cumingii. Classification (NCBI taxonomy): domain Eukaryota; kingdom Metazoa; phylum Mollusca; class Bivalvia; order Unionida; family Unionidae; genus Sinohyriopsis; species Sinohyriopsis cumingii. The sequence goes on from CM068841.1 coordinate 6,308,839, forward strand.
GTAGAAAAAGTGTCAAAAACGGAGTGCTCATGGCTAGAAACGTGAGGTCTTGGAAGTGGGGAATCTGTAGGTAACTCTGAGTTACTGTAGTGAACAAAATGGCATCGACTTTCGACGATTGAGGAGACCAGTATAGAAATGCTTTACATAATGAATAAAGCTTCTGAAGACAGTTACACAAAGGTACATATGAACTATCTTGTGTAAATGCTGTCGAACCCTAAGGCATAATGTAATGATGCGGACAAGTTGTAGCGTTGTCTGATACAATGCACAGAGTAAAGGCATCGGCGACTTTTGACTTGTTTTACTAAGATTCTTCCTATAAAACATGTTAGTCGGGTCTTGATGCTGAAATTATGCATAATTAGACGTGGACACGAAAGATTTAAACTTTATAAGAAAGATTGTTGGTCAACTGCATACAGTAAATCGCATACATAAGAAAGTCGGGAATATTATCCTTCACTTAGTAATGAAAGGTTAATTTCTAGCCCTGTTAATTATATTTTTCTTATTTATTAAATTATGGCAAATTGTTCCTTGTAAACAAGTTGGTATTGAAAGAAATCAACACACTCTACATGTATGTATGTATGTATGTATGTATGTACAACACATATACAAATAATGACAAGAATGCTGAAAAAAGACAGACGATCCTTACAAAACTATTTTGCCATTATCGTGCAACATCATTACTGAATGGATACTGCCCTGCTGAATTACTACTGATCGGAAGAAAATTACTTTTTGGGGGGGGGGGTTGACCAGACAGATCCCCCCCCCACTTAACCAAAGAGGAAATTGTTTATGTGTTTGTGTTTTCCCCCATATATGTGTTGTATCTGTTATTGTTTTTGAAGGAATTTAAACTTTAAAATCAAAGTTTGAATTTAGAAATTTTGATCGGGGTATTTCTAAAATGGCCTTAGTGTATCTATAAGGTTGTACGTCCGAATAAGGTTTCTGTCACCTTTTCCGGATTTCCTCCCTTAGTTCTTTTTAAGTGACCTTGCTACAGGTCCCCTATGTCCCATGAGTGCTATATGTTGGTGCTATTTGTTTTGTTTGCTATATTTGTTTACGTGTTGGGACTTAGCTCTAAATCATCTTTATAACCCAGTTGTTCTATTTCTCCCTTGATGGGATTTTTGTTTTGTTTTTGAATTTTGTCGAGAATGCGGTGTGTTACTCTATAAGTTTAAAACCTTAGTGGTTTGGGTGTGTGTTATATAATACCGCTCTCGTATGTCAGAGATAAGTAAATGTACTCGAGATGGGGTCCATACTTTATTTATTTGGTGTATTTCTCTCATCTCGAGCAGGTTATCTTGTATATATTTATTAGCCAAAATTTCCGAGACATTTTTTGATGAAAGAGTGGAAGGAAGCAAAGCAAGGTAGAAGAATAGTAAGTATTTAAATTTTTTTTTTTTAATAGAAAGGAAAGAGTGTTCTGGCAGGAGAGCGTCCGTTAGTCTTTCCCAATTTTTATTATTTGTCCACATGATCTCATTGTGTCCACTATGTAATCCGTCACTGTATATAAAGTCATTTTGTCAAAATTCCCGTCCAAGTATAGCAGATTTTGTGTCTTATGTGTAGTTGTCTTTCTAATCTCGTCGATTACTTTTTGTCTTTTAGTTTGTCTTTGTTCACACTGTAGTATTGTATGTGTCTTACTGAAGTTACATTTTTTACACAGTGGGCATTTAGGCGATACTCTGATCATATACCGCCGCACTGCAACCTCTCCTGTTAACCACACATTATGCATGTATTTAAAGCAGAGGCTCTGTATTTTTAAAGATCCTAACTTAATCCAATTCCCCCATGCTAGTTTCCAATTTACGTATCTATTTTCCAACTCTACTTGGCTCATTACTTTTTCATTACTTTTTCTGTTGCATTTTCCCTAATCCACCCGTATGTTTTTTCCTTTCCTATACCCCATAAATCTACTTTGTCTCTATATTTAATTAAAACTTCCCTAATTTCTCTCAATTTTCGCGGTGTTTCTAAAAGTCTACTTAATTTATTATTTGTATATATATCTTTTCTGTGTCTCATGAGCAAGCCAAACCAATATATGTATATGGCTTCCCATGCCATATCGGGAACTGCTTTTAAAATTTTAAATCTATTTATAAAATTACTAGCTACTTTGCCACCGGCACCAGAAAACTTGCAGCAGAAAATGGCAAGATTTAAAGAAACTGAAGAAATCGGAAAACTATAGACATTTAATGCTCATGCCTACCACAGTATCAGAGCTTGTCCGAGTGATTTTTTTAAAACCCTGATACTTGACTCTTGATGAAAGCAAATCAGCATATATCAAGCAAACTTGATATTTCACACGTTTGGGAAGACTGTGAAACCCACATGAGAGACAGAACCATTTTAAATGTTAACATACGCAGGATTTGAGATGTAGCGTTAGCCTAATTCTAATTAGCTTTAAATATCACTCAACAGTGCTTGACAAAGAAATTAATCAGACATTCTACACTGGACTAGAACTGATTTACATCAACAGCTGGTTGATGTTATGCCCTCACAGGTTTTAAGATCAATGAGAAAAATAGTTTGAGGGCAATCGTGTCTCCGCAGCTTTACTGGTGTCTTGTAATTAATAAATAATTAGTATGCGTTTAATACAAATACGCCATATAGATTAAACCTATTAGTTCATATTATCATAAGGAAGCAAATATCCATTAATGCGCTGCTATCCTTTTCACCATCCAGGTTAGTATGCAGAATAAAAGCCGACTTTTACCAATTGAGTCTAGTTCACCCTTCATTGATAAATGGTGCACACCTGGAATATTCTGTTTCATTTATAACTTCGAACTAGTAATTGATAGCAGCCTATAACAAATCATTATTCCTCACCACATACTTTACTTCTTTCACACTGTACCTTACCTTCTCAGTTAATAATCGCCGCCATATTCTATATCCCATCGTTCATACAATGATTCTACATTGCATTTATCTGGTAAATCACTAGACTCCATTAAAAATAAACTTCAAATCGACCTCAACAATATATCAGTTTGGTGTCATCAAAATAAAATGCATATTAACATCTCTAAAACGAAATGTATGACAACTGGAAAAAGGCAGCGTCTATCTACTAACATGGATTTACGTCTAACTCAAAATGGCTTAGACGTATCTATTGTCAAAAATCAGAAACTTCTTGGTATCTACATTGATCAACACCTCAGCTGGAATGCGCATATCGATCACCTATGTGCAATGATAGTCAAAAGAATAACTGTTAAAATTGCTTTCGAAGTTTCTACCTCCACAATCACTTGAAAGTTATTTTTCGAGTTATATACTACCACTGATAGATTACGGCTGTACCATATGGGGAAACACATCCAATTATAATCTGTCCAGAATTGATAGACTCCAGAAAAGGGCAGCCCAAATAATACTGAAACTTTCTGTTATGACTCCCACAAATGTTTTGTTTTCACGTATGAAATGGCTACCTATACAAAAACGTATTCTTTATTTTAAAGGAATCATGACATACAAGTCTTTCAACGGTCTTTCTCCAGATTATATCTCTAACATAATTGAACTAAGATCATCGAATACTGAGCGTAATCTCCGATCGACGACTAACAACGATCTCCAGATTCCTCTGTCGAAAACCAAGCATTACAAAAGCTCATTTTTTGTATCAGCACCTACTATATGGAATTCCTTATCAATGAGGATACGTAATTCAACTTCCCTTGCTTCTTTTAAAATATCATTCACGAAGTTTTTTCTTGACCAGCTGGAATGACATACTAAAAGCTCTGAATAGAAAAATTTATAATCATATCCATGATTGATATATCCAGATCTAATTTTATATATATATATATATATATATATATATATATATATATATATATATATAAAGTAAGACTTATGCTGAAATGTATGTACCTGTGTATTGTGTGTACTGAATATTGTTCATAGTTGTATGTTTCCCAGTATAGTCACACATAGTCAGAATGAGTGCGACGATACCTGGTTATGTGCATGATCTTATATTTTTATTTTGTACATTTTTTTTCCTTCTTATTTTTGTTTTAAATATTTAAAAAAAATTGTAACATAGCCGATTAAAAAAACTGAGGACCAGACGGCAGATGGGTCAGCCATCACCAAACGTGTTATCCTCGTTAAAGATAGGTAATTATTATTATTATTATTATTATTATTGATGCATACTTCACTGATCGCGTAACTCATATCCACGCCTGAGTTTTACATATTAATTTCACGCGTTTCTCTTTGTTTTCCACCTTTGGTTCAATGTTAATTTCTCTTTGCATAATAATAATAATAATGATAATAGTCTTATGTGATGATGGTAACACAATTAGTACCGAAACTAACCTCACTTGTGGCACTTTATTATCTACATATGTAGAGGCAAATATATAAAATACAGTTGAGAAACAAACATCGTACAGAAAAGGTTTAATGATTGATATACACAGGAACAATTAAGTGTTGATATAGCACAGAAAGCATTGTGTACACCAACATGCATGATTGAAAACTTTTCATTCACACAGAGAGAGAGAGAGAGAGAGAGAGAGGGGGGGGGAAGCTGACCATAACCGGTTATAGACATTATTTAGATTGTATCCATTTCAAACGCCTGTGACGAAAGGAATGCTCTGATGGTTCTTCTTTAACATCTATAGGTAGACAGTTCCAAATGATTGGACTCATGCTATTTTTATACAATTCCATTTCGGGCTTAGAAAGAAGAAAGTTACAATTTGGCATAGAGCGTAGTATCGATAGACCAGAAACTGTATTGACATTATTTGTCCTTTTACTGAACATATTGTTTATATAGTTTGGCGTCGAATCATTAGGAACTAAGTCTTTATACTGTGAACAAATTTCTTTTAGAAAAATTACCACGTATGATTTTGTCACTCATATTTATACGTAATATTAATTTCATGTCATACGCTATCATTATTCTCATCTCGTTCTAAGTCATACTTGCTGTACACATATTGATTGGAATGCATCTATCGCTCTCCTTTTCATAATGTATTTTCTTAGTGCGCGCCTGCGCATGTGATACTGCTGACATATATACATATTTTATTGAATAAAATCTATGAGAAAAGTTATAGACCGCTACTGGAGTTATTCTTCAATAACAAAACATTACAATCACCATCACTATTTAGCACCACTTAGACCAATAACTGGTGGCGCCTCCAGTCATGTCAGAAAAATGCGGAGAAGTGCTTGTAGGTGTGTACAGTACCACAATAAAACAATATAAAGAGAATAAATTAAAGACACCAGCAGCACAAATATCATATTCAATAATGATAATAATAATAATAATAATAATAATAATAATAATAAGAAGAAGAAGAAGAAAACTTTACTTGACATAATAAATCTGTTGATGGTGCACAAAGTTAGATTTTCTTAAACTTTACGGTTTCGCTTGTTTCTGTTACTTAGTTTAACACCATAAAGTTGTAACACTTCATACAGACCCAAACTTAAAGTATCAAGGGATGCTAATTGTTGATACACGTTCCATGTTGATTTGTTTGATATATTTGGAGATGTGAACAGTTTGTCTTTCTAAGGGCTCATCACATACCACTTTACAAATATGGAAGTCCTTGTAGTGTTGAAACATATATCGAAAGAAAGACAGCGATGGAATCAATTTTTTTCTTCTTTCTGAATTATCCCAGGATCATGTCTCTATGATTCTTGTAAAATATTTTCTGTTTTCACAATTTTTCAAGGAACTTTACAAAACCATATATTACCATGAAGGTTCCATCTTCGTTTTTATAAAAAAATGTAGACGCACCAGAAATAATGTGCAGATGGAAACTGGAATGGAATTATGAAACTAACTCACATTAATAATTAATTCAAACTAGATATTCTTATAAAATACAAAGTTGTTATTTTGATACTAGGTTTTATATATATTTGAAGATAAAAGACTAAAACTTGGGCTTATGAAAATAGATGAAATGTGGACAGAAATAGAAGCTACAAAAGAATAACTATTTAATTATTATGCAACTTGATAAAACTTGTTGCACGAATGTTGCATGCACAAGGTTCGTGTAAATTTTAATCATAAACTTTTATAAACTTCCATGTTAATATCTTTTCAAAAACTTTATTTTAATTTAATTTTTATTATTATTTTAAATTATTTATTTTGATTTAATATTTTAATATTTTAATAGCCATAGTTTCTTCAGTGTTACTTCTAATATACATATAGCCATATAGTATTACCGTTTACTGGTAATACATTTAAAATATAGCCCCAAAACAATGTCATGCCTAAAGTACATCCTCCTTTATAGTGACCAATATATAAGAAATAAAGCAACATATACACCGACTTTCTTGATATGTGGAAGCCTGTAAAACTGACAGGATTATAAATTTTGGAGAGAAAGCTGTTATTGGTTGATCTTAAAATTAGTCAGTACTGAAAAGTTATAAGCTACCATGACAATAAATAAACAAATAAATCTATTTCTTCTTCTTTCTATTATTATTATTATTATTAGAAGAAGAAGAAGAAGAAGAAGAAGAAGAAAAGCAAGAACAAGAAGAAAATGAATTATCTAAACTGATATAATGGTATGGTGATGACAACAATGATGATAGTGCTGCTAATGGTAATGATGATGAGCTGGACGTTGCTTATTTTTTGCTTCAACATTATTTTTAATCTGATTGTATATATTTGTGATCATCTAAAAAAACTGTTCTGCTGAAACACTTTTGGGAACCGATGGAAATTGGACTTAAATATTTGATGAAGAGGTACAGTGCTTTTGTGGAATTGGTTTTTATATTCGTGTGTCAGTGACACAATTACACAAACGTGTCAATTTTTTTCTCACTTCCACAGATTATCACATCATCAGCTAAGGATGATTTACCCTAGCTACCTTATGTTTTCATCGTCTCGGAATACACAACGATGATAATGTCCTACTTTAATTCTAAGTTTGAATCTCTTCTGACTAAAATGGACTATTTTAGTAATAAACTAATATCGCTCATTCGTTTTATCTGATATTAAGTGGCATAACAAAGAGATCTGGGGTGGGGTGGGGGTGGGGGTAGGCTCAACTGAGCTGAAGGGCTTGACTTATATTTGGAAGCATACGATTAAGAAACGTTGATTTTAGGTCTAATATGATGTCAGGAGAAGAAGTAGATAATATAAGCTTGCATGCAGTAGTGTTGTAAAGGAGGGTTTGGGGTACGGACGGAGTGTTTGCTCCGTACGCTAATGGCATTGGGGCACCAAAACCACGGATGGGTGCCAGAGGTGTTGTGGCGCCAAAAAACCCTTGGGCTATCATCGTCGTCCCGACGCCATTTACCTTTAGGACGCCAATGCTTGCATGCAAAGTTAGAATGTATTTATGCTTTAAAACAAACATTGCTCTTGTGGCAGTGACAATTTGTTACTTTTGACATGACATATTATTATTATTATTATTATTAATTTTGATATTTTGTTCTTGTTGGCACTGCCAATGACATCAAAGTAGAAAAGTGATAAAATATGCCTCGCTTCGGTAAACAAGATGTCGAAAGTTCGAAACTCGCTGTGGCATCCCAATTTTTTTGCAAATACCTTTTTTGGCATTTCTTTCAAATTCGCTCATCCCAATTTTACTTTTTCAAATTTTTTATCTTGAAAATGAATGGCTTTTTTATATTGATACCCACATTTATCTTTGTATGTGTCAGGCTGCCAAACAAGAGGTCGCAATTTTTTAAACACTTTTTTGTATTTTTTAATTCAATTTTTTTTAAAATTTGCTCATCCCATTATTATTATTTTTTTGTTTACTTTTTGAGATGTTTTTTATGTTGAAACAGGCAATTGAGCTAAGTACAAATACATACCAAATAGATACTACTTAAATCGATGGATATCAGGTAAAATCTAGCATTGGTTCAGCAGTCAGCAGAAAGCAGAAAGTACAAGCTTCGACCTTTCTATTGGAGAGAGAGAGAGAGAGAGAGAGAGAGAACGTCTTTACCCTAAGGGCTACGTGGTATCACTTACAAATCGCTGATGCTGTTTTTTTTTTTTTTAAATTCTGATACAATCCATGGCCTTTCCTTGTTATTTTCATACATCATTTGCTAAATCGTGGGCTTATTCAAACATGATCTATGCTTCTTCTTCGCCATAAAACACTCCAAAGGAGGTAACTGTTTTTTGTTCACGTATTATTCTTTCAAAATATATGACTAAGTTCCCCCACCCCAATTTTCAATACGTTTGGAAAGGAGAGTGGCGTGTTTGAAGTACACTAAGAGTCGTGAATAAGGGATTCTAAGAAAAATTATATTCGATATCAAAGAGGAAATATAAAAGAAGAAAGAAAGCACTAATATGTCGCTGCAAACTGGATTCTATGGCGGAAAAAGAATTGATAACATATAGACCTTGGACGAATAATGCGTATGCACGTAGGGCCGGTAATGTAAAATATACCAAAATTGACGGGAAACACATTTTTGGCTTAGTGTGAAAGGTCATTAAACATGGTAATTAATATTGATCAAATAAAATCAAGATTTAATCTCTTTAGTTGATAGATCTCGCTTTGTTGAAGTCTAAGAAATTCGCGCAGTACAGGGCAGAACTTGAAAAAAAAAATACACGCACATTCATTAATGTGGATAAAATCACTTTATGCTGATTGGAAAATACTGTTCTTGTTTATAAAATATGAAAAGAAACACTTACCTTTGCTTTGCTGTCCAACTGTCGTCTGCAAAAATCTCAGCCGAATGCTGTAAATACGCCCGTCGATTATGTTTCGGCGTGCTGACATCATACGTCATAGATAACAGCGCCCCCCTGTGTTTGTTTGGATTTACGCTAGCTGATTTACACTTTGATCAGACCGTTTACATTCCATACATTTCATTTAATACCACATCATTTGGAATATGAGCTGATCATTCCATTCTGTTCTTCAGACCATTTCAACTAATGCCAGATCATTTGGAATCTGAATACATCATTTCATTTGTTGGGTTAAATTATTTAATTCTAGACTACATAATTTCATTTAATACTACGTCTTTTGGAAGCAGATTTCATCAATCCGTTTTGTTCTTTAAATCATTTAATTTAATACCACATCATTTGGAATCTGAATTCATCATTTCATTTGTTGAGTTAAATCATTTCATTTCATACTACGTAATTTCATTTAATAATATATCATTTGGAAGCAGATTTCATCAATCCGTTTTGTTCTTTAAATCATTTTATTTAATGCCAGATCATTTGGAATTTAAATTCATGATTTCATTTGTTGAGTTAAATCATTTCATTTTAGACTACATCATTTTATTTAATAGCACGTCATTTGGAAGCATATATCATCATTCCGTTTTGTTCTTTAAATCATTTTATTTAATACCAGATCATTTCATTTAACGCCACATCATTTGAAATCTGAATTCATTATTTCATTTTTGGGGTTCAATCATTTCATTTCATGCTACATCATTTCATATCACACAACATCATTTGGAATCTGAATTCATCATTCCGTTTGATGTGTTAAATCATTTCATTTCACTCTACATCATTTCATGTGACACCACATCATTTGGAATCTGGATTGATCATTTCATTTGCTAGGTTAAATCATTTGATTTCATACTAGATCATTTGATTAATGTAATTTTGGCGGCGACGGCTGCCCATAATCGGCCACCTCAGCGGATCGTGTGGTGTTACAAAGAGTGGCAATCGGCGTACAGCCTCTTGCGAGAAAGTCAAGGCGATTCCATCGTGTTTGTGGAAGGCATTCCTAAAGAAGACGACGGCATCGTCTCTGACTCCCGTCAAACCCATTTGGTCATTTTCGACGACATGTTAGGAGAAGACGAAGAAGAAATTAAACTGTGGTTCACGCGTAAAGGGCATCACCGTAATGCCAGTGTCGTTTACATCACCCAAAATTTGTTTCAACAAAGTAAAGCCCATCGCACCATCAGTCTCAATACGCATTACGTGGTCTTATTTAAAAGCCCTCGAGATAAATCGCAAGTGCAAGTCTTAGCCAAACAGTTAGGGACACCTTGGCTGACTCAGGCGTACGACGATGCCACACAAACGCCACACGCCTATTTACTCGTCGATTTGAAACCTACGACCTCCGAAGATTTGCGATTTCGTACCCACTTGTTTCACCACTGGGGTCAAGACGGAGGGCCTGTCCTGTACACGTCTCCGCCTCGACTTAATTTCACTCCACAAAAAAATCTATAAAAACCACAAACCCTTTTCGTCTGTCTCACACACATTTTGAACATGACGTCCCTTCAGTCGCATCTTCCCGTCAAATTGATTCGTGCCTTGTATGGCATCAGTCGAGAAAAAAATCCACAAATACGAGCTCGTGTCTTAGAAGCTAGTCTCAAAGAAGTCTTACGATGGTTCACGGTGACGGCACGTCAATTACTCCAAGAGATCATTCAGATTCCTCATCAAACCAAACACTTTTTTGATCGAAACAAAGTTCCTTTGACCCAACTGGCCGATCCCCGCATCGACACTCAAACCAAAAAACAAATCATTTTGAAACCTGGAGGGAGCGGTACTCAGGAGGGGTCATCATTCGCTCTCTCTTAAGATGGGATCCTAATGCCCCCAAACTTCTCCCCAAGAAAACAGTCAAACGAAGCTCCAAGAAGAAGAAAAAGACCAGGTCCCCAAGGAGAACTTCTCCAGTGGCGGGACCCTCTTCTTACCAGACACCACCCCGGAAAAAGAAAAGAAGCCCCCAGAAAAAGAAAAGTCCACAGAAGAAAACTAGTTGCAAGAGAGGCACTTCGGCCAGGACGCAACTTTACACACGCAAACCACGACCTGCCACGGAGGTGACTGCGTCACCGGCAGCCTCAAGTTCATCCACTTCTCCGTTGATGACACCAAGAACTGAAGAGTACTTGGAGACGTTGATCACACCAAGAACATCTCCGTTGATGACCCCAAGAAGAACTTCCCCAGTGGCAGGACCCTCCAATTTAGTGGCAGTGGCTGCTGCTCACAAAGTACCTTCTCCCAAAATCAAAGTCCAAGAAAAATCGGGCATGTTACAAAGTTTACTGGATTTGTCCAAGCAAGAACTGGCTCGATTTAGTCCGTTGCGTACCCCTGCACGACGTGTCATGCCTGTCCTCAAACTGATACGACGTAAAGGCAATCAGTGGCGACGGGTTCCAGTATAAAAAAGGTGTGTGACCAAGTAGGGGTATCAGTGTTTTTGGTGCTGAAGACTCAAAGATGTCACCCTCCAGAAAACATCCCTCTTCTAAACAACCCCAAGGAAAGAAAAGAAAAGGACTGCCTCCACGTTTAGTCAAACATGGGGACATGTTATCTTTCCGGTCCAAAGCTTCTCCACCCCTACGAAAAAAACTCATTCAATCAGCCTCCAAAGAGGTCATCGATACCGTGTGCGAATGCTGTTTGAACGTCTTGAAAGGCACGATCCCTTTGTCCAAACACCAGAAACATTGCTTAGGCAAACATCGTCACGTTCTTCGCCAAATGGTTCAAAAGAAAATTCCCATTCGTCAAAAGAAGAAGATGTTGGTCCAACGTGGAGGCATTTTACCCCTCTTGTTAGGTCCCTTACTGAAAGGAGTCTTGGGAACCATGTTGGGAGGACTGGTGGGAGCAAGATAAAAAGGCCTTCGGAAGTCCCAAGATCTCAGAATCGACCCCTGACAACCCCATGGAAGGACGAAAACTAGCTTTAGTGCCTTACAAACGATGGATGGAATACCATCGTTGGCAAGAACAACGCACCCCGCATTTACCTCCCAATCCCAATCTGAGTGAGATCTCCCAGTTACAACACGAATTGCAGTCCTTGATGGATCGCCAAGATTTGTCCGAAACAGAAAAATCGCAAAAGTTCGGTCAACTCTTGCAACGACTGCAACACTTTCACCAGAAAGCTTTAGACGAAACAACTCTACCCACTCTGAAAGATTTTAAGACCTTGATGAAAAGTCCAGCACCATCACCAGTACCAGTCCCACCACTACCAGTGACCAAGACAGAAAAAGGAGAAGAAGAAGAACAAGGGTTTCAAACTCCACCAGAAAAAGTATGCAAGTTAACAACACCACCTACCTCCAGAATTGGATGGATTAAGAAGATGATGGCCACCCCTTCTTCATCACAATAGAAAAAGAAAGTGAAGACAGAAGTGAAACAAGAACCGATACCCCCTGTTCACACATCCTCCTCCTCGACACCTATTGCCGGTCGCACACGCAAAGCATTGCAATCCAAGAAAATACCCCAAGAGAAAAAGAGTAGCATCCTCCAAGAGTGGGTGTCTTATTAACACACAAACACAAAAAAATGGAAAAAGTCTTAGCCAGCATTTACTACGATCCCTCGCATCCTGCAGGTTACGCAGGAGTTCAAAAATTGTATCGTGCTGCCAAAATGCGACTGAAAAGTCTCTGTTTACCTCAAGTGCTACGATGGTTACAAGAACAAGCTACCTACACTTTACACAAACCCATTCGACGCAAGTTTTCCAGAAGTCGCACCCGAGTGGAAGGCATCGATCATCAATGGCAAGCCGATTTAGCCGATGTCTCTCATTTGGCCAGCTACAATCGTGGCTACAAATATTTGTTTTGTGTCATCCACGTCTTTTCGAAATTTGCCTGGGTCGTGCCCTTGACTTCCAAATCGAGCAGCGAGTTAGTGCGAGCCCTGCAACGGGTGTTGAAACAAAGTGGTCGTCACCCTCTTCGATGGCAAACGGACAAAGGTACCGAATTTCTGAACCAAGCTTTCCAAAAAGAATTAAAGAAACGTGACATTCATTTTTTTACCACCGAGAATCCCGAAGCCAAAGCCAGCATCGTGGAACGTTTTCAACGCACTTTGAAAGAACGCATGTGGAAATATTTTACGCATCACCACACTCTGAAGTACATCGACATCTTACCGCACCTGGTGCAAGCGTACAACCAATCTTACCATCGAAGCATCGGACGTGCCCCGCAAGAAGTGACTCCCGACAACGAAGTGTTGGTGTTTGAGCGCCTGTTTGGTACGTCCCCGACGAGGGCTGTCCCCAAGAAAAGTGGAGAGTTGACCGTAGGAGATTGGGTGCGCATTGGCAAAACCAAACGCACTTTTGACAAAGGTTACTTACCTAACTGGACGACCGAATTGTTTCGTGTCACTGGACGAGTGCATGGCCGTCATCCTACCGTCTATAAATTGGAACACATGAACGGAGAAGTGCTCAAAGGAACGTTTTATTTGCCCGAGTTACAACGTGTGACCAAAAAAGAAGACGACGTGTACGACATCGAAAGCATTCTCGATCGCAGAACCCGTAAAGTGGGCAAACGACGTGTCAAAGAAGTCAAAGTACGTTGGAAAGGATATCCACCCAGTTTCGATTCTTGGATCGACGCTTCGCAAGTCATCGACTATAAAAAGAAGTGACCATCATGCCCTTTCACACATACGCAGCTACGTCGACCACTCCTTCACCCAGTTCTTCTGTGCAAGATTTACAAAAACAACCTTTGTGGGTGTGGTGTGGAGAACGTGTGCCTAAAACGCAAATCGTCTTTTTCTGCCAAATCTTCGTGCTGTATTGTGTCATCGGGGCAACCAGTGCCAATCTGAGTTTGCAACAAGGAGACAAACAATTGTGGACCATTTTATTGAGCAGTTGCATCGGTTACCTGCTTCCCAATCCCTCCCTGAAATTCTCCTCAAACGGGAACGTTGTGTCCAGTGCCAGTGCCAGTCACCACTCCAACAACAACCACAACCAGAACCCCATTTTGGGCGGAGACACGCCTCTGACATCCACTAACCCCTCGGACAGCCACAGAACTCTGGAATTATGAGTCACCAAAACCAATTTTACTTAACCTTACCCAGCGACAGTTCCATGGAGGTGTTTTCCAAGAACACGTTGTGCTGTTACACGGCCAAATTACCTCAGGCCATCCCATTAGATCACGAAGTCCATTGGGAAGTGGCTTTAGTGGAAATGATTTATCCAACACAAATCAAAAACATCACTGAAATTCAAAACAATTTTGACGTCGAAATTCTGGACCCAGTAGTGCAGCAAACCATGACGACCACTTCTCAACATAAATCACTTCCAAAGACCCCACTACCCCGCAGCAGCAGTGACACTTCTCCTCCTTTTTACGTTTATCACTTTAAAATTAACCCAGACCATTATTTTAGTGGTCAACATCTGGTGGAGGCCATCGCTGACAAATTCCATGCAGCATTTGACAAAGTTCTGACCGGAGTAAAAAAACGTGTCACCATTGAGTACCACAAACTGTCTCACCGTCTACTCATCAAATTTGAAAGTGAGGAAAAAAGTATGCGTATTAAATTTTGCCCTGAATTGTATGACATTTTGGGTGGAGACCTCAATTTGGTCACGGATAAGCAGACCAAAACGATTCACATTGCAAACATTGACAACAACGTGCATTTTGCGAGGTATTTTCGTTTCCCGGTAGAACTGAACCACGGACTGAATTTGATGTTTGTGTACTCCGATGTGGTGGAGTACAACGTGGTGGGACACACCTCTGTGCCGTTACTGCGTGTCATTCCTTTCAAAGTGGATAGTGGCACAACCAATGACCAGGAAGGTGGAAACACTTATCACGTCCACCGCGAATTTGTACATCCTCATTATTTGCCTGTCAGCAAGTCGTATTTGGACACGGTCAACATTGCTATAAAAGGAGATTTGGGACAAAATATTCCATTCACCAAAGGAAAAGTCACGGTGAAACTCCATTTTCGAAAACGGTTCTCTCACGATTCGTAAGTCATGTATCCAGTGTACCGAGGGGTTGCTCGACAGCGAGGACACGGTTTAGGAGATATGTTAAAATCGGCCTTTCGTTCGGTGGCCCCGGTGTTGAAACCGATGGTGACACGCGGATTGCACGCCTTGAAAGATGCGGCACTGACGCAAGGCAAAGAATTTCTCCAAAATGTCATCATCGACAAACAAAACCCCAAAGAAGCTTTCATGAGGGCAGGCAAAAATGTCTTGCTGCAAACGGGTAAAGACCTTTTGGGCCGACGAGAAACACCTATAAATGCCCTGCACACTACCGAGTCAGGCATTCAGCAAGGACAAGGCAGAAACAGACGACGAAGAAAACACCCTTTCACCAGACGTCACACGTCTAAAGCTAGAAAGACAAAGAAAAGAAGAACCGTTCGAGACTTAGACGTTTTTGATTATTGAGACACAGCAACAAAAAAAAAATGATGCACCGAGAGTCTTGCGCCTGTTCCAAGTCGGAGCTGGATCTGTTTGCCATGCCCCTCACGAAGATGACCATGCAAGAATCCCAGTGGGTGGAATTTAACCCTGTCTCCTCATTGACAGATTCCGCTCCCATCGAGTTTGAAATCAAAGGACAGCCCGAAGATTACATCGATCTGAATAGCAGTTACTTGTACTTGAAAGTCAAAGTTCTTGATAAGGGAGGAGATACTATAGTAGACGAGAAAGTAGCTCCCGTCAACAATTTAATGCATTCCTTGTTCAGCTCATTGGATTTGTACTTGAACAACAAACTGGTCAGCAGCAGCATGGATACTTACCCTTACCGTGCCTACCTGGAAAATCTCTTGACGTACGGAATAGATGCCAAGAACACCCATCTCAATGCTTGCGTGCTATGGGAACCTGACGAAGCGGGCGAGTTTGATGATAAAGATATTGGTGATGACCCCAAAACAAAAGCAAACATCAATGAGGGATTTGTAGAACGAAGAAACAAAATGTTAAATGGACAGAGTCTAGAACTGATGGATCGTTTGCATTTGGACATTTGGTTGCAAGAGAAACATTTTCTGAACGGGGTCAATGTCCGCTTGAGACTGAATCACAGCAGTGCCGCTTTCCATTTGTTGGTTGATGCTGATGCTACTACTAGTGGCAATCCTAAAAGCAAAATCGAGGAGGCCAAACTCTACGTACGACGCGTGGAAGTGTTACCTAAAGTGGGAAACGACATCAGTCAGACGTTGAGCAGAACGACCGCCAAATATTCCATCCGACGCGTGGAAGTGAAAACGTTCACCATTCCCGCTAACCAACAATCCATGATCGAAGATCATCTGTTTCAAGGACAGTTACCCAAACGTTTAATCCTTGGTATGGTCAACAATGAAGCCTTCAACGGAGACTTCAATCAAAATCATTTCAACTTTCATCACTTCAACGTGAAGAAAATCGAAGTCAGTCGCGATGGCAAGACTTTGTGTACCCGACCTTTCGAAACTGACTTTGAGAAGAAGAATTACTTGAGATCGTACTTGTCCCTGTACCAAGCCACTGGACAGTTAGGGACCAACACCAGTCACGGCATTACGTACGAAGATTACGCAGGAGGCTATGCTTTGTGGGCTTTCGATTTCACTCCAGACCAAGGCAGCGACGAGGGACATTTTCACCCTATAATATCAGGTCCGATTCGTGTGGAACTTCAGTTTGCAAAATAGTTGGACAAGACAGTGAACGTCATCCTGTATGCAGAATTCGATAATACCATAGAAATCAACAGTTTGAGAGAAGTCATTCTAGACTATTAAAAGTCATACCTAGTGGAGAAATTTTGGACATGGAATGTGAGGAGACCGTGGAAGGAGAATCCTAAGACAAAGACGAAGAAGTTGTCATGATGAAGTCAAGATGGCCAGAACAAGAAGACCATTTAGTCTCCTGTTTTGCCAAATACTTGGTCGAAAAAAATGACGGAGAATTGATCAAGAAAAATTGCTATGGATGTCAAAACGATCATCCCAGTCAAATTCAACACGATAAATGCCTAATGTTGAGTCAAGAAGAAAAATTGGACAAGTATCTGGACGAAGCTTGGAGTCTCATTTCGGACGAAGTCGTGTTGCACCAGTGATATAAAGACTTGCGTGAACATTCTTGTCCACCATTAACCACTCAAGAGATCCATCGTATCGAAGCTCTCCTGAATCAGAGTGAGGAGACGAAACGAAGAAACGGTTATTCGTCAGACATTTTCAAGCAAAAAGTCAGGATCGAATTGATGACTTATTATTATCTGTGAAGAAGAAAAAAAAAACATGGATACCTGGGAACTTTATTACCTTTTGAACCACAGTTCGTATACGGCTTCTTGGAATCCTGTCGTCTGTGCTAAAGATGAACTCCCTCATCGCAAACCTCAAGACCATCTAGCTTATGTCACCAACACGGACGACAGTCATCTCCCAGGAACCCACTGGGTAGCCGTTTACTTTCCTCAAGAAGGATGTGTGAAATATTTCGATTCGTACGGATTGCCCCCTTTGGAAGACGATATCATTGACTTTATGAGAAGAAATGCTCCGACTACCCGATTCAATAATGTGAAATTACAAGGCACAGATTCCTTGGTGTGTGGACAGTACTGTGTGTATTTTCTGCATCATCGCAGCCTGGGCTATTCTTTAGAACATTTAGTGACTCATTTTGAGCCTCGTTCTTCTTCAAGAAACGATGTGAAAGTAGATCGATGGTTTTGTGACCATTATGCTTATCTTTTGTCTTAAGCTAGGAAACGTAGTGTCCATCAATGGCCTAATGACTTCCATCAGTGGAAATCACAATTTCATTCACAACGTTGTCAACCCTGTTTAAAGTAGAGTGTTAATTGAAAAAAAAATGTTTGAGATTTGAACAAAATGTTAGACGTTATATTGTTGGATTATTGTTAAAAAAATGTTAGAGTTGTTTGTTAGTGTTAAGTGATTTTGAATAAAAAAAAAATGTTGTGTTTTGAAAAAATGCCTTTGTCTTTTGTTTGGCTATAAGAATGTTGATTCATGCTCTTTGACTTCTTACTATCCCTCTCATGACACTCATTGAACGTTGCGGCTCGAAAAAACCTTGGAGGGATGTTTTCCTTCACGTCCGCGCTTTGACTTTAAGCACCGAGGCAGTTTCCAGTCTAACCATCCATTGTCGACTCATCCTCCTACGAAAATGTACTCCAAACTAGCTAAGCTAAACGAAGCCTACGTGAATTTGCATAGGGTCAGACACAGTCTGATACCGAAGCCAGAAGAGATAGAGAATGTGAGAATGCTAAAAGTCACTGAAGACCTGATAGAAGAGCTCTTCAGAGAAGAAGTGACCAGGGAGAAAGAAGAATGGACAGAGAAGTACAGACTTCAGAAACAGCAGCAACAGCAACAACAACAACAACAACAGCAGCAGCAGCAGGAACCTGAACCTGAGAGAGACTTTGTCGATTGTCGTATCGACACCAAAGAGTTCTTCTTCTCTTTCCGAAGAAGCAGACCTATCGTCAGAAAGTCTATCCTCAGAGGACGTTGCATTCTTAGAAACTAAAAGATTGCCATAGCAAACAAAAAACAAACAAAAAAAACAGCCCTTTTCAGGGCTACCCCAATACTCTAGAAAAGAAATAACAATCGACTTGCCAATGTGTGTAGGTAGAGTAGTGTGAATATAAACACTGACTCTTTTTTTATAGTGAGAGGGTATGTGTTTGTGTATAGGATTGTGTATATGTAAGTGCTCACGTACTTTGGTGTGGATAGTAGATTAAGATCATGATTTTGGCTGTTTGAGGTGTGGGGAGAGTAGATTTGGGGGTTTGATTGGATTGCTTTGCGTATGTGGATAGTATATTGAAGTGATTAATGAAATTTTTTTAGAATAGTAATGGGTAGTATAAAAAAAGTGAGTGAGTGTTTCTTTTAGGTCCGCGCGTTGTTTTGGTCATGATCTAGGTAAGATCAATTTTATGTTTTAGGGGGATGTTTTCCTTCACGTCCGCGCTTTCAGTATAAATTGAAACTCGCTGGGCAGTCTAGTACCCTTGTTGAATGATGAAGAGAATGAATACCAGAATTGTAAAGCTTCTAGAACTCCAGATGCACCTGGAATATGCCAGGCGCCTGTTGAATGAACTGGCCGCGGAGGCCATTGTCGGAGAGGGAAGGATGAGAGAGGAGGAGGAAAGAAGAAAAAAGAAGAGGAGGAAAAGGAGAGAAGAAATTTCAGAATCCCAGAGACAGAAAATTGGGATTCTGAAGCCACATATCCCGCCTCTGCTCTCCCCCAAAAAAGAGTGAAAAGAGACTGGGGAAGAAGATGTGTGTGTGGCGCCAGGTCAGGAAGGTGCCAGCATTAGATAGGTGCATCTGGAGTTAAAAACCAACGGCCCTTTTCAGGGCTACCCAATACTCTAGAAAAGAAATAACAATCGATTTGCCAATGTGTGTAGGTAGAGTAGTGTGAATATAAACACTGACTCTTTTTTCATAGTGTGAGTGTATGTGTTTGTGTTTGTGTTTGTGTGTTTGTGTTTGTAAGCGCTCACGTAAGTTTGAGTGAATAGTAGATTATGGGTTTGTTTATTGTTTCTTAGCGTATGTGGAAAGTATAGTTTGGGTTTTGTAACCGTTCACGTACGATTGTGTGGATAGTAGATTATGGATTTGTTTATTGTTTCTTAGCGTATGTGGAGAGTATAGTTTGGGTTTTGTAACCGCTCACGTACGATAGTAGATTATGGATTTGTGTATTGTTTCTTAGCGTATGTGGAGAGTATAGTTTGGGTTTTGTAACCGCTCACGTACGATTGTGTGGATAGTAGATTATGGGTTTGTTAAATGTTGCTTCACTTATGTGGATAGTATATTATATGAAATGAGAAAGTAGGGGGGTGTTTTCCATCACGTCCGCGCTTTTCGTATAAGAACCCACAAAGTTTGATGTTCAAACCATTCTACAAAGAATAAAAAAGAAGATGGAAGTGTCCCAACTGTTCAATGATTTAAGGCATGTTTATTTTTGGATGGTGGATGGTGAATATGGAGTTGAAAGGATTGAAAGAGATTGGAGGTTAAGAACCAGTGTGCACTATGTGAACGAACTAAAATTAGCCAGGGAGATGATAGAAGGATTAATTGAAGAAGAAGTGAAGAGACTGGGAGGGCTAATAAATCCCCCTTATGTCAGAGTGGGAACATTAAAAGAGGCCCTGGAGAAGGTAGAAGAAGTAAGAAGGTTTTTGGAAGAGATAGAAAAAAGGTCAGAGTGGCCCTTTGTCAAAAGGAGTGTTGAAAGATTGAAAAAAGGGGAAGAAAAGATGAGAAAGGTGATAGATGAAGAAGTGGAGAAAATAAAGGACAGGTGGGCAAAAGATAGAAAAGAAGAAGAAAATAGAAAGAAAAAGGAAGAACTAGAGAAACTGAACGCTAACTGGATAAAAATCCAACAGAAGTTCCGAGCCATGGGTCACCCGGACTGGATACCAGAAACAGAAAAGAAGAAGAAGAAAGGAATGATGGAAAAAATAAGAGGATGGATAAAGAAGTTAAGGAGTTAGAAGAAGAAGAAGAAGAAGAAATCCAAAGGCCCTTTTCAGGGCCACCCACATTTCTCGAAAAGAGACTGACTTTCCATTGCCTACCCTTTTTTTAAAAATTTAAAAAAAAAAAAAATCCCATGTTCAATTCCCCTTGTCCCTAAAGTAGTTTTTTTTTCTAACATGTTCAATTCCCCTTGTCCCTAGACAAGCCCAAACTCTATTCCCATGTTCAATTCCCCTTGTCCCTAGACAAGCCCAAACTCTATTCCCCATGTTCAATTCCCCTTGTCCCTAGACAGACCCAAAGTCTATTCCCCATGTTCAATTCCCCTTGTCCCTAGAGTGACCCAGCAATATCTCCCATGTTAAATTTCCATTGTTCGAATGCCTTTGTCCCTAGAATGTCCCTAGCATGGATATTTCCTTTCTCCAACGTTAAATTCCCTTGTCGCCAAAGTGACCCAGGGTTTTTTGCCCATGTTAAATTTCCATTGTCGCCAAAGTGACCCAGGGTGGTTAATGTTAAATTTCCATTGTCGCCAAAGTGACCCAGGGTGGTTTTTAATGCTAATTCCCATTGTCGCTAATGTGACCGCATTCACTACTGCTGTCTTGCTTTTTTGACGGCCTGGACATTATGTAGTCCAATGCCCTCTCTTTTGATAGATAAAGCAAGTATCTTGACTTTTATCTCGAAAGAAGGGGGACTAGTCCGTCGGCTTGTGTGAAGAAAGCTTTCATATGACACCTCGCAAAGCTCTGATCAAAAGATCGATCTGTGTGGGCACTTCCATCGTTCTGGTCAGTTTGAGAGTGAAAAGAATATTGGAAGTTAAGACACTAACCCTTTATATAGGGGAGACACTGATCTGACATGGGTACAGGGGACTATGACGTTTAAAATATAGTCATTTGAATTTTTGTAGTCAAGATGAAATG
The DNA here is from genome assembly GCA_028554795.2 of Sinohyriopsis cumingii. Lineage (NCBI taxonomy): Eukaryota > Metazoa > Mollusca > Bivalvia > Unionida > Unionidae > Sinohyriopsis > Sinohyriopsis cumingii. Next base: position 6,330,280 of record CM068841.1, read on the forward strand.
ATCACATCATTTCGTGGAGAAAAGAAAAGAAAGTAAGAGACAGAAACGGGATTTATCGCCTCGCACAGTAGCTGAGGTCTTGGCTCAAATTCATGCCAGTGATTTTGAAGATGACATAAGTGAGCCAGAATCCAGACCCAGAGAGTCTACACCCAACCAAAGTCAACCATTAACTCCTCAAAAGTACTACACATTCGAGAGACGGAAAAACGCTATTTTAAAAAATTTAGAACGACGGCTTATACGTACACGGTAAAGTTTATAAATTTCAAGTCCGAAATACCGTTGGAGAAAGTAGACGGGTTCATCACAGAGGTGTGGGATTCTTTGTTAACCACACTGACTAGGCAATGAAACCAAGGAAGACGATTGCTTGAGACTTTCCATTCATCTCGACAGTTTTTAGTCCCCCGTTTTGATTGAGTTTAGCAGCCCGGCAAAACTGGCACCTTCCAAAGTCATCGACAAGATTCAACACGTACAATAATCCAACGACATGTTTCACATCTCCGATGGAAAAGCGATACTGTTCATGACCCACGTTTCTCTTCCCCAAGGGACAGGACGCAGAAAGGTGCTATTGGTGGACAAACTTCGTAGCGTCAAGAGCAGCCTCGTCCGAATTAACAACCCTCAAGACCAGATGTGTTTAGCCCGTGCCATCGTGGTGGGACGAACATTTGCCGATAAGAACGACATGGCATGGTAGAATGGAACAGAGCTTAGTAAACTATTCAAAAATCGAACCGATCCAAACAAGGAAGATAAGCAGAACTCCTGTGAACAAGCTGGGCTATCCAAAGACACACCCTGTGGCATTCCTGAAATGCAAAACTTGCAAGGCGTATCGGCTCAACGCTACGCCATGAAAGTACACCCTCAAGAAGTGCGCGGACCTCTGCTGTTTCGAGGCAAAGATTTAAAAGACGGAATATAAATTCACGTCTATCATCACGATGAACATTTTCATATCATCATCAGTATAGCCCCATTCCTGGGATAAAGTTAGTATTGCGAGAAATGTGACTATGGCAATAACAATCGAGAGCAACACAAGCATTGTGGATCGAAATCTGAGAAATATTTGGACTCACAACCCTGTCTAGATGAAGGACTAGAACGAGTGCATTGCCCAGCTTCTCAGGGAACATTTGTCAGCCCTGCATGTTACGAACAACATCTGAAGACCCAAGGTTCACAGAAGAAAAGTGTTTGTCAACTCCTGAGATTGTGCCCTACTCGTGGAAAGGCATACGTACCAATAATGCGAAGTTACACAATTGTCGGGGTAAAACGATGTCACATTTGTCGCCAAATCGTGGACTTGGAAGACGATTGCTACATTCAAAAATACCATTCCAAACAAGAGTAAGACGATGACCAGAATAAAGGGAATTTCATCTTTTTCGATTTCGAATGCAATCAAGAGATCGGCATTCACATTCCCAATATCTGCCTGGCTCATCGAGCATGCGGGAAGTGCATCCAAGAGCCCATCTTTAGTCATTGCCCTCACTGCGACAAGATTCCTGGAGGACGTGAAAAAATATTTCGGGGAACGAACACGCTAGCCGATTTCGCCCAATGAATTTAGACTCCATCGACGAGACGTAGAGTCAAGAGGACATCGAACTTTACGGAGATTGTCATCCCATGTCACAGTGATGGCTCACAATTTCTCTGAATACGATGGACAGTTTTTTTTTGAGACACTATACGGAACAAAGTACCAGAAGTCCTCAATTGACTTTGAACGGAGCCACAATCATTTCCATGCAAGTTGGACAAGTACAATTGGAAGATTCAATGAGTTACTTGGCCATACTTTTGAGCCGAATGCCTAAAACGTTTGGAATGACATAAATAACCAAAGGTTATTCCCGCACTTTTTCAATATCAAAGCCAATCAACATGCCGTTCTACCCCATTTGCCTGAGGATAACGACTATGACCCCGACAACATGCATACCGAGCAACAAGAAGCTCTCTACGCTTGGTACACGAATCACGCATCGGACCCCTCAAACTTTCAGGAAGAATGCTAATTATTGTCGGTCCGACGTGGACATTTTACTGCGGTGCTTGCTTAAAATTTCGAGAATTATTCATGGAACAGGAGGTGTCTATCCTTTGAAAGAATCATTCACTATCGCAAAAGCGCGTTCCTTAGTGTGCCTCCAAGGATTCATGCCCCTATAATACCCTGACTGTCATGAGCCCACAAACGACGAACTTTGTCAAACGTCAATACCCGGCCAAAACCCTAAGCTGGCTACATTACTTGTGCGACAAAGAAGACAAATGAATTCAACATTCCCGCAATGGAGGAGGAGGCGAAAAGATCATCGGAAGGTATTCGGTAGATGACTGGGACTTAGAAATTCCCAAGATCATATACGAGTTTAACGGTTGCTTATTTCACGGATGTCCCATCTTCTACCCTCAACCTTACACTAAAAATCAGTTTTTTACAGCTTACCATGGAAGACTTGTACCATGCCACTTGTGAGCGTCACTTGAAGTTAGAACAGCAAGGATACCAAGTGGAGGAAATGTGGGAACACGAGTACGATCACAGCTTGAAAACCGATCTCTAATTTAAACATATCGTGGAGAGTTACAAGTTGGTGGACCCTCAGAAACCACGGGACAGTTTGTACGGATGACGGACAAATGCCACCTGTGTGCTGTACCTAGCCGACGAGGAGAAATTAGAAGAAATCAAATATTTGGATGTGTGTTCGCTGTATCCTTACGTGTGCAAACATTGTCGATTTTTCGCTGGGCACTTGTAATTGCTGACGAAACACATCAACTTGAGCAACATTCAACAATACGAATGATTGATCAAGTGCAAAATCTTGCCACCCACGGACTCCTACCAATCCTGTTCTACCTCAACATTGCCGAGGAAAACTGATGTTACCCTTCTGCCGTACTTGTGCCGAAACGTGTAATCAAGACCGATCTTCTCAGCACACCTCGGAAAAACGTGCCTTGACGGGAACGTGGATCAGCGTGGACTTGTTTAAAGCTCTGGACTTGGGATACTAACTGTTAGAAGTGTACAACATTTACAACTTTCCCAAGACAGAAAAATACCACAAGGGCGACGAGACCCAGAAAGACATTTTCGCAGACTACGTGGATGCCTTTTTGAAACAAACTAAAACAAGAATCCAAAGTCTATTCTTCTTGGTGCCACAAGCACGAAGACCAAAAGAAATTCAAAGAGAAATACTGTGAGCAGGAAAGCATCACTTTAGACCACGTGAAGAAAAGCGAACAAAGGCGATCGTTTGCCAAAGTGATGTTAAATTGATTGTGGGGTAAAATGGCACAACGACTGTGTTTACCCAAGACGGAGTATTTGACAGAACCTTAACGCTACTTCCAGATTATTCACCAGAAAACCAAATGCATGAAACACGTGGACTTCATTCGTGAGGACTTGATCTAAGTCAATTATGAGGAAGAACTGTACTTTGTAGAAGCCGACGAATTTGGAAAAGTCATCATTGCGGCTTACGTGACAACCCATACTCGCTTAAAATTGTACGAAGCTTTTGAACTGCGAGGAGATCGGGTCCTGTACTTTGACACAGACAGTTGCATCGACATCGATCGCCTGGGTCAACGTCACCCTGACATCTAAGGAGACGGTTTAGGAGCCTGGACGGACGAGCACCCTGACTACAAGATTCTAAGTTTTGCTAGTGGCGGTCCTAAAAATTACGGCTACGCATACGGAGTGTAAAGTGAAAGGATTGACTCTCAATTATCGCACCAGTCGACTTGTGAACTTTGGTGTAACGAATGAAGCTTTGCAGTCTGGAGAGGATGGAATCTTTAAAGTGACCGCCTACGAACTTCACAAGATTGCACATTTACCCATACACCAAATCGTCCGTCGGCCTTTAGAAAAAGTGTATCAAATCGTCTTCCAGAAGGGAGTGCGACTTCACAACCACTTCATTTTGACGTACGGACACGTCGATATAGGTCAGCATATATAAAGTGACAACGTCCAAGACCGAGAGTTCATTGTAACTACAAAGACCAAGCTTGAAAGATGAATACTTTTGAACAGACATCATTCAACTTCGGTGATTCTCAAGTGGAGTGCGATGCTATACCTTGCGATTTCAGCAATGCAGTACGCTGTGACCTCAGCGATTCAGTACCACATCATGGAAACTTTGCTATGACTACTACCACCACTACACCTAACATAGAAAATTATGATGTGCGTGTCCATCCTGCTGGATGCGAAGGCGATTCCACTCGATACAGAACATCTTATCACTTTACTGGTTTTCATTGTCAATGTCATCTTCCACGTGAAACCATGCATCTACCACCCTACGGATGTCATCCAACCCTAAGTAAACTCCTACGGATTTCACTGTACCCTAATCGAAATGAGCATGTGAAAGACGTCTATTCGATCCCTGTGTGTTTGCCTTAATACTGCGACTTTCAAAGACTATTCCAAACCTTCGAAAGAGAATGGTCTAAATATATGGGAAGAATTAGCCTGAGCCGGATTTATCTACTTGGGCGAAGAGGATAATGTCAAGTGCTTCAGTTGCGGTGTGTCACTTCACGAGTGGGAGCAGAAAGATTCGGCTTCCCTTTAACATAATAGCTGGTCACCATATTGTCACTACCTACCTTTATTGGGACGACCTCAGTAATCTCTGGATGGATAATTTACAAGCGAACATTCGTGGTTTGTCTGTAGAGTTGAGAGAACTCATTTACCGAGAGCTGTTCAACATGCAAGTGAAACGCAAAGAACAATTGTATCGGTCACGTCATATATGTTTAAAATACTGGTACCTGAATGGTATAAGAGGACTGATTCGTTTTTTGAAAACGTTCATTCGTCAGACATTGTTGAATCGCGTACGATTCATAAAGTTTTGGATGCCACTTATTCTACTTACGAGGTGATCATAATACAACGAATTCCAACGAGTTAGAGGATTACTAACATGTTTTGCACCAACAAATATTGGTTCAAGAGGAAGCCTTTGTACGACGTTTAGTGTGTGAATTAGAGATAAACAATTTTGGTACGGTACTAAATTAAAACCGATGTTGTTCAAAAAGTACACGTATTACCTTAAACAAAAGGTTGTATAAGAACAGATTACCATGCCACGACCTTTATCACTCGTGATACAACGATAGCTGTGGAACGACATCGATGGGAGTATTCAAACTGTGGAGGATTACCAACACTTATTAAGAGAACTCTGTCCCATGAATTTGGGTCGAAGTGTGGTGTGTGTCTAAGTGACTTCCTTTCTGTGATTTCGTTTACCATCCGCTTCCTTGTGGGCTCTTTACGAGCAGTTCTCACTACCAAATAAAACATGGAAGAGAGGTCACTTTAAATGTCCACGAGAGATTCATTCTGTTAAAATCCTTGCGTTTTCATGTGGATACTTCTCGACCTCTACGGGGAAAAAAAAAGATACTTCAACTTTCAGGTACGGAAGATGTGTACGACGACGTGTGTGTATATTTTGACTTTCACCCTCACTGGGCAGATATACGTGACTGGAAAAGTTGGGGTTTCGAGGCTTCGACCAAAGAAGTGGCCAATTATGGTCAAGATCCTCTATTCTGACGTCCAGTAAAACAAATTAACTTTTCAATCTGTGTTAGTGCCAGTGCCAGAAGAAGAACCCGTCATCGCGGACAATCACGCCCTTCAGGACAAGACTGTCATGGACATTCGCAAAAGACCATCACGGGAGGACACCTGCGTGACTGTACCCAATGTAGAGACTTTAAGAACATTACACACTGTCCCTAGGACACCTTTGTTACTAAAAGAATGTAGTACAGAGACTTGTTTATATTCTACTTTGATCGTTTTGATGTGTATTTTATCGCTGTACATAAACATTCGCTTTTATTTCTTTTTGTCTTTCATGTTGTTCCATTTAAAAAATAGACAAACGTGTCCTGAAAAAGGTAAAACAAACTCTTGACATTCCCTGCACTATGGCTACCTCTACCCTATCTCCTCCCTCTTTCTTTTCTTTCAAAATCGTGCCAGGATGGAGGTCTTGTATCTTCACCATTCCTTTATCATGTTAAATCCCGGACCTAGCGGTTCAGGCAAAACCGAATTTGTAAAACGTTTGATCGAACATAACTATCATTTGATCGATCCTCCACCTCAAGGGATCGTGTGGTTTTACAAAGAGTGGTAATCGACGTACAGTCTCATGCGAGACAGTCAAGGCCATTCCATCATGTTTGTGGAAGGCATTTCTGGCGATGACGACGGGATCGTGTCTAACCCCAGTCAATCCCATCTGGTCATCTTCGACGACATGTTAGGAGAAGAAGAAGAAGAAATTAAACTGTGGTTTATGCGCAAAGAGCGTCATCGTAATGTCAGTGTCGGTTACTTTACTCAAAATTTGTTTCAACAAAGTAAAGCCCATTGCACCATTAGCCTCAATGCTCATCACGTAGTCTTGTTTAAAAGCCCTATAGATATATCGCAAGTGCAAATCTTACCCAAACAGTTAGGAAAACCTACGCCTATTTACTCGTGGATTTAAAACCCACCCACCACGAGTATTTGCGATTTCGTATATCTATATGTTTCACCACTGGTGCCAAGACGGAGAGCCTGTCCTGTACACGTCCCCGTCGTCGACTGTACAAAAATAAAATCTTACAAAACCTCGATCACTTTAGGTCTGTCTCATACAGCGTCAACAAGAGGTCCATTCAGTCTCATCTTCCCGTCAAAATCAAACGTGCCTTGTACGGCATCAGTCGCAAAAAAATTAATAAATACGTGCTCGTGTCTTAGAAGCCAATCACAAAGAAGTCTTACGATGGTTTACGGTGACAGCACGTCAATTACTACAAGGCATCGTTCACATTCCACATCAAACCAAAACACTTTTTGGGCAGAAACAAAGTAGCCTTGACGCAACTGGCCGATTTCCGCATCGATACTCAATCCAAAAAGCAAATCAATTTCAAACTTGGAGGTAGCAGTTCTCTAGGAGGGGTCATCATTCGCTCCCTCCTAAAATGGAATCCTAATGCCCCCAAAGTCCTCCCCAAGAATAAAGCCTCTCCCAAGAAAGCCAAACAGACCCAAAAGAAAAGATTAGTCGTGTCAAGACTAGGTCACAGTCCCCCCCCCAAAAAAAAAAAACACAGAAAAAGAAAAAAGACCCCCCCCCCAGAAAACAGCTTCAACCCGCAAGAGAGGCATTTTGGCCAGGACGCAACCTAATAATCGCAAACCATGACCAGCAACGACGGTTACCGCGTCTTCAGTCGTCTCAGGTTCTTCCACTTCTCCTTTGCTGGTGATACCTGCCAAACCCAATTAGCCAGCCGTTCTTCCTTATTTGATGAAACAATGGAAACCAGCTTCTCTGAGAATTTCTGCTACAGCTGTGACACCCTCCTCATCTTTAGCTGAAATGGCAGCTGCTCACAAAGTACCTGCCCCCAAAATCAAAGTCCAAGAGAGATCGGGCATGTTGTAGAGTATACTGGATTTGTTCAAACAAGAACTGTCCCGATTTAGTCCGTTGCTAACCCCTCCACGACGTGTGATGCCTGTAATCAAGTTGATATGACGTAAAAACAATTAGTGATGACGCAAACCAGTATATAACAGACCTGTGGGAAATAATGGAAATCAGTGTTCTTGTGCTTCGGAACAAACAAAGATGTCACCCCACCCACCAGAAATCATACCTATTCTAATCCCAAATAAAAGAAAATGAAATGACTTCCGCCTCATTTAGCCATACATTGGGACGTGTTGACCGTTCTGTCCAAAGCCACTTCCCCCATGCGAAAATAACTCATTCAAACGTCCTCCAAAGACGTCGTCGATGCCGTATGTGAATATTGCCTAAAGATGTTGAAAAACACCAAACCTTTGTCTGAAGACCAGAAAGAATGCTTAGCCAAGCATCGACACGTTCTTCGCCAATGGTCAAGAAGTAGAAAATGGAATTTTGCCCATGTTGTTAGTACCCTTGCTGAAAGTGGTATAGGGAACAATGTTGGGAGTACTCATGGGAACAAGACAAAATGGGACCAATTAGTTAAAAGGGACCTCTAGGGTCAGAAGATCTCAGACTTCACCTTTGGAAATAGATGGAAAGACGAAAACTGGCTTCAGTGCCTTACAAACGATGGATAGAATACCATCGTTGGCAAGAACAACGAACCTCACATTTTCCCCCCAGTCCTCATTTTACCGAGATGTCCCAGTTCCAACACGAATCACTATTTCAATGACTGAAACTCTTTCACCAGAAAGCTGTAGACGAAACAACTATATCAACCTTGAAAGATTTTAAGCCTCTGATGAAAAGACTATCACCACCAGTGACCAAGACAGAAAAAGGAGAAGAGTTTCAAACTCCACCAGAGAAAGTATGCAAGTTAACAACAACACCTAAATCCAGAATTCAGTGGATTAAAAACATGATGACCTTCCCTTCTTCCACAGAAAAGAAAAGGATGGTGCAGATAGAAGTGAAACAAGAACCTATCACCTCTTTTCAGACACCCTCTTCGTCGATACCTATCGCTCACCGGACACGCAAAGCATTACAAGTCAAGAAAATTCCACACGAAAAAATGAGTAGCATCAGTGAAGAGTGGGTGACCTATTAAGAGAAAATGGAGAAGGTGTTAGCTAGCATTTGCTACGATCCATCCCATCCTGCAGGATACTGAGGAGTTCAGAAAGTGTATCGTGCGGCCAAAACTCGACTGAAAAGTCTCCGTTTACCTCAAGTGCAATGAAAGTTACAAGAACAAACCACGTACACCTCTGACGAAAATTTTCCAGAAGTCGCACACGAGTGGAGAGCATCGATCATCAATGGCAAGACAATTTAGCCGATGTCTCTCATTTGGTCACCTCCAATTTTGGCTACAAAAATTTGTTTGGTGTCATCGACGTCTTTTCCGAATTTGCCTTGGTCGTGCCATTGACTTCCAAATAGAGCAGTGAGTTAGTGCGAGTCCTCAAACTGGTGTTGAAACAAAGTGGTCGTCACCCTCGTCAAACCGACGAAGGCACTGAATTTCTGAAACAAGCATTCCAAAAAGAATGAAAGAAACGTGACATTCATTTTTTTCACCACCATGACTCCCGAAATCAATGTCGGCATCGTGGGACGTTTTCAACGCACCTTGAAAGAACGCATGTGGAAATATTTTACGCATCAACACACTGTCAGGTACATCCACATCCTACTGCACCTAGTCCAAACGTACAATCTTACCATCGAAGCATCGGACGTTCCTCCAAGAAGTGACTCCAGACAACGAAGTGATTGTTTTTGAGCGCCTCTTTAGTACGACCCCGACGGTGGCTGTCCCAAAGACAGGTGGAGTGATGTAAGCATGAGACTGTGTGCGCATTGGCAAAACCAAACTCACATTCGGCAAAGATTACTTACCCAACTGGATCACCGAATTGTTTCGTGTCACTGGGCGAGTGAGTGGCAGTCATCCTGCCGTCTATAAATTGGAAGACATGAACGGGGAACTGTTAAAAGGAACATTTTACTTACCCGAGTTACAACGCATGACCAAAAAAAGCAATGTAGTGTACGACATTCATTCTAGAATGAAGAACCCAAAAAGTGGGAAAATAACCTGCCAAAGAAGTTAGAGTACGTTGGAACGGATATTCTTCCAGTTTTGATTTTTGGATCGACGCTTCGGAAAAAGTGACCGTCATGCCCTTCAACACAGCCTTAACCGCTACCACCGCAGTGACTACTCTCTCACCATGTCTTCTCTGCAAGATCTACAAAAGCAAACCTTGTGGATGTGGTGTTGAGAACGTGTGCCAAGCACAAATCGTCGTTTTTCTGCCTAATCTTTGTGGTGTATTGTGTCATCGGTGCTGCCATTGCCAATTTGAGTTTTCAACAAAGAGACAAACAATAGTGGACCATTTAACTGAACATTTGCATAGGTTACCTTCTTCACAATCCTTCCCTCAAATACTCTTCTAACGGGAACAACGTCAGGCATCCTCTGTAGTCACCACCCCAACAAGCACAACAATTCTCTTTTATACACTCTTCTAACTTTGAGTGACCCCTACAACAGCAGAATTCTCGAATTATGAATACAAAATAACTAATTTCACTTAACATTACCCAATTACAGTTCCATGGAGGTGTTTCCCGACAACACTTTATGCTGTTTCACGGCCAAGTTACTTCAGGCTATCCATTTGGATCACGAAATCCATTGGAAAGTGGCTTAGGTGGAAATGATTCACACTACACAAATCCAAAACATCACAAAAAATCAAACCCTTTTGCGGTCGAAGTCATGAACGAACAATTGCAACAAGTAAATGAAATCTTGTTTTCAGGTATAAAAAAATCCAGCAAGCAGTCCATAATTCACCAGATACACGTTGAAAATTTCGGCAGGCTATTACTTTAACGTTTAACATTTGATTCACAGGCGGGTTTGGCAAAGCTCTGTTCAGAGCAAACAAAGTGTCATCCTTGAGTACCAAACAAGGTTAAGACCCCTATGACATCTATTCTTATAGACCCATCTCCCTGACTAATAATATTAGCAAAATTATAGAAACAATAATAAACTAATCGACTTAAATACCACTTGGAAAGTAACAAATTAATATCCGAAAACCAATTCGGATTTAGAAACAAAAGGTCCACTACGGATCAACTCATACGATTGGAATCAGCAATTAAACTGGCATTTAACTCCAAACGAAAGATAGACATAAACCTAATTGAAGTATTCATAGCCTTAGAAAAAGCATTCGACCTCGTTTGGACAAAAGGCTTATTAGCCAAACTTAGCCACGTCGGAATCACTGGAAGATTATTCAACTTCATTGAGAACTTCTTAACTGACCATAAAATTATAACTAGAGTCGGGGACACTTACTGACATGTACTCACTCGAGAATGGTACCTCACAAGGGAGCGTACTCAGCCCCACACTCATTGACATCATGATTAATGACTTGGATCAAAACCTAACTTCAAACCTAGTCGAAATGTCACAATTTGCGGATGACAGTGGAATATGGAGAGCAGACAACCCTACAAGTCATAAAGTCATCAGTGACATCTAAGATAGTTTAAACAATATAGGAAGATGGGCAGTTAAACGGGGATTTAAACTATCCCATGGAAAAACTATTGCAGTCTTCTTTCCAATCATATGTAGTTATAAATTCAAGTAGCCCGAATTCAACATTCAAAATAAAATCATCAGATTCGTAAAAGTACCACGATTCCTAGGCATGTATTATGATGAACATCTTAATTGGGGACACCACATAAACGACCTAGTAAAAAGATGCAATAAAGTCATAAACCTATTTAGGAACCTCAAAAGGACCACATGGGGATCCAATCAAGAAACACTCTTAACACTATACAGGGCATTAATAGGATCAAAATTGGACTATGGGTGTCAAATATATAACTCAACTCCACATAGACACCTTATAAAGTTAGACCAGACACAAAGAAAAGCGCTAGTCACTTGCACCGGTGCTCTGCCATCTGTATCCCTAGCTGAACTCCAAATACTAACTGGAGAACTGCCCCTACTAATAAGAAGGCAGGAATTAACCCAAGATATGCAGCTAGAGTAACTATCCACCCTATCACACCCCCCACCGTACAGCCATCAATAAATGCAACACACCATTCAGTAACAAACGAGCAACTACCGTCATTACAGGAAAACGTATACACCAATTGATTAACCAACTACCAATTGAAGATTACCAAGCCGAATTAACAGCAAACTACAACACAACACCATGGACCAATATCAAACCGTCAATTAACACACAAAACACGGAATTTGGCAATAAAAAAAGATCAGAAACTCAAACTTAAAACAATTATCACAACTGAAATTGTGACAAAACTACCCTAACTCAATTAAAATATACACTGACGGGTCCAAAATAGCAGAGCCCCCCACCCAAGATCAACAGCAGCTATGGTAATACCCGAGCTGAACATTAAAATGTGCAAAAGGCTACCTAACTACTGCTCTGTTTCCACAGCAGAATTCTGGGCCATCCTGGAAGCCCTCAGATGGACTAAGGATAACAACATACCTAAAGCAGTGATTATAAATGACTCGCTGAGCGTCATAACATCTATACTAAATAGTAATACTAAATCAAGAGAAAAGTTCCTCAGGCAAATATATTTATTAATTAAAAAATTATATAACAACAAACAAAAAATCGAATTCACGTGGATAGCATCCCACATTGTCATTTAAGGAAATGAGTTAGCTGTCTAAATAGCTAAACAAAAACTAAATGAACCAACTCACATAGCCATTAATTACAATGTCAGCGAACTCCAAAGCATAACCAAAAACTTTATTGATAGCAAATGACAGGAATGCTGGAACCAAAACACCAAAGGCAGGAAATTATATTCTATTCTAAAAGATATCAACATGAATAAGAAACCACCTAAAATCAACAACAATGATCAAAAGACCATAACTAGGATCTATACCGGAAAAACCAAATTGGCCAGCAGTTTTGGGCAACATATATGACGCCAACCCCCCAACACAAACTGCTACCACTGCCGGGTTCCAGAAGACCTAACACATATATTCAACACCTGCCACAAACTAAAGAAAGAAAGAACCAAACTAAATATGGAGCAAAATTAGATTGGAATTTAGGATACATACCAAGCATTTTTAATGAATAACAAACAGCCCTAACCTCAATCTCACATATATAAATTTAATTAACTTTATATATAAATCTGGGTTACAAAATAAAATATAAAACTAAAATTTCTATAATTCAATTATTAACAATTAGAGACTGGCTAACAAACCAAATGCTAGGACCAATAAGATCAGATGCCTTTGACACGTCTTAGCGACCCGAGTATTCGGCAAAGAAATCTGTCTTATCCCAATAGTTTTAGCCAGACAATACCGTCACACAACTAGTACAGGCTAACAAACTTAAATATAGGGAACAAATAAGATCAAATGTCTTTGACACGTCTCAGCGACCCGATTAGTCGGCAAAGATATCTGACTTATCCTAACAGATTTAGCCTGAAAATAAACATCACATAACTCGTATACAGGCTTTAAAAAACCCTCAAATTTGGAGAAAAAAGATCAGATGTCTTTAACACGTCTTAGCTTCCCGAGTATTAGGCAAAGATAGACTTAGCCTGATAAAGATAAACTTAGCCTGAAAATTAAAAAAAAAAAAACACCAAACAAATCAAGCCACAAATAATAGCACCTGACAAATAAGGCAACTAGGAACAGAAATAGGAAGGGAGGAAAAAAACATAAATAAAAAGGGGAATTTGTTTTTTTTCCACCCTTTTTCTTCGGAGAAAGGGATATAAATAAAAACTATCGCTATATTTAAAACCAAAACATTTGTTTTATTAAAATAACACCAGAACAAACATTTCTTATAAATTTTATTCTTTTTTAAATATTCAGTCTAACCACTCCTTTTCCCCTTTCTCTAAACTATACTTGACAACCTAGCATGCACGTAATACCACTAATATCTCTGAAAATACTCTAGCCGAAGGTGACATTAATGTATATGCCATGAGAAATTCTTGGCCCCCCAAAATTACAGCATATAAGGTGTCCAACACCAAGACCATCAGGTTCCGCAGCACAAAGTAGCAAACCTATAAACAACTTTAGGAAAGAAAGACCTCAAATTAGCATCTATAAGGTGGTCTAAAACACTAACGACCATCAGGCCCAGCAGCACAAGGTTGCAAATAAAACAGCGATAATTTAGACACGCAGGACCCTGAAAACCGAGTCCAACATATAATGTGGTCTCAAAAGTCCAAAACCATTAAGACCAGCCACACAAAGTGGCAAACTTTGCTAAAAACTTTCACCTAAGATACCTCTCCTTAGCAAAGTTCTAACTCAAAACAGCAGTTTTTTCAAAATTGTGTAAGACGACAATTGAGATTCGATACCATGAAGTCTAGGAGCACCGACCTGTGAACTTAGATCCGCCTTTCCAACCTCTCCTCCCTTGCCATGGCCGGATATATATTAAAAAAATCAGCGTGCATTGCACGCCCTTAATATCACTGAAAACTCAGTAACAAACATATGAGTGCATCATGGGTCCATTCCCACTCATACATACCTAAATGCATCTAAGTGGTAACGACTGAAAGAAATGAGTGTGTGCTGGGTCTATTCCCACTCGCCTTCAAACCCTCCATTCTGACAGTTAGGACTTCTTATTAGGTCCACTGAGAGCAGAGCAGCAACAGCAGGAACCAGACAGAGGATTATGTGTAGACAGCAGCGGGGGGGGGGGGGGGGCGAATCGGACATTTTGTCCAATCGTCATTTGGCTTAATTAATACTTTCTGCACTCAGCGGATCCGGTGTCGTCAGCGCCGGGTAAAAAAAAACGACGTCGTCGTCGGGGGGTCGTCCAATCGTCATTTGGTTTAATTAATACTTTCTGCGCGCCGATCCCAGCGTCGTCAGCGTCCGGTAAAAAAGCGCGACGACCGCGTCGATGTCATTGCCCCCCCCCCCCCCCCGCTGCTAAGGGGCTATTTACAATGATCTTACAAACAGAGTGATCACTAACTCCTCCTCTTGTAGATCAATTAGGTTATTTGACTGATCGGTAAGTTTGAAATTAATTCTCGTTAAAAACCGATTATGGCATCGCATATAGACCGGATTAATTGGGTTCTCAACGATTAAGAATCCGTGAGGGGCTGTTGGTGAAAATGAATAAAGGATATACCCCTGTTGAGCTTGATTTGATTGCTTGGTATCTACCTGGTAACTCCCTTCGATAACATCGCACACTAGATTGATTGCTATCACCGATGCGATATTTACGTTGTATGGGGCAATATGCCTACCACCCTCTCCGTTATCGTGTCTGAGGATAGTTGATGGACCGAAAAAATCATTAAGAGACTTTCTTAGTTCTGGCGCGTTGTATCCTGGAAACTTGAAATCGGGTAAATCGGCTTCTGTGATATTATACTCGGTTAGGAATTTTTGTTTATTATCATTGCTGCTATCGGATATTATTTTAACGATTCGTTCATTGATATATTCCATGTCTGATATAAGTTGATTTAACACCTCAACGTGTTTTTGTGCTTTTGTTTTCCGTAGTTGTTCTAGTTGCAATCGGTAATTACGATTAATCTCGATAAAAAAACTATCGATATAATTTAAATTAACTGTGACCATGACGAGCGATTCAGGAGTTTCATTATACATAAAATACCATTCAATGGTATTCCTGTCTTGAAATATAAACCCGCTGGGTAATAACGTGTTTTTCATAATAGACAAATTATCTCGATAACTGGGATTAATTTCATGATACGATTGCGCATTCGTGTGAAATTCCCGCGGACTTTCATGAGGTGGATTCTTGGGCCAACCTAGTATGGTTCTTATTGAACTGTTATAAATATCAACCATATACCCCGGTGTGCTTATTTCAATCGTCGACGATAACGTCGGTTCATGAACCGTAATAGCGATTTTTGATTCTTTTCCTGTGATCGATTTTATCCTGCGTTGAAATTCTTTATTGATTTGGTCTACTTGGTACGACCCAGTTGGTATTGTAACCTCCTTCCAGTCTGGGGTCCCATTGGGTTTATTTGTCCATGCAAAAACCAGCGAGTTATTAGGTTGTTGTCCGTTAAATGCTTCCGCTCGGATATTAGGCCAACTGTGATATACTCGCAATTTTGCCAGCGCTATTTCCTTCACTGGAATCGGAGAAGGGAAGTTTACACTGAATTCTGGCTTCGTTGATGTTATCGATATCATACTTGTTTGTACCGGAGTGGTGTTCTCCGCGATCCGTTGAAGTAATTGAAACCCTTCGGGGTTCAGCGACATTATTATTATTCGCTGTTTCTAGTGTTTAATTTCAACACCGAATATTAACAACCTGCTTGTTTTCAGGAGAATGTTTTGAGCCCATTGAAGTGGTTTCAGCGACGTGGTTTCCAGCTTCCAGTTGAAAATCCTCGATTTTTGACATCGCGGAGTCATACAACTGGACCATCGTGGAGAATTCAACATCGGATATAAACGAATTATCTATCGCCAACGAGATCAACCCGGATAATTTGGACTACGCGTCGGATACTATTTGATGTTTTACTGTATACTCGTTGAGTTTTTTCTGAGAACACGATGATATCTTTCTAATGATTGCGTTGGCGACTCCAGCAATTGTTGTCGCCGCGGAGATAGCGATTGGAACAGCGATCGGGGCCATCATGGTCACCGTGGATAAAATAACACCGGTACCGGCTACTATACCTGACACCGAGTACACGACCGCGTCGATGGCGGTTATTTTTCGACGGTATTTTTTTATTTTTACACGGTATTGTTCGGAAAGCGTTTTCAAATTCGCGGAGAATTCTTTTACGGTATTGAATCGATATTGATGTGACGTCGGTGATACCTCTGATTCAATTACCTTGGTGGTCATTTTTATTTTAAAAGAGCTAGTGTTTTTAATTACTTAGATCCGCTACAAATTCCACATACCATGTAATGTTTGCCCTGGTTAAATTTCCATCAACGGCTCTAATTGTAAACGGTTCAGTTGCGTCCTTGTCTATAATTGTTGATATTGTATTGTTAAACCCGAATGAACTCGACGATAATATATTAAACTGCATCATTGAAACCAGTGTCAATCGATAAATGCCCTTAACAGTTGCGGTAATATTTACTATATTCTGTGTATGAGTCCAAGTGAATGATCCATGCCGAATCGTGTATACTGTGTTGATGGTGTTCTCATGAGGGATTTTTATTTTTGTCATTTCCGGTAGTCTGTCTTTGATATCTGTAACATCAGCTCTGATTGTTCCTATTTCCTGTGTATGCGTGTCTATATTCCCCTTAATCGCTGCAACATTAGTTTTGATTGTTTCTATTTCCTGTGTATTCTCGGTCATACTTTTTTTGTTCGCTGCAACATCAAGTTTGATTGTTCCTATTTCATATGTATGCACGTCTATACCTTTTTTGTTCGCTGCAACATCAGTTTTGATTATTCCTATTCCCCGCCAATACGCGTCTACATTTTTTTTGTTCGCTTCAATATCAGTTTGGATTGTTCCTATTTCCTGTGTATGCGCGTCTACACTCCTTTTGTTTGCTGCAATATCAGTTTTGATTATTTCTATGTCCTGTGTATACGCGTCTACATTATTTATGATCGTTGCAACATTAGCGCCGATTATTTCTATTTCCCGTTCATGCACGTCTACACTCCTTTTGTTCGTTGCAACATCAGTTTTGATTGTTTCTATTTCCTGTCCATACGCAGTGATATCATTTATAGTTATTGTAATTTCATCCGGTTTGACATTTTTTCTACCAAAGAATTTATCAACGGCGTCATCAACCCTGTTAATATTTTTTCGTAACGAGGCAAATTGGCCCGACAGCGTTGCAAACTCCAAAATACTATTTTTTATCCCTACAAGATTCGGTTCGGTCACCGTCGGGGTCCCAAAAAAACTAGCAGTAGTGAGTTGTATACCGGTGACAGACTTTTGTATCCCCTCGAACTGATTTGCTTGCGCGTTAAATTTATCATAGAAATTTTTTAACGAATTCGACATGGATATATAATTGTCGCCCAGTGTATTTATTTTTCCATTTATCGTCAAGATGGATTCACCTGATTTAAGTCGTCCGTCGCCGGTATATAGCGCGATAGTGTTCTCGGCGGCATTACGCTGTCGTGTTAAAACGTCATCCAGCGACACATTACTGGATTTTAATTTACCCTGACGATCTTGAAATACAACTATTTCGCCCGGGTCAACACTGGTTAGATTTAACGTATCAGCGATTTCATCCTCGCTTAGTATTTTTATGTCATCGGTGGCGAGCGTTTCCGTGGATTCTTTCAGCGCCGAAACCGGTCGTCCCCAGATATCAATCATTATTATTGTAAAAAAAACAGTGTTTTTAATTAACCCGCCGGGCCTCTACGACCCCACTAGTGTATTCGTTTACAACCACATGAGGTGGTTTCCGCGATGATGAAATCGCCGCGAGTACGTTCAATACCTCACGGCCTCATATCGGTGGGTCACTTAATTGTTGTGTTGGCAGCGTGGAATAAAAAACCGGGGCTGAACACGCCCGGATATACCGCATGAACTCGTTTGGCGGGGCTAACCCGTATGAATCAAAATAGACGATCGCACGCAGATCAATTGCGTATGCAACCCAATGAGTTCCCGCTCCGGAGGATTTATCGAGGTTAATTATACCGGTTTCAATATTCCTTGGTTTCGTTGGTAATTGATCCCTCATAAAAACACCTCTGAAGTTTTTTATCGCTAACGCGTTTGCGGCATCTATTAAATCAAAATTAGACATAGGAGTCATTGACTCTTGCGTTAATAAACGGTTCCCGGTAGTCTTAGACCCTTCCCCGAGTACCATGAATACGGGGTTCCCGGTAGTCTTAGACCCTTTCCGGCTACGGGTCGTCCTCGTTTCTTTTTTTTATAGCCTTTCCCGGTTGCCTTCTTCAATGCCATTCCCGCCGCGGTACCAACGGCTCCTAACGCCGCCGCCTTCGCCACTGCTGGGGCCGCCGCGGCAATCAACGCTGGAATCGCAGCTAACAACGGAAATATCCCGCCGGTCTTTTCCATGTTTTTAATCGCTGCGGCCGAAAAATCTATTTGAACACCCTTTTTATTCTTCATCGCATCATTGAAATGTTTTATTTGACGCGCCGTCAACGATATCTTATGATTACCACCTGCCATCTGTGACGGCTTTAACGTTATTGTGGTTCCACATTGTTTAGCCGACTTTGATCGTAATTTCTTGACTTGACCATCGGTCAACTCTACACCGACAACACTATACGACATTTTTATTGTAAACGCGTTTGTGTTTTCAATTACATGTTTTCCACTGGTGCATCAACGATTCTCATTCGTCCACCAACACCTTCCAACAGCATTGATTTATCGCTGAGAATGACAGCAACCGCTCTATAATCAACACCACCCGGGGCTATACGAGCTCGGAAGTGTATATCAACGACGGACTGTCTCGTTAAATCAAGATGTTCCAGCGAAAAGTAATAAATCGGATACAGGTTTTTAAAATCAAGTTGTGATATTTGCAAACCGGTGTCGACGTTTTGATCACGACTCATATATGACAGCAATCGATGGTACACACGTGCGACATGGTTGTTGTCGTAATTAAGCTGTATATCCTCGGATGGTTCCTGTTGTCCGTTTATTCTCAGCGAAACCTCCCTGACTCCTAATCGATCAAATATCATATGGCTGCGTTCTTGATTACCCAATCGATCCCTATTCTGTAGCGCTATAAATATATTACGCGGGGCTGAAACGCCTTGTTTTGATGCCAGGTGCCATGTAAATGTATCAGCGACATTATCCTCTTTAGCATCAGTTGTTACCGCTAGCCAACTCAACAACGATTTCCCCCCCCCCCCCCGTTCCATAAATGATAACAATCGTGCTTCCGTGGTAACTGATGGAGTCAACACCGGCATCCACAATGCTATTTTAGTTAAAACGACCTTACCGGCAGCGACACCAGCAGCACGCCATATTGCATTGTTATCATCGCCCTTTCGCGTTAGAGCGATTGTATGCTTAGCCCCATAGATAACTTTTCTGACATTTCTACAAAATCCGAATATGTGATGGAGTGGAATGGCGCATGAAAACTGTCGGCGTTGTCCTTGTAATGTTGCTACTCGTGTTGCAAACCCTAGATTAAAATTATCGTTAGTACTTTTTATAACAGTGAAATCAGCGCCTGGTTTTGCTCTGCGGTCTGGATTGGCTGCTTCAGCCTGTTGGTCAACTACGGTATTTTCTTTCATCAGCACGTTAATGTACTGAATATGATCAGCGTTATTAGTGGTATCCTTTGCGAACATCATAGATGGGCCCGCCGATCTTGTATAATCATCTGAGTATCTCGCTAGCAATTTCTCGCCCGTCAATAAGATATCTGGCACTCTCAAATAACGCCATGATACCGTTGTTGACAAAACCAACTCGAACACGACCGTCATTTGCGTATGGTGCATTATCGGCAGCATTTGTTACAAGTTCTCCCTCAATTTCGATAAACGCTTCACACGGCAAAAAGTATTTACTGGTATCTTGGACTTGAAGTTCAATTCGCGATCGTAGGTCGGCTTGTGGTGGTTGATAGGAATAAAATTGATAATCACGGACAGAATCATCCCTGCGCACTGGGGCGTCCATATCAAACACGGGATCAGCGGTTCGCGCAAACATTTTATTATTTATCATGTTGATGTTTTCAATTGCGAAACTCTTTGAGTGGAAAATCTACGATTTTCATCAACGTCGTTTTCGTCGTAAATTCTTTAAATTTTGTTTAAGGCCACTAGCAGCAGAGGGGGCGAATCGGACATTTTGTCCAATCGTTATTTTGCTTAATTATTATTTTCTGCACTCAACGGATCCGGTGTAATTAGCGCTGGTAAAAAAAAAACGACGTCGGTCCATCCTACACGATGGTGACGTCATTTGGTTTAATTAACACCTTCTGCGCGTTGATCCCCAGCGTCGTCAGCGTCCGGTAAGCACATCGACGACCGCGTCGATGTCATCGCCCCCTCTGCTGCTAAGTGGTTATTTACAATGAAAATTATTTACAACTAACCGAATATTTGGTCAAGTCCGATACGATATCGTGTCCGAGGATCATGTAAATTTATCGTTACAAATCCATGTGGGGTCGACTGAGCATGACTAAAAAAGTTTCGAAAAACATTAAAGTCCATGTCACCGCCGCACCATGTCTGCCAAATATTTCGTAGCGTGTGTGTATCAACGCCGTTGAACACAGCAAGAATATTACAGTTGTCTCTGATTACTTTTGGAATCTGAGTATACCGTTGAGTGACATATATCACGTCAGTGTTTTTATGCCTGCCTCTGGAAAATATCCTAGCTGGGTTTTTTTGATTGTCTAACATAACATCATCGTACACGACTAGATTGTTAACGTCGCCATCAATATCATCAATACCTGGTGCATCATTGATATCTGTAATAAACTCGATGACATTTTTTTTAGCGATCGCTGATGCATTCTCGTTGAAATCTTTTAACACCTCGTAGCATCGTTGATCATCTACGCTAGGAGCCACCAAATACAACTTATCCCACTTCATCCATCTCATTATTAAATTGAGTAACAATTGCGTCTTGCCGGATCCAGATGGTCCGATGATAATCATCCGGATCGAGTTTGGTAACGCTGCAACATGCTTAACTGGTTCTCTTGTTTTAGTCGCCGAAAAATCAATTATATTCATATCTCTATACATAAATTATGGATCTATATTGTGTGAAGTGCAGAGTGCGTACTGGCACAAATGATATGACAACCGTTACAACAAGAAATAATAGATCGGCGCTTACTGGCAAGTGTGTACAATGCGGTACAAAGAAATTTAGATTTATTTCTATTAAACCCGGGGATGTTTTAAAAAAAAGCGAGGAGGTGACATCGCAGCCAAATTGGCAAAACTCCCCGGAACACCGTGGGCAAAGTATCCAGGAGAAAAACACCTCCCAGGATATAACTACTGTGGCCCCGGAACACGATTAGATATCAGACTCGATGATCAAAATCAGCCCAAACCCGGTGAGTATCCAATAAACGCTATCGATAAGGCGTGTCATGCTCATGATGTTGCTTACAAAAGTAGCGATCTGCAACAGCGTCATATCGCGGATGTAAAATTAATTCACGCATTAAATGCTATTCCTGATAAATCCGTCAAAGAAAAATTGGCCTCATGGTTGGTAAAATCGGCTATGAAAGGTAAATTAATGATGGGTGCTGGTAATTAATAACAACATGGAATCCATCTATTATTCTCCGAGAGGATACTGGAAGGGGAAGGCCGCAATTGGTAAGCTTGCAAGCGCTGCAAAGGTAACAAAGACCACTGCGGCTAATTGGTTATCCAAACAGGCTATATGGCAAATTTATCTACCACCGCCTAAACAAATCAACTTTTCGCGCTTTGATGTCAGCGTACCTAATGAAGTTCATCAGGCTGATATACTATTTCTGCCGCATGACAACGGTTACAAATATGCGCTAACCGTAGTTGATGTTGCGAGTCGATACAAACAAGCGGAGCCGTTAAAAACAAAGTCAGCAACTGAAGTAGCCGATGCGTTTGAGCGGATTTACCGAAGGGGTCCTCTGCGCTGGCCAAATCTATTACAAGTTGATCCTGGCAATGAATTTCGCGGTGCTGTTTTATCAGCGTTGAAACATCATAACGTCGCGGTACGACGAGGTCATACTGCGCTACATCGTGATCAGGCAATTGTTGAACGATTCAATCGGACTCTTGCTGAACGGTTATTTGGGTATCAATACGCAAAAGAATTCATCCAAGAAAAACGATCTCGTGAATGGGTTAAAAGGTTGCCAGGCGTAATTGCAGCGTTAAATAACGAGATTACCCGAGCAATCAACATGAAGCCCAGCGACGCGATTAAAAAAAAGTATATACCCGGAAGATCAAAAATAGATAGCGTTTCCAAGCCGATTCTCGGCGATGTCACTGTTAGATATCTGTATGAACCAGGAGAGCTTGAAGGTAGTAAAAAAAGAGCTACTGATCCTATTTGGAGTGTTACCACACATAACATATCAACGATAACACGATCAACTGGTAGACCACCGATCTATAGACTGGATTCAACTGCCCCACAGCGGGGGTTTACACGCGAGCAACTACAAGTGATACCTGACGATACTCAATTGCCCCCGCGTGGTCTTAACTAGCGCCGTTGCGTCTATTGCACTCAAGACAGGTCAACCTCACATTGTTTTTGACATGACCGAGACTGTTATCGATCCTGTCCACGGTAAATTGGCGAGCGTCTTTATCCGAATAACGCCAGCGCATTACACAATTGCAACTCGCGCAGTGATTATTCTGTTGTTGTCGTAACGCAATTATTAATTCGGCATCAATATCAAAACGTCGCTGTTTTTTTTTATCCTGTTGGCGGTAACCCGAGAGTTTTCTATCAATGACGCTAGCATCAATAATGTCATCGTTGTCACTGGCTTCGTCAATAACAATTCTTCGAAGCTGATTCATTCTCCGTACTCTGGACACTGCAAGATAGACTAGATTTGACCATTCGATGCGATTATCAACCATCCAAACAATTGTATCCGTGATAGTCAATCCCTGCGAGGAATGTATTGTCGTTGCGTATCCTAGCGTCCACGGGGATTTATCAGCACGTAGCGCGTCCTCGACGACGCTGATATCAACGAGCACGATATCATTCAGCACGAGAATTTGTTTTTTTGTCCCTGACGCTGTCGGGCCCGGGATTTCAACTTCAATGTTCTGCCGCCGTGTGTCCGCGGGTCTATAACATAACGGCACTGGGCGCGTTGGAAACTTTTCCTTATGCAACGTAAACAACTTCCGCTGAAGTGTGTCTCTGACTATCTTTCTACTCGCTACAATCAAATCGTTTGGTCTCCATGTTTCCCAGAATTCATTCAAC
The DNA here is from genome assembly GCA_028554795.2 of Sinohyriopsis cumingii. Lineage (NCBI taxonomy): Eukaryota > Metazoa > Mollusca > Bivalvia > Unionida > Unionidae > Sinohyriopsis > Sinohyriopsis cumingii. The sequence goes on from CM068841.1 coordinate 6,353,982, forward strand.
GGCGTTTCCGGAATTACCTCGCGGATTATTTCACACTGAACTCTATCCGGCTGTAATCTGATTAGTTTTTTAACCTCGCGCAGTTGTTCATCAAGTGCTCGGTAATCAGTATCGGTTTCTTCATAATAGTCCACAAAACCCCTTAACCAATCATGTGGACCCTCGCCGACAAATGGTGGTGGTTGGCCATGATCTCCACACATGATTACCGCTGTATTCGCGCGCAGCAACCACTCAAGAAACATTTGTAAAACATCTAACGAAACAGTACATATCTCATCCCAGATGATAATGTCGGGAATAAATTTTTCACCCATTCGATCAGGAGTCCACTCACCGCCGCTGTATCGAAAAAAGCTGTGATAAGTAACGGCGTCAACATTTCGTTGTTTTATCTCTCGCGCTAGTCTATGGGTCGGTGTAAGCACGATTATACTTGCCCGCGTTCGAAATAATTCAATTGCCCGAGTCGTCTTTCCTGACCCGCCACAGCCGCTTAAATAAACCGTCTTGTGTCTACAAATTGGATCAGAACACGATGGTGCATTAGACCATTCTGACAATTTATCACCGCGTAAGTAGTTGTTCTCAACGGTGACATCTGCTGACGGGGAATAATCGCGTCGTATTTCATTTTTAATTCTCCATGTACCCCAACTCTCGTCCGGACTAGTAAACTCGGCTACGTTTTCCTTATACGCTACGTTAACATAAAACGAATCAACGGCTACTCTAACCGCGGTATCGGGGAATCTATTTATCATCGAGAATAAATTGATAGCGGCATAACCCAGCATAGACGCCCTCAAATGTGGATACGCCGGGCTGTCTCCATCGCTGTAGGTAACAACTGTACCCAACCTCGTTCCATTGGACAAGAAAGCTGTTTTGCAGTTCACGTATCTATTTTTTGCCACTGCGTCCTTGATTACGAAATCATATTCTGCGTCATCTATAATCAGCCGTGAGCAATATCGTTTGTAGTCGCAGTTTTTTCCACCTTGTGTGAACTTACCGATTATTCTTCTACCGAGATCTTTTGCCTCGCGGTTTCGTTGGTTAAATATCCTCCTGGACCATTCGATGATATATTCCTCGTCGGCATCAATGTTTTTTCTGGACTCGTCAATTATGCTATCTAGACGCTCCGGTTCTGGTAACCAGACTTCAGTCTGCGCCCGGTATGATATAATTGCGTCACTGACAATCAACGAAACTAGCATGCTACAATCAATCATATACCGTAGCAGCGCTATTGGCAGCCACTTCTTTTCAGACATGTGTCTACCGATCCAAATATAGCAACAGCGATGAAGTCCTGCCGCGAATTCAAATGATACTATGCGAGCGAATCCGGTTAAATCAAAATCAGGCAGTGGTCCATTAATAGCAACACGAGTCATTTCATGACTGGGGTGTCCAAATCGTCTAAAGTACTCAGCGGCGGATCCATACCCGAGAAAACTCGCTGGATAACAGGCAACCATATCAACCGAGATCATAGCGTCGCGGTTGTATTCAGTGTTCCATAGTCCACCGTGATAATACTCCAAACAACTGGATTGTACATCCGGCAGAAATTCCCTGCGCGTTGGTCTCCACGCATTTTTCCTTGCTGCAACATGAGCCGCAACCGATGGAATCGTAAAACAATTTGTTAGCAGTTGTTCATCATGCTCTTCAAATTCCATGGCGGTTTTTTTCATCCTGTTGTGAAATGCTTCAGTGCGATATAATTCGCCGTTTGGTCTTACAAACTGATCAAAGGTATCCGCATCGTTTTCAGCGCTGCGAAGTAACCACACTGATACAGGGTCATTTTTACACAAGCAAGCAATAGCATCAAATAGTTTCCTCTCCGCGAGAAAACCGTCCTCTCCCAGGAATTCCCCCGGGATATACTTTACTGTTCTATCCCGTGGAAATATTGTGATCACGGGCGTCCATGCGTGTTCGTTATGATCGATAATTTTGATTGGGGCTCCCTTTGATTTGTACTTTGATTCGTATAATACTTCACCGGTTATCGTTGTAACGGTTATTGGAAATCTCAGCGATGTTTCTAATCTCGCTATGTCGCTGATGGTTGCTCCACGCTCTTTTACGGTTAGTTCCCACTGGTTGATTTTGCTACGTCGTAAATCAGTCAATTTGTTTCCTCGACATGCATTTGTAAAATGCTCTATTATTCGTTCTGCTACACAATTTATCCCAGTTGACTGTTTCATCGGTTTCAGTTTTCCGATATCAGGTTTCTTATTTAACGGGTATATTCCATAAACAACTGCTGTTTCAGGATACGCTCGTTCATAGTATGGTCTATCAATTCCGGTTAACAACCCCGGCTTGGAGTCGCGGCTGACAGTGACTGTTTTCTTGTCGCTGAGAACTGGTTCAAATTTATCACGTATGATCCAATCGCCTGATTCCACCCGGACAATGAATTTTACTCTGAAGAAATACCTTTTACCGTCAAGTTGTGATATTATCGTTGCTGCGCGGTTGTCGTTCATGGTAGCATCAACAACACCATCAATTCGAAATGTTGACCAACTATGAGATGCACCATCACGCTTGAATTCATTGATACAATCGCGTATTTTACTCAACAGGGTTCTATCGTTTATTAACGCTTTTGGTGTGTCCTTGAGGACTCTATCGAGATTGAACTTAATATTTTTCCAGGGCTTAATTACTGCTAATCTCTCAAACTCATCCATATAATTAAAACAAGTATTTAAATGAAAGAATATAGTATAATGAATCACTGCAAATGGTTGATGATTGGGTCGACAACCCCGTGCAATAAATCATGTAGAGGTGAATTCTGCGGGTACCATTTACAGAGCGTTCGTAATGGTTCTCTTGGCCCCCTCCCGTGCTTGGTTTGTCACGTCGGTGTAAGAGGAAAATCGCAGTTGTGTATTAATTGTGGCGGAAAGCGATACAGGGAACTAAAACGCTATTATGACAAGCGAATTAAAAACGCCGTCATTGACCCCACCGCCGACTTCGTCATCAAAACCCCCCAAGACTACGTTGAAAGATTCATAATTAAACCAAATAATAAATTAGACAAGTAATATTATTATACAAATGGACCAAGAATTTCAGCCGCATCCCCTGGTCGTCAATTACGAGGCATCTCGCGACGGCATTGTTAGAAATCGTAGACTAAAAAACCCAGTTGGTACCGTAAGTAATCAGGGGTATTTGATGTTTGGTGCCGGAAAAAAGAAGTATTATGTTCACAGGATTGTATTTGAAGCATTCAACGGATTAATCGAAAATGGGCTTGTGATTGATCATATTAATAATAATAAGACTGATAATTCTCTTACAAACTTGCAAGCTATCTCGCAAAGTCAGAATACCAAAAAAGGCCAAACCGGTAAATACCCAAAGAAAGCAAAACCCGTAAAGTCATTTGATACAACAACTCACGAGGAAAAAATATTTCAGTCGATGAATGAGGCAGGAAAATATTTTGACATTTATATCGCCTCAATACGATTTGTTGCAGAAGGAATACAGAATTCAGCGATCTCAAAAAAGACCGGGCATAGAATTCGATTTTCATATATAACAGAAATCAGCGAGTGATGAAGTCACCGGCGCCTATGGCGCTGACGAGGTCACGTCTAACGAATTATTAAACACCTTCGGAATTGATACACGGGGTTTCATTTTTCTTTTTATTTAAAAACAAGATGTTTTATAAGAATAATGAATATCGAAGACATCAATAATATATTAGCCGAGATTTCAAAATTAAAAAATCAAGGAATTGAATTATCTGATGGTCTCGACAGTGAAAAAATATTATCCGATTATGAAATTATTAACGAGCAATCAAAACGGGGGCGTTTTACCCTGGCCCGCGAGTATTTTTTTATAAAACGATTACAACATACGATCAATGAAAACTTGTACCACAATGACGCAAATGCATTCATTGGACTATTTACTGCCGTTGAAATAATACGAAAAAAACTCGGACGTGTTTATGAACGACGCCGGGAGATTTCTAGTAAGATCAAAAACATTAGAAGGATTATAGACGAAAACTCCGTGGAGCCCCCGATGGTACACTCGGCGGAAAATTAGAAAATTGCGGATCAATTTACAATAATGGTAGGTGAATCACTTACTACTCGGCTAGCCAGAGAGCGGCTAGCAGCGCTTAGAAAGTTTATACCGTTACGAGACAGAGTGAGAGAGAAACTTCAAACACGACAACAAATGCAAACTGATTTTGCTGTTGGAAGTGAACAGTTATTTGCCCCGGTAACTAAAGCGACTAAGGATGTTACGGCGGCAACTGTACCCGTTCTTGGTGCGCTTGAAAAGATAGCGGCAGAGACAAAACAAACAAAAAGGTCTTTAGAAACACTCCCTGCAAAAATAGCGGCTGCTACAACACGGAGGCCACCACCACTCGCTATAACCGAACCACAAGAACCTTATGTTACAATGGCCGACGAAGAAGAACTAGGTGCTACTGCGAAAGAACCAGAAGAAGAAATACCCGAAGAAACACCAGAAGAAGAAATACCGGAAGAAAAAGAGGGGAATATACCCCGTATTGTACTCAAGAAGAGCACAATAGATGAAATTAGAGGCTTCAGCAACAGGGAAGAATTAATTAATTTTACTGCCAACAATTTTGCTAAGAACATACGAGATAAGAAGCATATCAATAGCGGTTACGAGAAAAATATAAAGTCGTTAAAGGACTGGGCAAGAATAGTGTATTTAGCAAGTAAACATAAAGATGCATTACCACATCATAGTAAATCCGATTACGACGCATTCCACAAGGAAGTTAAGATTATAACACCAAAAAAAGGAAAAGGATACTCTGTTGGTAAAGAATCCTACGGCGTTACCTGTCCTGGCAGTGTTCTCAGTGATATATCACGGCTAGAGGTACTAATTGGAGGAAAACGAGCCGGAAATAACTCTCCGGAAATAATCAATGAGGCCGCTGATATTTGCAAGCGGTTATTTGCAGGCGGTATTATGGACATTAATGCATATCGAACGCTCATAGACGAGCTCGTGGATGATTAATTGGAAAACTGGTGTTTTTAATAAGGATGATCATACACTACAACCACGATAAACCAGTACTCGTCTACGTGGTAAACTCGCGATTGCCTGTTTACCGCGCGTACTATGGAGATGGTCTCGGTAGCACCATTGCGGGGTTATTTACAAGAATGGCTCCAAAAGTAGCGCCGTTAGCCAAACAATTAGGAATGAAGGCTATTGATGTTATTCGTGATAAGGGAATCAGCGCTATTGGAGATGTTGCCGGAAAGGCGCTTTCAGCCGCGCGGGACAAACTAATGTCGTTGGTGAAATCCAAGAGATTTTCAAAAAGAAAACAGAAACCACCGGTAATGCCATCAACGACAGTGATGCCTGCAAATGTCAGTAAAGTAATAAATAACGCCGTGGAAGAAAAACTAGAGTCGTTGGCGACGACTCAGTCGTTGGCGACTTCGCCATCCGCCGATGCGGCAACCAACGCGCTCATGAACGCGATAGCGGGGAGTGGTTTAAATTCAAAGAATTTACGACGAAAACGACGTTGATGGATTTCAATTGAAAACATCAACATGATAAATAATAGAATGTTTGCGCGAACCGCTGATCCCGCGTTTGATATGGACGCCCCAGTGCGCAGGGATGATTCTGTCCGTGATTATCAATTTTATTCTTATTATGCAGCGCAACCCGACCTACGATCGCGAATTGAACTTCAAGTCCAAGATACCAGTAAATATTTTTTGCCGTGTGAAGCGTTTATCGAAATCGAGGGAGAACTCGTGACAAATGCCGCCGATAATGCACCATACGCAGATGACCATCGTGTTCGAGTTGGCTTCGTCAACAACGGTATCATGGCGTTATTTGAGAGCGCCAGATATCTTATTGACGGGCGAGAAATTGAATCAATAGAACGCGAGGTTGATGTTGCAACAACGATAATTGGGTTGGCGAGATACTCGGATGATTATACAAGATCGGCGGGCCCATCTATGATGTTTTCGAAGGACACCACCAATAACGCTGACCATCTTCAGTACGTTAACGTGCTGGCGGAAAGAGATACCGCAGCTGACCCACAGGCTGAAGCAGCCAATCCAGACCGCAGAGCAAGACCAGGCGCTAATTTCAATATTATAAAAAGCACCAACAATGATTACAATCTAGGATTCGCAGCACGAGTAGGAATGTTGCAAGGACCACGCCGACAGTTTTCATGCGCGATTCCACTCCATCACATATTTGGATTCTGCAGAAATGTCAGAAAAGTTGTCTATGGGGCTAAGCATACAATCGCGCTGACGCGAAGGGGCGATGATAACAATGCAATATGGCATGCTGCTGGCGTCGCTGCCGGTAAAGTCATTTTAACTAAAATGGCATTGTGGATGCCGGTGCTGACTCCATCAGTTACCACGGAAGCACGATTGTTAGCATTTATGGAACAGGGAGGGAAATCGTTGTTGAGTTGGCTAGCGGTAACAACTGATGCTAAAGAGGATAACGTCGCCGATACGTTTACATGGCACCTGGCGTCAAAACAGGGTGTTTCAGCCCCGCGTCATATATTCATAGCGCTGCAGAATAGGGAACGATTGGGTAGTCAAGAACGCAGCCATATGATATTTGATCAATTAGGAGTCAGGGATGTTTCGCTGAGAATAAACGGACAACAGGAACCATCCGAGGATATACAGCTTAATTACGGCGACAACCATATCGCACGTGTGTATCATCGATTGCTGTCGTATATGGGTCGTGATCAAAACGTCGACACTGGTTTGCAAATATCACAACTTGATTTTAAAAACCTGTATCCGATTTATTATTTTTCGCTGGAACATCTTGATTTAACGAGACAATCCGTCGTTGATATACACTTCCGAGCTCGTATAGCCCCGGGTGGTGTTAATTATAGAGCGGTTGCTGTCATTCTCAGCGATAAATCAATGCTGCTAGAAGGCGTTGGTGGACGAATGAGAATCGTTGATGCGCCAGTGGAAAACATGTAATTGAAAGCACAAAACGCGTTTACAATAAATGTCGTATAGTGTCGTCAGTGTAGAGTTGACTGATGGTCAAGTCAAGAAATTACGATCAAAGTCGGCTAAACAATGCGGAACCACAATAACGCTGAAGCCGTCACAGATGGCAGGTGGTAATCATAAGATATCGTTGACGGCGCGTCAAATAAAACATTTCAATGATGCGATGAAGAATAAAAAGGGTGTTCAAATAGATTTTTCAGCCGCAGCAATTAAAAACATGGAAAGGACCGGTGGGATATTTCCACTGTTAGCTGCGATTCCAGCGTTGATTGCCGCGGCCGCACCAGCAGTGGCTAAGGCGGCGGCGTTGGGGGCCGTTGGTACCGCGGCGGGAATGGCATTAAAGAAGGCAACCGGGAAAGGCTACAAAAAAAAACGACCCGTGGCCGGAAAGGGTCTAAGACTACCGGGAACCCCGTATTCATGGTATTCGGGAAAGGGTCTAAGACTACCGGGAACCGTTTATTGACTCGGGAGTCTATGACTCCTGAGTCTATGACTCCCATGTCTAATTTTGATTTAATAGACGCCGCAAACGCGTTAGCGATAAAAAACTTCAGAGGTGTTTTTATGAGGGATCAATTACCGGCGGCACCAAGGAATATTGAAACAGGCATAATTAACCTCGATGGGTCCTCCGGAGCGGGAACTCATTGGGTTGCATACGCGATTGATCCGCGTGCAATCGTCTATTTTGATTCATACGGGTTAGCCCCGCCAAACGAGTTCATGCGGTATATCCGGGCGTGTTCAGCCCGGGCGTGTTCAGCCCGGGTTTTTTATTCCACGCTGCCAACACAGCAATTGAGTGACCCGCCGATATGTGGCCGTGAGGTATTGAACGTACTCGCGGAGATTTCATCATCGCGGAAACCACCTCATGTGGTTGTAAACGAATACACTAGTGGGGTTGTAGAAGCTCAACGGATTTTAGAGAATAACATTTACAATAATAATGATTGATATCTGGGGGCGACCGGTTTCGGCGCTGAAACAATCCGCGGAAACGACCGCCGCCGACATAAAAAAACTAATTGAGGATGAAATCGCTGATATGTTGAATCTAACAAGTGTTGACCCGGGCGAAATAGTTGTATTTCAAGACCGCCAGGGTAAATTGAAATCCGGTAATGTGTCACTGAATGACGTTTTAATACGACAGCGTGATGCCGCCGAGAACGCTATCGCGCTGTATACCAGCGACGGACGACTCAGACCAGGTAAACATATAGTGGAGATAGAGAGAATAATAGAATTAATCCGAGACGGTACTATAAGGTTGAATGAATCCGTGATCGAACTTGACGCGCATGTGAAAAAATCTGCCACCGAGGTGAAAAAATCTGTCACCGATATACAACTCACTACCGCTAGTTTTTTTGGAACCCCGACGGTAACCGAACCGAATCTTGCAACAATAAAAAATACTATTTTGGAGTTTACGACGCTGTCGGGTCAATTTACCTCGTTACGAAAAAATGTTAACAGGATCGATGACAACTTTGATAAATTCCTTGGTAAAAAAAATGCCAAACCGGATGAAATCACAATAACTATAAATGATATCACTGCGTATGGACAGGAAATAGAAACAATCAAAACTGATGTTGCAACGAACAAAAGGAGTGTAGACGCGCATGAACGGGAAATAGAAATAATCGGCGCTAATGTTGCAACGATCATAAATAATGTAGACGCGCATGAACGGGAAATAGAAATAATCGGCGCTAATGTTGCAACGATCATAAATAATGTAGACTCGCATGGACGGAAAATAGAAACAATCAAAACTGATGTTACAACGATCATAAATAATATGGACACGCATACACAGGAAATAGGAACAATCAAAACTGATATTGAAGCGAACAAAAAAAATGTAGACGCATATTGGCGGGGAATAGGATTAATTAAAACTGATGTTGCAGCGAACAAAAAAGGCATAGACGTGCATACATATGAAATAGAAACAATCAAACTTGATGTTGCAGCGAACAAAAAAAGTATAACCGAGAATACACGGGAAATAGAAACAATCAAAACTAATGTTGCAGCGAACAAAAAAGATGTGGACACGCATATACAGGAAATAGGAACGATTAAAACTGATGTTGAAGCGATTAAAGACGGACTACCGAGAGTAGCAGAGCAATTCGAAAAAATAAAAATCCCTCATGAGAACATCATCAACACAGTATACACAATTCGGCATGGATCATTCGATTGGACTCCTACACAGAATACAGTAAATATCACCGCAACTGTTAAGGGCATTTATCGATTGACACTGGTTTCAATGATGCAGTTTAATATATTATCGTCGAGTTCATCCGGGTTTAACAATACAATATCAACAATTATAGACAAGAACGCAACTGAACAGTTTACAATTTATGCCGTTGATAGAAATCTAGCCCGGGCAAACATTACATGGTATGTGGAATTTGCAGCGAATCTAAGTAATTAAAAACACTAGCTCTTTTAAAATAAAAATGACCACCAAGGAAGTTGAATCAGAGGTATCACCGACGTCACATCAATATCGATTCGATACCGCAAAAGAATTTTCCGCGAACTTGAAAACGCTTTCCGAACAATACCGTGTAAAAATAAAAAAATACCGTCGTAAAATAACCGCCATCGACGCGGTCGTGTACTCGGTGTCGGGTATAGTAGCTGGCGCCGGTGTTATTTTATCCACGGTGACCACGATAACCCCGATCGCTGTTCCAATCGCTGTCTCCGCAATGACAACAGTTGCTGGAGTTGCCAACGCAATCACTAGGAAGATATCATCGTGTTTTCAGAAAAAACTCAACGAGTATACAGTAAAACATCAAATAGTATCCGACGCATACTCGAAATTATCCGGGTTGATCTCGTTATCGATTGATAATTTGTTCGTATCCGATGTTGAATTCTCCACGATGGTCCAGTTATATAGCTCCGCGATGTCAAAAATCGAGGATTTTCAACTGGAAGCCGAAACCACCTGGTTGTTAAAATTAGACACTAAAAACAACGAATAATAATAATGTCGCTGAACCCCGAAGGGTCTCAATTACTTCAGCGGATCGCGGAGAACACCACTCCGGTACAAACAAGTATGATATCGATAACATCAACGAAACCCGAATTCAGTGTGAACTTCCCATCACCGGTTCCAGTAAAGGAAATAGCGCTGGCAAAATTGCGAGTATATCACAGTTGGCCTAATATCCGAGCGGACGCATTTAACGGACAACAACCTAATAACTCGCTGGTTTTTGCACGGACAAATAAACCCGATGGGACCCCAAACTGGGAGGAGGTTACAATACCAACTGGGTCATACCAAATAGAGCAAATCAATAAAGAATTTCAACGCAGGATAAAATCGATCACAGGAAAGGAATCAAAAATCGCTATTACGGTTCATGAACCGACGTTATCGTCGACGATTGAAATAAGCACACCGGGGTATATGGTTGATATTTATAACAGTTCAATAAGAACCATACTAGGATGGCCTGAGAATCCACCCGCGGACGCCCCCCCATCAACTATCCTCAGATACGATAACGGAGATGGTGGTAGGCATATTGCTCCATACAACGTAAATATTGCATCGGTGATAGCGATTAATCTAGTGTGCGATGTTATCGAAGGGAGTTACCAGGTGGATACCAAGCAATCAAATCAAGCTCAACAGGGGTATATCCTTTATTCGTTTTCACCAACAGCCCCTCCGGGATTTTTGATCATTGAGAGTCCGATTAATCCGGTCTATATGCGATGCCATGATCGGTTTTTAACGAGAATTAATTTTAGAATTACCGATCAGTCAAATAACCTAATTGACCTACAAGAGGAGGAGTTAGTGATCACTCTGTTTGTAAGATCATAGCAGCAGAGGGGGCGATGACATCGACGCGGTCGTCGATGTGCTTACCGGACGCTGACGACGCTGGGGATCAACGCGCAGAAGGTGTTAATTAAACCAAATGACGTCACCATCGTGTAGGATGGACCGACGTCGTTTTTTTTTTACCAGCGCTAATTACACCGGATCCGTTGAGTGCAGAAAATAATAATTAAGCAAAATAACGATTGGACAAAATGTCCGATTCGCCCCCTCTGCTGCTCCACTTCCCGCTATCGCGTTCATGAGCGCGTTGGTTGTTGCATCGGTGGATGACTGAGCCGCCAACGACTCTAGTTTTCCTTCCAAGGCGTTATTTATTACTTTACTGACATTTGCAGGCATCACTGTCGTTGATGGCATCACCGGTGGTTTCTGTTTTCTTTTTCTCACCAACGATGCTAGTTTATCTCGTGCGGCAGAAAACGCCCTTCCGGCGACATCTCCAGTAGCACTAATACCCTTATCACGAATAACATCAATGGCCTTCATAGATAATTGTTTGGCTAACGGCGCCACTTTTGGAGCCATTCTTGTAAATAACCCCGCAATGGTGCTACCGAGACCGTCTCCGTACCACGCGCGGTATACAGACAATCGTGAGTTTACCACGTAGACGCTGACTGGTTTATCATGGTTGTAGTGTATAATCATCTTTATTATAAAAACACCAGTGTTTTCCAATTAGTGATTGGTCAATCGCTGTAATGACCGTGGTCATCAAAACCGTCCACAAGTTCGTCTATGAGCGTTCGATATACATTAATGTCCATGATACCACCGGCAAATAACCGCCTGCAAATATCAGCGGCCTCATTGATTATTTCCGGAGAGTTATTTCCGGCTCGTTTTCCTCCGATTAGTACTTCCAGCCGTGATATATCACTGAGAACATTACCAGGACAAATAACGTCTTTACCAACAGAGTATCCTTTTCCTTTTTTTGGTTTCCTACTTTTAACATTCTCGAGGAATGCTTTGTAATCGGTATCACCACGACGTGATAATTCGTCTTTATATCTACTTGCTAAATACACTATTCTTGTCCATTTTTCCACCGAATTTACATTTTTCTCGTAGCCGCTATTGATATGCTCATCTCGTGTGCCCTTAGCAAAATTTGTAACAGTAAAATTAACTAATTCTTCATCGTCAAGATTTCTGATTGTGTCTATTGTGCTCTTTTTAAGTACATTACGGGGTATATTCCCCTCTTTCTGTATTTCTTCCGGTATTTCTTCCGGTATTTCTTCTTCTGGTTCTCTTGCGGTGGCGCCTAGTTCTTCTTCATCGGCCATTGTAACATAAGGTTCTTGTGGGTCCGTTATAGCGAGTGGTGGCGGCCTCTCCCTCCGTTGGTGTGTTGTAGCAACCGCTATTTTCGCAGGAAGTGTTTCCAGAGACTCTTTTGTTTGCTCGGTCTGAGCCGCTATCTTTTCAAGCGCACCGAGGACGGGCACAGTTGCGCTTTTTACCGGGGCAAAGAGTTGTTCACTTCCAACAGCAAAATCAGTTTGTAGTTGTTGCCGCGTTTGAAGTTGTTTTCGGACCCTGTCTCGTAACGGTATGAACTTTTTAAGCGCTGCTAGCCGCTCTCTGGCTAGCCGAGTAGTAAGTGATTCGCCTACCATTATTGCAAATTGCTCCGTAATTTCTAATTTCCCTGTGGCAGCGTCAGACGCACGTTACCACGACCTATCGGGGAAAAAAAAATGTATACAACGTAAAAATTCACTTCCGTACGCTACATGCCAGGCTCCACGGAGTTTTCGTCTATAATCCTTCTAATGTTTTTGATCTTACTAGAAATCTCCGCCGTCGTTCAAAAGCCTGTCCGAGTTTTTGTCGTATTTTTTCAACGGTAGTAAACAATCCAATAAATGCATTTACGTCATTGCCATACAGGTTTTCATTGATCGTATATTGTAATCGCTTTATAAAAGAATACTCACGTGGCAAGGTATATCGACCTTTCTTTGATTGCTCGTTAATAATTTCATAATCGGACAATATTTTTTGGTTATCAAGCTTATCAGATAATACAATTCCTTGATTTTTTAATTTTGAAATTTCAGTTAAAATGTTATTGATGTCTTCGATATTCATATTCTTTTAAACATCTTTATTTCTAATATAAAAAAAATGTTTTACAAAATGAACTCTAGGCGCATAAAGGTGCTGTTAACATCTTTACTGCCTAGAGAAATATGTGCGTGATTATGGACTCGTATAACATGAAGTTGCCACCGCATCTTCGTGTTAACAGAGAGTATTATGATTGGACGGCACATACATAAAACCATTACGAACGCTTTGTAAATGATACCCGCAGAATTCACCTCTACATGATTTATTGCACGGGGTTGTCGACCCAATCATCAACCATTTGCAGTGATTCATTATACTATATTCTTTCATTTAAATACTTGTTTTAATTATATGGAGGAGTTCGAGAGATTAGCAGCAATTAAGCCCTGGAAAAATATTAGGTTTAATCTCGATAGAGTCCTCAAGGACGCACCAAAAGCGTTAATAAACGATAGAACCCTGTTGAATAAAATACGCGATTGTATCAATGAATTCAAGCGTGATGGTGCATCTCATAGTTGGTCAACATTTCGAATTGATGGTGTTGTTGATGCTACCATGAACGACAACCGCGCAGCAACGATAATATCACAACTTGACGGTAAAAAGTATTTCTTCAGAGTAAAATTCATTGTCCGGGTGGAATCAGGTAATTGGATCATACGTGATAAATTTGAACCAGTTCTCAGCGACAAGAAAACAGTTATTGTTAGCCGCGACTCCAAGCCGGGGTTGTTAACCGGAATTGACAGACCATACTATGAACGAGCGTATCCTGAAACAGCAGTTGTTTATGGAATATACCCGTTAAATAAGAAACCTGATATCGGAAAACTAGCGCCGATGAAACAGTCAACGGGGATAAATTGTGTAGCAGAACGAGTAATAGAGCATTTTACAAATGCGTGTCGAGGAAATAAACTGACCGATTTACGACGTAGCAAAATAAACCAATGGGAGGAGACAGTGCGCGAGCGAGGAGCAACCATCAGCGACATAGCGAGATTAGAAACGTCGTTGAGATTTCCAATAACCGTTACAACAATAACCGGTGAAGTATTATACGAATCAAAGTATAAATCAAAGGGAGCCCCAATCAAAATTATTGATCATAACGAACACGCGTGGACGCCCGCGGTCACAATATTTCCACGGGATAGAACAGTAAAGTATATCCCGGGGGAATTCCTGGGAGAGGATGGTTTTCTCGCGGAGAGGAAACTATTTGATGCTATTGCTTGTTTGTGTAAAAACGACCCTGTGTCAGTGTGGTTACTTCGCAGCGCTGAAAACGATGCGGATACCTTTGATCAGTTTGTAAGACCAAACGGTGAATTATATCGCACTGAAGCGTTTCACAACAAGATGAAAAAAACCGCCATGGAATTTGAAGAGCATGATGAACAACTGCTAACAAATTGTTTTACGATTCCATCGGTTGCGGCTCATGTTGCAGCAAGGAAAAATGCGTGGAGACCAACGCGCAAGGAATTTCTACCGGATGTACAATCCAGTTGTTTGGAATACTATCACGATGGACTATGGAACACTGAATACAACCGCGACGCTATGATTTCCGTTGATATGGTTGCCTGTTATCCAGCGAGTTTTCTCGGGTATGGATCCGCCGCTGAGTACTTTAAACGATTTGGACACCCCAGACATGAAATGACTCGTGTTGCTATTAATGGACCACTGCCTGATTTTGATTTAACCGGATTCGCTCGCATAGTATCATTTGAATTCGCAGCAGGACTTCATCGCTGTTGTTATATTTGGATCGGTAGACACATGGCTGAAAAGAGATGGCTTCCAATAGCGCTGCTACGGTTTATGATTGATTGTAGCATGCTTGTATCGTTGATTGTCAGCGACGCAATAATATCATATCGGGCGCAGACTGAAGTCTGGTTACCAGAACCAGAGCGTCTAGATAGCATAATTGACGAATCCAGAAAACACATTGATGCCGACGAGGAATATATCATCGAATGGTCCAAAAAGATATTCAACCAACGAAACCGCGAGGCAAAAGATCTCGGTAGAAGAATAATTGGTAAGTTCACACAAGGTGGAAAAAACTGCGACTACAAACGATATTGCTCACGGCTGATTATAGATGACGCAGAATATGATTTCGTAATCAAGGACGCAGTGGCAAAAAATAGATACGTGAACTGCAAAACAGCTTTCTTGTCCAATGGAACAAGGTTGGGTACAGTTGTTACCTACAGCGATGGAGACAGCCCGGCATATCCACATTTGAGGGCGTCTATGCTGGGTTACGCCGCTATCAATTTATTCTCGATGATAAATAGATTTCTCGACACCGCGGTTAGAGTAGCCGTTGATTCATTTTACATAGACGTAAAGTATAAGGGAAACATAGCCGAGTTTACTAGTCCGGACGAGAGTTGGGGTATATGGAGAATTAAAAATGAAATACGACGCGATTATTCCCCGTCAGCAGATGTCACCGTTGAAAATAATTACTTACGCGGTGATAATCTATCAGAATGGTCTAATGCACCACCGTGTTCTGATCCAATTTGTAGATATAAAACAGTTTATTTAAGCGGCTGTGGCGGGTCAGGAAAGACGACTCGGGCAATTGAATTATTTCGAACGCGGGCAAGTATAATCGTGCTTACACCGACCCATAGACTAGCACGAGAGATAAAACAACGAAATGTTGACGCCGTTACTTATCACAGCTTTTTTCGATACAGCGGCGGTGAGTGGACTCCTGATCGAATGATTAAAAAATTTATTCCTGAGGTTATCATCTGGGATGAGATATGTACTGTTTCGTTAGATGTTTTACAAATGTTTCTTGAGTGGTTGCTGCGCGCGAATACAGCGGTGATAATGTGCGCAGATCATGGCCAACCACCACCATTTGTCGGCGAGGGTCCACATGATTGGTTAAAGGCTTTTGTGGACTATTATGAAGAAACCGATACTGATTACCGAGCACTTGATGAACAACTGCGCGAGGTTAAAAAATTAATCAGATTACAGCCGGATAGAGTTCAATGTGAAATAATTCGCGAGGTGATTCCGGAAACGCCGTTAAATGAATTCTGGGAAACATGGAGACCAAACGATTTAATTGTAGCGAGTAGAAAGATAGTCAGAGACACACTTCAGCGGACGTTGTTTGCGTTGCATAAGGAAAAGTTTCCAACGCGCCCAGTGCCGTTATGTTATAGACCCGCGGACACACGGCGGCAGAACATTGAAGTTGAAATCCCGGGCCCAACAGCGTCAGGGACAAAAAAACAAATTCTTGTGCTGAATGATATTGTGCTCGTTGATATCAGCGTCGTCGAGGACGCGCTACGTGCTGATAAATCCCCGTGGACGCTAGGATACGCAACGACAATACATTCCTCGCAGGGATTAACCATCACGGACACAATTGTTTGGATGGTTGATAATCGCATCGAATGGTCAAATCTAGTCTATCTCGCAGTGTCCAGAGTACGGAGAATGAATCAGCTTCGAAGAATTGTTATTGACGAAGCCAGTGACAACGATGACATTATTGATGCTAGCGTCATTGATAGAAAACTCTCGGGTTACCGCCAACAGGATAAAAAAAAAACAGCGGCGTTTTGATATTGATGCCGAATTAATAATTGCGTTACGACAACAACAGAATAATCACTGCGCGAGTTGCAATTGTGTAATGCGCTGGCGTTATTCGGATAAAGACGCTCGCCAATTTACCGTGGACAGGATCGATAACAGTCTCGGTCATGTCAAAAACAATGTAAGGTTGACCTGTCTTGAGTGCAATAGACGCAACGGCGCTAGTTAAGACCACGCGGGGGCAATTGAGTATCGTCAGGTATCACTTGTAGATGCTCGCGTGTAAACCCCCGCTGTGGGGCAGTTGAATCCAGTCTATAGATCGGTGGTCTACCAGTTGATCGTGTTATCGTTGATATGTTATGTGTGGTAACACTCCAAATAGGATCAGTAGCTCTTTTTTTACCGCCTTCAAGCTCTCCTGGTTCATACAGATATCTAACAGTGACATCGCCGAGAATCGGCTTGGAAACGCTATCTATTTTTGATCTTCCGGGTATATACTTTTTTTTAATCGCGTCGCTGGGCTTCATGTTGATTGCTCGGGTAATCTCGTTATTTAACGCTGCAATTACGCCTGGCAACCTTTTGACCCATTCACGAGATCGTTTTTCTTGGATGAATTCCTTCGCGTATTGATACCCAAATAACCGTTCAGCAAGAGTCCGATTGAATCGTTCAACAATTGCCTGATCACGATGTAGCGCAGTATGACCTCGTCGTATCGCGACGCTATGATGTTTCAGCGTTGATAAAACAGCGCCGCGAAATTCACTACCAGGATCAACTTGTAATAGATTTGGCCAGCGCAGAGGACCCCTTCGGTAAATCCGCTCAAACGCATCGGCTACTTCAGTTGCTGACTTTGTTTTTAACGGCTCCGCTTGTTTGTGTCGACTCGCAACATCAACTACGGTTAGCGTGTATTTGTAACCGTTGTCATGCGGCAGAAATAGTATATCAGCTTGATGAACTTCATTGGGTACGGTAACATCAAAGTGCGAGAAGTTGATTTGTTTAGGCGGTGGTAGATAAATTTGCCATATAGCCTGTTTGGATAACCAATTAGCCGCAGTGGCCTTTGTTACCTTTGCAGCGCTTGCGAGTTTACCAATTGCGGCCTTTCCTTTCCAGTATCCTCTCGGAGAATAATAGATGGATTCCATGTTGTTATTATAAACGCTAGCGTTTTCAATTACCAGCGCGAGAAGCTCCGCTTCCAATCATTAACTTACCTTTCATAGCCGATTTTACCAACCATGAAGCCAATTTTTCTTTGAATGATTTATCAGGAATAGCATTTAACGCGTGAATTAATTTTACATCCGCGATATGACGCTGTTGCAGATCGCTACTTTTGTAGTAAGCAACATCATGAGCATGACACGCCTTATCGATAGCGTTTATTGGATACTCATCGGGTTTGGGCTGATTTTGATCATCGAGTCTGATATCTAATCGTGTTCCGGGGCCACAGTAGCTATATCCTGGGAGGTGCTTTTCTCCTGGATACTTTGCCCACGGTGTTCCGGGGAGTTTTGATAACTTGGCTGCAATATCACCTCCTCGCTTTTTTTTAAAACATCCCCGGGTCTAATAGAAATAAATCTAAATTTCTTTGTACCGCATCGTGCACACTTACCAGTAAGTGCCGATCTGTTATTTCTCGTTGTAACGGTTGTCATATCATTTGTGCCAGTACGCACTCTACACTTCACACAATATAAATCCATAATTTATGTATAGAGATATGAATATAATTGATTTTTCGGCGACTAAAACGAGAGAACCAGTTAAGCATGTTGCAGCGTTACCAAACTCGATCCGGATGATTATCATCGGACCATCTGGATCCGGCAAGACGCAATTGTTACTCAATTTAATAATGAGATGGATGAAGTGGGATAAGTTGTATTTAATCGCCCCTAGCGTGGATGATCAACGATGCTACGAGGTGTTGAAAGATTTTAACGAGAATGCATCAGCGATCGCTGAAAAAAATGTTATTGAGTTTATTACAGATATCAATGATGCACCAGGTATTGATGATATTGATGGCGACGTTAACAATCTAGTCGTGTACGATGATGTTATGTTAGACAATCAAAAAAACCCAGCTAGGATATTTTCCAGAGGGAGGCATAAAAACACCGACGTGATATATGTCACTCAACGATACACTCAGATTCCAAAAGTAATCAGAGACAACTGTAATATTCTTGCTGTATTCAACGGCGTTGATACACACACGCTACGAAATATTTGGCAGACATGGTGCGGCGGTGACATGGACTTTAATGGTTTTCGAAACTTTTTTAGTCATGCTCAGTCGACCCCACATGGATTTGTAACGATAAATTTACATGATCCTCGGACACGATATCGTATCGGACTTGACCAAATATTCGGTTAAATTGTAACTAATTTTCATTGTAAATAACTTCTTAGCAGCGGGGGGGGGGGGCAATGACATCGACGCGGTTGTCGCGCTTTTTTACCGGACGCTGACAACGCTGGGATCGGCGCGCAGAAAGTATTAATTAAACCAAATGACGATTGGACGACCCCCCGACGACGACGTCGTTTTTTTTTTACCGGGCGCTGACGACACCGGATCCGCTGAGTGCAGAAAGTATTAAGTAAACCAAATGACGATTGGACAAAATGTCCGATTCGCCCCCCCCCCCCCCCCCCGCTGCTTAGACTGCCGCGTAAACACGAAAGAGTTCTCCTTCCCTTTCCGAAGAAGCAGACCCTATCATGCTGAGCCCCACGCTCTTCAACATTATGATCAACGACCTCCTCTCATGCCAAGACCGGACATCAATTAACAGCGTGCAATGTGCGAATTAATTTTTACCAGTAAAATTCATGAGTGAGTGTCGGTTCCAATCCCACTCATCCCCACAATAGGTACAAGCTTACTTAAACATGAGTGCGCGTTGGGTCCATTCCCACCGATGACAGACCACCATTCAGATAGCATAGGATAATATGTCTCGCTAACTGATGGCTTAATTATCAGCACTCCTTGAGTGCATAAACGCCTGGGGGATGTGGCTCCAATTCCTTTCCCCATGAACAATTAGCATACTGCTGTGCAGGAATAAACTAGAGGCGCATGCACTCCGTGCAAATGCCTCTATAATCCAAATGATCAATCAATTACATCATTCTGGCTACCCAGCGTTGATTAATCAACACCTTTGGAAAAATGGATTTGTTCAACAGCTTGAAACACAGTTCGTAATGGATGGTGGATGCAGCCTATGTGGTGGAAAGGCTTGAACATGAATGGAGGTATCCAGGTAGTTTAGACTTTGTGACCAGTCAAGTGACCAGAAAGTAGCCATGAATCTAGTGAAAGGCATTATAGCGGAGGAAGTAGAAAAGTTAAGAGGCACCATTCAGCCTAAGTATATGAGGGTGGGAAAACTGAAGCAGGTCCTTGATAATGTGATCAAAGTGAGGTGCTTTTTACAACTCGTGTTGAATTAACAGAGTGGCCTTTTGTAAAGTGGGAGCTAGATCAACTAAACAAAAGGGGAAGAAATGATGCCAAAAGTGCTGGAAGAAGAGATGAAAAAGATTAAAGAAAACTGGGCTAAAGAGAGATTGGACAAAGAAAACAAAGAAAAAGAGGACTTTGACAAACTGAACAAAAACTGAATCAGGGTGCAGGAAAAATTTAGATCGATGGGACATCCTGACTGGATACCAGATGATGAAAAGAAGAAGAACGTAATCATTGAGAAAGTGAGGAGATGGTGGAAGAACAAGAGAAAATTAAGAGAAAAAAAAAGGCCCTTTTCATAGCCACTTATATGCCTCAAAAAGATTTGTTTTATTGCCTAACAAATAGTTTAGTTGATTTTATAGTTTAATTTACAATCCCAACCTTTTTTCCGTATATACTTCCAACCTTTTGTCCGTATAAATCTTGTCCGTATACAGACCCACGACCTTTTAGACTGGAATTTCTGTTGTCAATATAAATCGTGTCCGTAAACAGCCACACGACCCTTCTGACTGAATTTTCCATTGTCCGTATACAGCCCCCTATTACTACTAACAACCGTTAAAATGCATAATAATGCTAATTTATTAATGAAAATATAATACGTTTTAAGTTAACAAAATGTGAAACTTATATAGGCCTAATATGTCATGCAATTTTGAAATGAGACTGTTAATTTAATTTTATACAGAGTCCGATTTGCAACTGGAATGTGCTGTTGCCATGTGCGCATTTTAAAAAAAATATAATTATAACATCCATTACATTCATTAGGTAATTTAAATAAGTAACGTTATTTGAGTTTATTTTAGTATATTTGAGTGTACTTTAGTATACTTCAGCGCATTTTAGTAACTTGCTGCGATGTCGTAGCCTTAACGTCCACGAAGTTGTGGTACTGATATTAGTACTATTTAGTAACTAAATGTGCAATTTTATCAATAATATCATTATTTTTATTCCCAAAAACTTTGATTGTGCCGATGATTGCTGTCTAAAAAATGTTTGTAAAAAAAAACGTTTCTTTGATTTGTTTTTCGTATTCTTATATATTAATTAAAGTGTCTACAATTTTCCCGAGAAATCCCATACATTGCTGGCATGTATAGAAAGAAGTAATAGTATTTTACAACATATATTATTTGCTGTTTTTTTTTAAACAGGTGTAATGTCAATTGTAAGAGCATTAAAACAAAAGTGTGCCCCATCCCATGGAAATTTACTATTAAAGTTTAAATCATGTGGACAAATTAATTATATAAGACGCGTTTGAGATAACGATATTGATTATAATTCATAATATAATAAACTTCCGCAAATTGCACCATATCAAAAGTTAGAAGCAATTTAGTTTTTAAAATCTGTTTAATTCAAATGATTTTTTATTTTCAGTTTTGTGTTCTTGTCTAGTTGCATAGTACTGCAAAAAAGGTCAAAGCGAACTAAATCTTTGTATAGACCATCTCAACCCAACATTTCAGATCATCTGTCCAGAAGCTGTACGTTACTTTTATTTGATGTAA
The DNA here is from genome assembly GCA_028554795.2 of Sinohyriopsis cumingii. NCBI lineage: Eukaryota > Metazoa > Mollusca > Bivalvia > Unionida > Unionidae > Sinohyriopsis > Sinohyriopsis cumingii. Next base: position 6,375,708 of record CM068841.1, read on the forward strand.
AAGACAGAGAAAACAACAGTTTTAACAAGACAGATTTACCATGACTAGTCTATTCATAAGATTACAAACTTTACAAAAACACACGCGCAGAATAGTTACATTTCAAAGTGGATTCTCGCGCAAAACACACACACACTGCCTTCCTTATTATGTTGTTGTTGTTGTGGGGTTTAACGCCATTTTTCAGCACACGATAGGCTATATATGGCGGCCAGTATTAATGTTGGAGGAAGAACCGGGGAAAAGCCTGGAAAGAACCACCGACCCAGAGAAGCTACCGGCAAGCTTTCTCATATACCCACACTGGCTGAATCCGAGACTCGAACGGGCGCAGACAGATGTGATATGGCAGTGATCAGTAACGGAGAGCGCTTTAGACCACTCGGCCACTCAGGGACCCTCCTTTCTTATTAAACTTATAAACAAAATTAATGATGAATCATAATAAATGTTCATCATTTATGATTTAAGGAGTTGCTACAACTATACTGACTGGCACTCGACTGAGAATAAAAAAATAAAGTCTTTTATATACATTTGACATTAGTCCTCCCCTGGCTATTTTATTTTTCGATCTTTTCCTTTGGTTTGGCTTTCTAGCAGTGCTCTTAACACCATGTGAAACATAATTTTTTCATAGTTGAAACTATTTATATTATGTCCTTGCTTTTTATTTTTCGAATTCTTAAGGAATTTCTGGAAAAGGTCTTTACGTTTCTCCTCAGTTTTGCAATGCCGTAATACGCTGTTGACACAATATGCAGCATAATTTCTGTGCAAATGTAATTTCTTTCACCTAGCAGTGCATTCTGAAATCTATGAACTGGATGTTTACTGCTTGAAATAATAGCATGGTGTTCAATGATTTAGCATTATTATTTGTCCATAAGTTCTCGTTGAGATTTTTTCTGCATGGTTCATTTACACAAATTTTCTTTTACGTGCCTATCATATTTAATGAAGAGTGGGTGGTTACTAAAAAGATGCTTCATTTCTGAGGATCTCCCCTAAAAATCGACTGATCTATCCGCATTAACCAACGCGTTATTGCCAAAAAGTTTATCTATGACTGTTCTCGTGTGTTAAGTCGTATGGTGACATTAAAGCTTTTACAAACCCCGAAGATCTGGCATTGAAATGTACAAAATCCGTTAGCTGTGTAGATCAAATGTATCCCTCCCATTTTAAATACATAACTTGGTATGATACCTTTGACTATGTTAATTCTTGTTGAATTTATGGTTTCAGTCATTATTTAGAGAATCGTGATTGTTATTTTATAATTATTTTCTTTTGGTATTTTTTTTTCTGGTTCGTTTAAAGGTCAAGTTTAGTGTACTTGCAACCTATGCAACCTCCTTGAACTGTATTTTTGTTGCTTTTTAAAAGGTATAGTACAATCATGGAATAATAGAGCCAATAATGCATTTTATTTATTTAAAAAACAGTACTAAACAAAAGTTTGATTCATGGGCTTATGCATGATTCCAACATGCCATGTTATGTTACTGGTGCCAAAGAAAATGTTTTACTGTGAGCTGATATTGTTTCAAGGCAGTTCAGCATCTTCCTGTTTGCAGCACTGAATCAAATTGGCAAGATGTATATACAAAGGCATATGCAGTTGAAGAGAATATGTTTAATTTGCGATTGAAATATGTAATCACTTTTGTAAATCACTCCCTACACTTTGCAGATAAAATTTTCAGTAAAATGGCTATAAATTACATTATAATATTAATCTTCATGGAAGATAATAGGATCTATGTTGGGGTTTGGTCCGACTTCTCTGTCACATGGGTGAGAAAATAATTGCTATATTAATCATTTAAAAAATGAATGAATTCCTCAAGCTGCTATTTAATGGTTGCTTTCCTTTATTAAAATAGGACCTGGATAAAAAAAATCAAATGCTTATTTAAGGAAGAGAGAGGAGCATATTTTATATTTACATCTCTGTTTTGGATCTGATTAGGAGCGAAAACCCGTTTATGTAAAAAAGTTTGTAACATATAAATATTATACATAGTTTACAATATTTCATGAATCTTAATAAACCTCAATAATAGTAATAATAATAATAATAATAACTATTATCATTATTGGTGTTGTTAATATTACCTAGGGATTCACTGAGAAAATACAAGCAAATCTCCATTAAGGTCTGCATTGTCAAAGTCGAGAAAACAAAATCAAATATGCATTCTTAAAACTTGATTAGCATATTTGTGTATACATGCACTTATAAAATACTGTCTATAGGATTCCGTGATAGTTATACTGCTTGAAAAGAATGGTTCATATACATGAATAAGCCGCTTTTGAAAAAGGCGATTTTCTCGTGTAAGTTTGAAAGAAATCACATTACAGACAAGATTACGGTAGTTTGTCATTACCAAGTAGTCAATGGAGTTTATCTCATTCCATATTGGATATACAGTGAAACAATTCTAAACTGGTCCCCTCTAAAGTCTGGCTTCATCTGTAGTTTGTTAATATATTAATGTCAATGCTTGCTTATAATTCAAGCCCAACTGCAAAATGCACAAATGCAGATCTTGTATCACATAATGTGCCCGCACATCTAGGTCAATGCAGTTTGTTTGGAGTAATCAGTAGAACAAACAAAACAGAACCTGATCTGCTGGCGCTTTATGCAATAACAAATCAGGGTCTGTGTTGTTTACAGTTTGAATTATAAGCATGTATATACATCACGTTTCACTTAAATTTCTCAAAAGGATCCTGCATTCTACAGTTAACTTAATCACGTCATAAAATCTCAACATCAGAATTTTGTTTTTACTACAGTTAATATTTATCCATGCCAACAAATATACAAGATTCAGACTTCAAAAGATTTATTTTCAAGGGATCTAAACACTCTTTCGATCAATTTTCTGATGTCACTACCTGGTTATTATAAACAAAATGAATTGCTCTGGTATTCAGTATTAGTGGCCGGAATGCTGATAATTAATTAGTGGCAGTATTAGTGGCAGGAATGCTGATAATGAATGTGTCCTGCAGATAAAGATTGAGCATATTTATTTAACATCTGATCCTTTCAAATAAATTGTTCCATTGTTTTTGCATTGCAACTTTTCTAAAGAAAGTGTAAAAATAACAACTGAAGTTGTAGGTTATTTAGTCAGGCAAAATACCTAAATAAATTAATAAATTCTCATTTGCACTTTCTGTATTACATGTACATGTACAATCAACAAGCATCCATCCATAGGAGTCATGCACCTGAATACCAGTGCAATTCACAAACAGGTCCTGAAACATCATGGCAACTGTCCTGGGCCTAGTTTGAGCCTTTTGAAACTCTCTTCAAGATATCTTATCAAATACATGAGATATCATATAAAATATATCATATATCTTAACAAATATAACGGACATAGCATGAAGTATATAGGATATCTTATAGGGTTTATGAGATATAAAGTTTAGAAAACATATTATATGTTTGTTAAGACTTCTCACAATGATATTTCTATCTTTTTGTGTCGAATAATTGGCTTGACATAAAATCACTGTACCAATTGTCTCTCCACTAAATGAACATTCATACAATTATGTTTAGCATATAATTATGTCTGACTATCCCATAAAAGGTTTTTGTTTAAAATGTAGGGATAAATTCTTGTTTTCTTTGGTTCTAAATAACAGGTTATGTTGTAGTTACTATGTCCAAATGTTGATTGGAATAAATCTGCAAATCTATCAGGTCTTGACCTAATATCTATAAAACTAAAATGAGATAACTCATGGAAATAGAAAGGCAAAGCAGTTGAAAAACACTTTTTATTTATTCCATGTACTCCTGAGACTATACATGGTTAGTGTAGAAGTATACCAAGACTTTACAATTCTCAGACAATTCTCAGACACAGACAGTTGATGGGCCTTACAATGAAGCAATTCAAACCTCAGTAAACAATCTTAACTTGAGGCCATTGTTGCTCCTTAGTTTCCAAGTACTTTAAGCAAAAGATATGGTCTTTGAATGGTTCTAAAATGAAAAAACACCACTAATAACTTTCCTAAAATAAAACAAACGACCACACATTCATCACATTTACTTTAGACTTGGAAAGTATTTTTTACTTAACAATGGCATGATTTGTAATTCTAATTTCAGTAATCCCAGTTATGACTAAAGTTGTTACGTTTGCAACTAAAAATTCAGAACAATATATTGGGTACCCAATGGCAATCTTCAAAATCATAATGCAGCAAATAGAAAATGATGTCAACACTTTATATTTACAAGTATATAGTCTACCATGTTTTATACCAAAACATTCTGCAGTTATAATTTACAGAAATGGAAAGTTTTCTGCAGGACTGAACACAGTTGTGGCACTAAATCAGTGTGCCAGAAGTACAGAGGAGTGTGTCAATAGTGGGACACTTTTAGCACACCTCTGGCACACAAACTCTTGACACCAGAAAGTAGTATGCCACAATATACTATGGTCCCTTTTATGTAACATTATGTGCCAAAAGAGTACCAAAAACCAAAATCTATTCTGAGAAGTAAAGCAAGTAAATGCCATAACTGTACCAGAATGCAGTTACACACAAAAATGTATGTGCCTCAACTGTGCCAGAATGAAGTCACACATAAATCTATGTGCCACAACTGTGCCAGAATGAAGTCACACACAAATCTATGTGCCACAACTGTGCTAGAATGAAGTCACACACAAATCTATGTGCCACAAAAATGACATGCTCCATTTGAATTTATTTCATTGCAAAACTTTTCAGTAATTTTCGTTTTCAAAACTAGCTGGGCATAGTCCAGAAAAAAAAATAATCATGGCAAATTGAGAGTCTTGAGAACTTAGGGGTTGATGACAGCTGTTCTTTCCATAGACAATGCTTAATAAGTTTATGAAGAAATGGTACAGCAATATTTAAAGTAGTTCTTTGCAAAGAACACATTCACTTTGCATCACAAATTTGATCAGACAGATTCAGTTTAAAAGCTTACTGTGTCATCTTTCTCCATAACATAAATAATAAATAAAATGTTAGTGAACGAATGTATAAATAATACATACTGAAAAAAGAAAAACAATTATATATATATATATATATATATATATATATATATATATATATATATATATATATATATATATATATATATATAGCTAGAGAGAGAGAGATGGAGACTCTTCCCAATAAATATTAGCAAGAAAAAACGTCAGTGGAGGTAATTTTGCTATCTGACCTTTATTTGAATGGTTACACATTAATGTAAGTGATTAACAAGTAACTGGGTCAACATAAGTACTTGATTTTGTAATTGTCTTTGCGACAACACATATTTTTAAATACATTGTGCATTCTGATACAATTTTATGTTTTTGAAAATTACAAATCCACACATGTACAACATACACATGATATTCTTTCCTTAGCTGCAAACTGGAGTTGCAATATTTCTGGAAAGATAAAAATGTACATTTTACATAACAATTTAAACAACTTTCAACTTTTACTTTTAATAAATGTTATCCCTATTAAATAACCAGCCCCATTTTTTTTCCACAAGGGAAATGAAGCTGAAACTCAACTTTGAACTGGCATTGAAAATATCATGGGCTATCATTTAATAACAAGATCCTAATGAAAAATGCACAGTTCAAAAACGTATAATAATAGACAATGCTAGCCTTGCAGAGCTTATATCAACTATAAGTGTTGTCCAAGTTTGGTTAAGAAAGAACAAGTAACAAACACTTATATACACAAAAGTGATCTGCATTCCCATACACATAAACAAGCAGTCTTCTGAGGCAAGGTCTGTATACATACCCTCTTTAAAAAATGTGCTCCCAGCAGTCATTTATTAAAACAAAATATGGTATGTCTTGGATCTTTAAGGATAATCCACTTCTTTCACAATGTCCATGTCTCCCCAATCTGTATAACCTTCTCTTCCTTCCTCGAGCTGTGGAATGTCCTGTGCTGGATGAATGGCTTGCTGTGCAATATGTGTGGAGGACACATGAGCTTCTGCTTCTTTGTAGCTTTCAAATGAAGCTGAGCACTCACTACAAACATATATTTCTGCCTGATTCATCTGAGTCTCCTGGAAGTTCACTTTATTGTTTGTCTGAATGTCAAGCATTTGATTTTCAATAGTAGTAGATCCACTTCCACAGTAAATACCAGACTGCTGATTTTGAGTTACCTCCCCTGTTTGAGTTTCAGTTTTCTCCCTTCTGGCTTCATCAATTTCATAAGCTGAGTTTAATGTTGAGATACTGACTCCTTCTGTGACATCTCCTGAACTATTTAGTGCAAAGGTGATGTTATCTTCCTCACCTGAGATAACATTAGTTGGATGTGAAATAACTGATGCATCTGTCACTTCAATGGCATCCAATTTCAAATTTGGAACATCAGAATAAATAATGAAAGTTTTTGTCGGATCTAAAGAAACAACATGTGTCAGCTGATTCTTTAATGTTACTCCTTTACATTTAGGCTGGTGGTTCTTCAATGTGGACTTTGTTGAAAATGGTCTCCCACAAATGTCACAGACATAGTTACTATGTCCTGTATGGGTGACCAAATGGTTTCGCAAAAGTCTTTCAAACTTGAATGACTTTTCGCAATAGTTGCATTTAAATGGCCTCTCTGTTGAATGAACAAATATTCTGTGTTTTGCAAGCATAGTTCTGAAACCGAATTTTCTATGGCAAACCTCGCAAGAATATGGCTTGTCACCAGTGTGTTTGTTCAGATGATCATCAAAATTGGCCTTACTCAAATATCTTTTGCCACAATGGGGGCAGACAAACTTGTATTCCTTTTCTTCTTCTGTTTTATGAGTTTCTTGATGTGACTTTAATGCACTTAAGTTCAAAAATTTTGACCCACAAATGAGACAAACATGTTTTTTTTCACCAGTGTGCCTTTGTCGATGGCTCTTCAAATAACGCTGGTGCGTAAACTGCTTACCACAGTACTCACATGCTGCTGATTTTGTCGTGGAATGTACGATGTTCATATGATTGAGAAGATATGTAGCTCTTGTGAAGGATTTCCTGCACTCTTCACATTTGAGTTCCTCGTTATGGACTTTGATTCGGTGTTGATAGTGTGTCTCCAAGGCCTTGCTCTTAAAACCACAAAGATCGCATGTATATTTAGCCATTTTGGGCTCATTTTTTCTCTCCCCATGGAAGTAACTCATATGCCACTTTAGGGTTGCTTCATTATGAAATGATTTTGTACACTTTTCACATCGGAAATCACCTCCCTTTTCAAAAGGGCCATGTTTTCTATTCAAATGAAATTTCAGATCTTTGAGACGATCAAACTTTCTCTCACAAACATCACACCTTAAAGGTGTCTCAATTTCATGAAAAGTTCTTAAATGGTTGGTAACATCTGCAAAATTGGTCCCATGATAATCACATTTTGTGCATAATTTCAACTTTTCAGAATTTGTCACAAATGTTATTCTTCTGGACGACTCAGACTCTAGTACAGACTGATTACAATCATCTGAATTCTTACTAGATTCATTGTCTTCAGTATCATCACCTTTGGATTTTGATGCTTTCAGAACTAATGTTTTTCTTTTTGTCCTTCCCAGTAATCCAACATTTCCTGACTTTATTCTTTCTAATGTAACCAATGGTACTGTTGCAACACACGATCGGGATTTCACCACAACAATATCGTTTGAGCTTTTCCTCTTAACTGTCCTGGAAAAACTGTCAGATATCTTTGTCTTTGAGATGGCAGGTTGAAACCGGATGGTTTCATCTTCATTTTCACTGCCGTCATCCATGTCAACTGTCTGTGAGTGCCTTGTAGTTTTGCATACAACAGTATATGCAGGCACTGGAATATTCTTATTTGAATTACTAACATCCCTGGAATTCAAATCTGCGGTTCCTTTGACAATATGGAGCCTTTTTTTAGCAGAGTTTTTGTTGGCATCTTTTGGTGAAATCACAATAACTCTGGCCTTAGAAGATGGTTTCTTTGGTAATTTTACAGGTGATATGGCGGTGGTGACTTTGGTAACCACCTCATCTTCAACTTTCTTTTCACCTTTCTTTCTTACACTGGTTTTTATTTTGGAATTTAAGGAAAGAAGAGCTAAGGTATTAATTTTATTTCCTCTGGTTTGATATCTTGATGTAATTTTCACTTCTCCCTCACTACTTACACTGTCTGTCTTTATTTTCTTTACAGGACTTTTTCCCACCAACTTTGATTCCCCAATATTATCCACATTAGCAATTTCTTTCCTTTTCTGCTTGTTATGAGTGCTAAGATTGAGACCTTTCTTATTTATCATCTGTTCTTTGTTCATTGTCTCATCATGAGTTTTATCCTGAAACTTATCCACATCAAGAGATGGTGTTAAATCTTTCATTTCCTCACCAGGTACATCTCTGACTGCACTGATGACTCTTTTAGTTTTTGGTGACAGTGCAGCAGGTTTTGTGCTCTGATTTAGTGACTGATGAAAATCAGCTTGAGATGCAGTTGGTTGACTCGTGCCAAGCTCATTAGTAGGGTTGAAAGCATTCTTCATTGGACATGAGGTACCAGATGGTGAAACTGAAGCCCCAGACTGTGACAAAAATCCAGAATCTTGGGAAATATCATAAGCAGTCTTGTCACAGAAGGTTGAATCTGAAGATGAAAAAAACCAATGGTCATTTAAGTGATATTATGCTGTTGTTGTTGTTGTTGTGGGGTTTAACGCCATTTTTCAGCACAAGATAGGCTATACATGGCGGCCAGTATTAATGGTGAAGGAAGAACCGGGGAAAACCCCGGAAAGAACCACCGACCCACGAGAAGCTACTGGCAATCTTTCTCACATACCCACATTGGCTGAACCCGAGACTCGAACCCACGCAGACAGAGGTGAGATCTCTCCGTAACGGTGAGCGCTTTAGACCACTCGGCCACTCGGGGCCCCTGATATTATGCTATCAATTTATCAATAACATGACAGGAACAAGAGGCCCAATCTTTGCCAAGATGATTTCTTTCAAAACTAGTCAAATTCAGTTAAGCATCATTTAGAGATGAATTTGTTAGAAGTTATGGCAATGCTGGCTATATTAGACTCTGGGGCTGGCATCGCTTATAAAATATTAAAGCTCTTCGTCTCAGAATTCTTCCTGTTAAATTTGGTCAAATCATGTTCAGTGATCTTTAGAAGAAAATCGTTTCCAGGTGTTTCGGTTTTATTAGCAGTGGCTACATTTGGTAGTGGATTGGCATTATTTGTGAATGCATCAAAGTTCTTCAGGCCTGAAAGCTTTTGTCAAATTTGGTCCTATTCTGTTCTGTGGTTTATATCCTATGAAGGTTTTTCTATTTTTAGCAGCAGAAACCATACATGAAGGAGGCACAGTATCACCTGAATACATCTGAAAGTCTTTCATACAAAAATGATGTCAAATTTGGTCAAACTGAGTGATTCCTGAATATACCTGAAAGCCTTTCATACAAGAATAATGTCAAATTTGGTCAAATTGAGTGATTCTTAGTCTCTTAAAATCTTTTCTATTATTTGGAACAAAGACAATATTATATGGCAGATAAGCATCATAGGGACAAAGTTGAAAGCCCCTTATGTAAGGATACTATTTGTCAAATTTAGTCCATATCAGGTTAGCAATTCTGTGAAATTGCTTAGATATTTTTGGAAATGGTGACCATATCTAATTCTGAATTGGCATCATTTGTACAAACTTAAAAGCCTTTATGCCAGAATGCTTTCTCTCAACCTTGGTAGGATTCCAATGAACAGTTTTTTCTGAGATCTTTTAAAGTTTATCCATATTTGGTAATGGCAACTAAATTTACCACCAGGTATATATCATTTATCTAAATTTCCAAGATCTTGCTAAATTGCATTCCATCAACCTTTATAAATATTCTGTTAAGCACTTTTTGAGAAGACGTATAAAGATTTTTTTATTTTTAAAAGTGGTAGCCATATTAGATGAAGCACTGACATCATTTAAACAATATTAAAATCAGTATGTTATCCATAAAATATTCTGTCAAGTGTCATCAAATCTGAAAGGCCTTGAATACTCCATGTAAAATCATGTGCAAATTGGTCAAGCAGTTTGTACAAAGTTGTAAATAACTACCTCAAATGAATGAAGCAGAACAGATGAAGGATCACACCTTATGAACAGGCAAGCTAATAATTTTAATACAAATTTCTATCTGCTGCTACTGCTGCCTAAAAGTGACACCTACCTATATTTTGCCATTCACTAACTCGACAAAATGATTTCAGGACTTTTATTCTTCTTAAGTTTGAAACTGACAAATATTTTACCTCAGATAAAAGCTTTCTTCTTATTACTTTCCCAGCTATTTGATTCACCACCACCCATCCCACTGAAAAAAGTGTATCTCGGTTCTGCAAGTGTTTGCAACCAATTAGTTTCTGTTGGAGAAAATTATATGTTACATGCAAGTACATGAATTAAAAACATTTCCTTCGAGTCAAAGCCACTTCTAATAAAACAATTATACGGTTGTCTCCATTTATGCAACAAAAGTGCATTTGTTTAATGTTACAGATGTTCTTACCATTTTTCTCTCATTCCTATAAATGTGTGAAATGCATGAAAGGCATGTGGAATATTCCTATCCCATACAAGTGGAATATCCCATGTGAGTGCATTCATTCAACAATGTAAAGACATCATTATTACATCATGAACATCTCCAGTGTTTCTTGCATTTTAATACTGAAAAGAAAAATTGTTCATGTCTTTAAACTCTGTTTACAAAAACCAAACTGTAAATTTTTCTAAAAAAACTATGTATCTCTAAAGCTTCCTCAAGACCAGGGGTGTCCAAACTTTTTGCAAAGAGGGCCAGATTTGATAAAGTGAAGATGCCCGGGGGGCCAATAGTTCCTTCTGATGTGTTTTTAACCAAAAAAGTTACATGCACTGTTATAGAACAATAAATAAATTAAAAAAACAAATAAACAATAAATAAATAAAACAATTTTCATTGTCACAATTATCTTTATTTTTCAAATGGCAATGTAACTAAATATAAGCCACTCAGGCAGACATGAACAACTCTGAAAACACAATTCTGCCTTTCATTCATATCTGGAGAATCAGATAACATTTAATTGTATGTAATACCTTAAATTTTCATGAGTTAGACAAATATCTTTGCCTCATGGTCATTTTAAACAGGAGTTATAACTAATGCAAAGTTTTCTGTTATCATTAAAGTTTAAAACATGTGAATTTTGCTTTTGTCTTTTAAAAGATCTTTCAGAAAATAATAGTTTGTGCCATATATACAGGTACATAACATCAACAGTTATAACCAAATCTTATTCAAGAGTTTAATAAAATAAGTGCCATAAGTCCAACTGCATAATTGTGCATCAGTCATCACGGCAGAAATGAGCAGAGAAGGGTTCGCAAGCTAGCGGGCCATAAATAATACATTATATAACCGAAGCTGCGGGCCATATGAAATCTTACCGCGGGCCGTGATTGGCTCGCGGGCCGGACTTTGGACACCCCTGCTCAAGACCAATGATACCATCTTTTTTTTTCCTTCTCCCAACACTATTTTCTCATGGGAAATGAGAGAAAAATAATCCATAATACACACTGATGTGAGACAGGGAAATCTCAACCTCTTGCTAGGGGCCTCATGAGGCCTTATGGTCTAAGGCACTCGCCTTTAATGATTGCCGGTATTGCCATCTCACCTCTGTCCACATGGATTAAAGTCTCAGGCTGTGGGTATGTAAGAAAGCTTCCAGTTGCTTCCTATGTGTAAGTGGTTCTTCTCTGGATTTTCCTGGGTTCTTTCTTCACCAGATATACTGGACACCATGTATAGCCTATCAAGTGCTGAAAAATGGCAACGGGCACACAAACCACCACTACCACCCACCCTCAGGATCAGAATCTGTGGGCAGGAAATAAAACCCTGTTTTATTCAGTTCTCCACATCCATGCATATGATATAATCTTTAAGTCTCACCTGTGAATTACAACACACACACATATAGTGTAGCATCAACAATTTGAAAGTTCAATTCTTTTTTAAAAATTCTTAAAGTTACACATCTAAATCTTTTTCATTTAAGACTTTGGAATAATATTACCGTACACTAACTACTCATTTTACAAATGTTCTATATTTTTGGCATTAATGCAAATATTCCCTTTTTTATTATGCATAATGAATTTTTATTGCAATGAAAGAACGCCAGGCTGGTTATGCACAAATTGCCCTTCCTGACCATATGCAGTGGCCATCTTTGTACATGTAATGTATTGTTTGTTGTGCAATCTACAGACATGATTTTGGTCTTCCATAAATAAAGCTGAAAAAATATTAAGGGAGGTATGGGGGCCCTTCCTCAACAGGGTCTCTGGGGCAGTGCCCCCGATCTGTGGGTCCAGGGCCAAAAACACATTTTACACTCATAAAAAACTGCTCTTGGTGCAACTTATGATAATAAAATAAACCAAAATAATCATCTGAAAAACTAATAAACTTACCAAAAATGATCAACTCACAATATTTATAGTCACATGAATTTGTTCTCCAATACTATTGATGCTGAAGTTATTTGATGTGCATGTCAGTGTTCACATCGTAATTAAGCCACAATAATTTGTCAATTTTTGCAGCAAATATATTATACTTCTCTCTTTTCATAACAAATCTGTAAAATAAACACCCAAACACATCAACAATATACAAATAATCCCATACATTCACCTGTCTTTTTCTCCAATGGACACAACCTGTTGATATGCCAGTCGAGCTCTTTTTGCGGCTTTGGTAAAGATTTCTTTAGCTTTCCTTTTTGTCACCACTGACTTTTTTGGCTCAATGTGCTTTTTCCTTTCAAGCTGGTGCTTGTTTTGGTGACATGCAGTGCGCATATTCTAACAAAGGGCTACATCTGTTCTCTCATGCAAGAAATCTTTCTTCTTATAGTAATTAACTGCACTTTTTCCAGATGCCTTCTGAGCTTTGATTTTTTCATAAGCAGCTTCTTTTGTAGGTGCTGTTCCAAACTCTTACAACCGCGATGACCATAATTCAAATCTTTCTTGCAGAGGTCACAAAATGCCAGTCCTCTAGCATTCAGTTTTTTTATAAACTGACCAACTAAATTTCTGTCAACTTTTTGTTCCAGCCATTCCTATTTCCATATGTTTTTTAAACCTTTATCTAAACGTTTTGTGTCATGCTCTCTCTCAACAACTTGGGACGCCAAGTTTTACAAACAGGCTTCTTCTTTCCATTGCCATCAGTTTCCATTACATAAAGATTCATTGGATGAATTATAACTTTGACCAATCAGAACACTCTTTACAAGAGTCGTGTGCTAACTAATATATGGAATGAATAATTTACAAGGGTCGTTGCGGAATCAGACTGGACAGACCGTTTTTTTAAAACTGGATTGGATATGATATAAAAAATGGAATATATAAAGAAAAATCTGATTCAAGTCAGGAGAAAAGCGGAATTCCACTTTAAAATGGAGCAAAATCATGTCTGAATCTATTCCAGTGCATCACTGCCCAATGTTGTTGAACAGCACTGCTTTATCTTCATTTTTCTTCCTTTCTTTTCCTGTATACTGTATGTTTTAATTATTAATGCTCATTTCAAATTATAATTAGAGATCATTATAACAAATAATTACATATATGTGTACTATATTTTTATCTTCCTTTACTATGAATTATATACTGTATGTATTATTGCTGGATACCTATCTCTAATACTATTAATAATAATAATAATAATAATAATAATGAGGACTTATTACAACGTCTAATCTTTAGAAGCTCTAAGCACTTAACAATATTAGACAACGCATTAAAACACATACAATGACAAGATTACAGAAAAAAAACGCCAAGGAATTACAAAACAAAATCATACTGATAATAATTAAGGAAGTAAACATTACTGAATCTTTAAGTCTGTTCTTGTTATCTAAATAGGTGAAATCTAAGAGAACTCTAGAATAAGGACACAGTGTCCTTGTGTCTAAGGTAAATGCTCAGTTTGTTCCACTTAGATGGGTCTTGGTAAGAAAAGAACATTGTTCGTATGACTTGGTAAGAAAAGAACATTGTTCGTATGACTTCATTTTAACAGTGGGAACAATGACAATGCAAACAGTCATGTTTTGAACTTTTCGAAGATTCTGTTGTAGATACTGAGACGTACCAGATAGAAGTGAATTACTATAGTCCAGTCTTGAAAGTACTAAGGAACACACAAGTGTTTTAGTGGCATCAATCAGAAGAAAATTATAAATGGAGCTGATGCATCTCAGCTCCAGATACGCAGCCTTGCATATGTTCATTACATGTTGGCGTAATGAGAGCATACTGTTGAGAGTAACACCTAGGTTTCATACTGACTGTGATTTTAATGATGGTACTGCTGATACTTATTGTTTCAGGTAAAGGATATGAATGAGAAAGTCTTTGCCTGGTGGTCAGTATGGCTAAAGTTTTATCATCATTCATCTGCAGCTTGTTACATGTCATCCATGACTTCATATCGGAAATGCACCTCGCTGTGCTTTGGATGGTAGCCTCAACTTCAGCTGGGTAGATAGCTTTGTTTATCTGAGTGTCATCGACTGGTGAGACATCGATGTCGATCTGTGATACTTGACAGTGGCTGTGTGTACAGAATAAAAACAACAGGGCCAAGACAAGACCCTTGTGGAACACCAAAATATGGCTCAACAGAGCTGGAATGTTTTCCATTTACAGACACAATCGTGAAAACCATGAGACAGTGAAGAAATATATCATGGTCTATTGGATCATATTCTTTTAGTCTTTAAATTACTGCCTTTATATTCATGGGAAATTCGTTTTCAAAAAATGAATTTTTGCTAAACAAATGACTTTCAAGGAGCATGTACCAATCATAAAATAAAGAGTCTGTGTATATCTAAAGTTTGTACAAAAAATGTCTGTTTCTGCATGGTTTAATAATAGGCCTTGAAGTTTTCTCAAAAAATACTTCAGTAAATTACTAAATTCTTGACAATGCAAGAGCTCATTTATTTTGAGCTGGTAAGTGAATGCTGATTTCAGTTTTAAGCATAATTTATTGTCAATGACAGTAGATATGGAAATTCCAGTAGAATCAGTCGTTTTTGCAAGTCGTTGTGGGTAATTTTCTGCAAGGTATTATTGTTATGATTGTACTAGGTTCTCCTTTGCAAAAATGTTCATTGCTGAAGGGGAAAAATAACAAAAGTACAAAACTGAACCAGTTTTACCCAAAATGCCTTCCAGAAAATTCTGACAAATTTAAAAAATCAAACAAACTGAGAATTTCGATTTTAATCAATTTTAAACAGATTTAAAGAATGTCTTTAAGAGAAATATCTTTCACAATCTTCTACCACTTTCAAAATTATTACTGATTTGAGCATCCCTCTTTTCCACATTTTAAATTACAATTAGGATTTAAAAGAAAATGTTATACTCTTAGAACACTTACCTTTACTGGTCTTTTCTTTAATAAGCTAGACAGAGGAGATAGAAAATGACAATACTGTTGTAAAAGATAACATTAACATCAACATTGTTATTTAGAAGAGTAATTTTAAAATATTTGAAATTGTAAACATGAAATGTTAAAGATTATAAATCTGTTTACTTTTACTTTTACATTTAAGTGTACAAAGTTAATCAGAATGATGTCATGAACCTTCTTGCCAAATATTACACAAAGTTCTTAAATAACTGCAAGTTTTACCTGTTTTGACACATGCAATAGGTAGCAGCTGTACTTAAACAACTGCACATGCTGTTTGAGCACAGGAGTTTTGCAATAAACACTCCTTTCTACAGATATTCAGTATAAAATTTATGTCCTTAATAACTGATCAAATAAAAATACCAACCACAAGTGGTTTAGTGTGTGCAAAATGTTGGCTGATATACTCAGGTTAAGACCTGAAACCTTGGGCTCAAACAAGTTATGTTTTGTTCCAATGTAAATTGCACAACTCCTCATAACACCAACAAAAATAGTTTTCAAAAAGTGTACATTATACATAACGAAATACAGGGGAACCCTGCTATAATACAATAATTGGGGTCCAAAAAATTGGATCGTGTTAATATCGGAGTCACATTAATGCAGGGTTTTACATTATTTTAGTTTTTCAGAGAACAACTTATTGGCACATATATACGTATTCATGTCTAATGTATATGATGAATAAGGTATCAACACTGTTTACTATTGTGCCATCGTGGCATGCAGTTCATCTATAATGCATGTAATTCCATTGAAAAATTACACTGATTTACAATATTCAATTAGTTTTTCCCCAGATCATTGTGTCTTAATTCAATGTCTAATATAAAGCATGAACAGAGTATCAACACCATTAACTTGCTGTCTAATATCGTACAGTCGAGGCTTGCAATTAATTCATAATATATGTAATTCCATTGCAAAAATTGCATACATATTTAAACTATTCATTAATTTTGTCACACATCATTATGTGTCTAAATTCAATGGGAAAAATTAACAGCACAATTAGGTTAAGAATGACCAAGCACGTGTATGGTTCATGACTTCCAGGGTCTATGAACGGTGTCCGTACAAATTTCATACTGCTAAATTTTCTCATATGTGTTTCTGTGTACATTTATCCATTACAAATTTCCAATAATTAGCGCTTGTACGCCTATTCGTTTGAATGAGTACAGCAAGAATAATTAACAATCAACACATGCTTTCAGCGTACATATAACTTTTACTTCAGATTTTGTGAATATCGAAAGAATCGTGTGAAAACTACTATACTAATCACTGTGCAAAGTGCAAAGAACGACTTGCGTTTGTGAACATGCTTTTCCATAATGGTAAAATATTTTAATAAAAAACAGGAAATTAATAACGAGTTCATAAACAAACACCATACCCAAGAAAAACCAGAGAACTAAGTGCAGTAGGCCTGCAATGGTCACGAGTCACTTTAAAAAAAGTTTTAAACTGAACACATGTACAATTTTATACCCTTTTAATTTCCAGCTAATAAAGCAGACATTATTTACTGGTAAATAAAACCACCAAGCCCAGCAAACATGTTGGCGGCTTTTGTTTTTTGATGTTTATTAAATTGTGAGAATCTTTTATCAACCACCGCATCATCTGGTGCTAATGTGTATGCGGTTAAAGAAGAAACACATGTTGGCTATTGTTTGAGCAATGATTGTATATAGAACTAACTGAAGACAATCACAAAGACGATTTACTGGCTTTACTCATGGACCAGTAATAAGTAACATTTCCGATAATATTTATTTTAGCATAACAATTCAAGAACCTGGTGATATTGTTAAATTTCAGAAGCTATGCCACAATCGTATTATATTAAAATTCATACGTGATTTCTTCCTCATAATGATAATAAATTTTTTATACACTATTTCATGTACTTAGAACAAAAAATATTTTTCATATGCGAATAAATATACAAAATTTCAGAAGGTACGCCACGACTGTGTTATATCTGAATTTGCATTATAGCAGGGTTGCACTGTATGGTATTAGTTTTAAAAAGCCTACCAAAATATATGAAGATCTAAACGTTATCCTGATTTTTCTGAATATTACTGTAGCGTCTTGGATCCATATTGGGAGACAACAGCTTCAACAACAAATGCTCCAATTGTTAATGAAAAAGAGGTTGCCTGAAGGCTAACATAAAAATATCATAAAGCAGATGAACAACATCATACATTATAACCATATAAAAGCACTATGTGAGGATAGTAAAGGCTACAGCCTGAACTACTGTGACTGACACCTAAAGTAAAGGCTGTAGCCTGGAGTACTGTGATTGATCCCTAAAGGCCCAAGCATCAAGTACTGTGATTGATCCCTAAAGGCCCAAGCATGAAGTACTGTGATTGATCCCTAAAGTAAAGGCTCTAGCCTGGAGTACTGTGATTGATCCCTAAAGCCCCAAATATGGAGTACTGTAATTGATCCTTAAAGTAAAGGTGCTAGCCTGGAGTACTGTGATTGATCCCTAAAGGCCCAAGCATGGAGTACTGTGATTTATCCCTAAAGACCCAAGCATGGAGTACTATGATTGATCCCTAAAGGCCCAAGCATGGAGTACTGTGATTGATCCCTAAAGGCCCAAGCTAAGAGTACTGTAATTGATCCCAAAAGGCCCAAGCTTAGAGTAATATAATTGAACCCTAAAGGAAAGACTCTAGATTGGAGCACTGTGACTGATCATTCAAGTAAAGGCTCCAACCTGGAGTACTGTGATTGATCCATAAAGGACAGGCCCAAGCCTAGGTACTGTAATTGATCCCTAAAGGAAAGACCATGACTGGAGCACTGTGACTGATCATTAGAGTAAAGACTCTAACCTGGAGTACTGTGATTCATCCCTAAGGGAAAGGCCCAAGCCGAGAGTACTGTAATTTATCCCTAAAGTAAGGGCTCTAGTCTGGAGTACTGTGATTGATCCCTAAAGGCCCAAGTATGGAGTACTGTGATTAATCCCTAAAGTAAAGGCTCTGAGTACTTTGATCCCTAAAGGCCCAAGTATGGAGTACTGTGATTGATCCCTAAAGTAAAGGCTCTAGCCTGGAGTACTGTGATTGTTCCATAAAGCTGTTCAATACATTAGGAGCTGATATCCAAATCTTCTACAGTTTATAGTCTTCCAATGATACTTGACTTCCCTCTATGACAAAAGCATGGCTGTATGAAATAAAATTTGTTAGAAGCTTTGTATTGTCAAATAATGAGTAAAGAGTTTAAAAGTCTTGCTATCGTAGTATGGAAAGAATCCAAAATAAATGGCTTTTGAAGAATTTGTATGATGGAGTATTATAAATAATTTAAGTCTCAGATACTCTTGACTTACAAGCTCCACTACTCTATAGTCTTCAAGCCTGGACACAGTCCAACATTAAATAGCTATGATCATTAATAAACAAAAGTCCTAATTTAGCAATTTGATTGGCTCCTATACAAATTGCATGAAAAATCCTGTCTACGATCGCTTTGTAGCACTACAACAAAAGTCATGGATACATCCACTGGACATTGGCTCAGGTAGATTAGGGTGATAGAGCACCTGGCGGGCATTTGGGAGGTCACAGATTCAGTCCCAATCCAGCTGTGTACATTTTCCCTTTGAGATTTATTGGCAATGGTGGGATCAGCCATTTCAAGACCTCTCAGGAATGACAGGACTGCATTCTGAGTTTAAACTGGATCACTGAAACTAATTGAGACATCTCCCAAAGACAGGAATAACTGATGGCATTAGTATTACAGAGTTCCAGGTTCAAGCCCCAGTTTGAACTGTGCACATTATTCTGTTACACAAGAACAGGGAAAAGATTAGTCAAGCAAACTTGTCTTTTCAAAAGATTCTTTTGTTGGGGAACAATGCAGTCTTTGCATATTTGGAGCAAGAGCACCAACCAGGAAATATCTGATTGGCTAGTAATTTTGTATGTCATTTTATTAATATTTATGTAAACTGAGGCTTTGCTAGCCAGTGTACCCAGAGCTAATGAAAGCCGATAAGAGTTCATCTGGGCTAAGTATATATGGATAACAAACAGTATAGAATGGCCTATTACAATGGAAGTTAATCATGCAGCTTTCAAAATAATCTACATAATTCTTACCTGTGCTAGCATATCTACATAATTCTTACCTGTGCTAGCATATCTACATATTTCTTACCTGTGCTAGCATGACTTTGGCCTTGCTGAGTGCTGCAAGGTCCCCAGACAAGATGTACATAGGAGTCTGTCCTGGATAGAATATCCAGGTACAACCAGTGCTAGTGGTTACTTTCGTCAGCAGGGAGTTAACATCATCTGGATTGACCAGCTGCAGTAACTTTCTGGACACTACTGCTGTTGAGGACTCGAAAATCTGACAGTAAAAATGTTGTGATGTAATTATCCTAGTCTTTTAAAATTACTTCTTTCTCAGCAAATATTACTGTTGCACAGATCCTTACTAAGCACATACTGCTGAGTACCGGTACACATAGATTTTTACTGAGTATATAGTAATGAATACCAGTACACAGAGATCTTTACTGAGTACATAGTAATGAGTACAAGTACAAATAGAACTTTACCAAGTACATAGTAATGAATACAAGTACAAATAAAACTTTACCAAGTACATAGTAATGAATACAAGTACAAATAAAACTTTACCAAGTACATAGTAATGAATACCAGTACACAGAGATCTTTACAGAGTACATAGTAATGAATACCAGTACACATGGATCTTTACTGAGTATATAGTAATGAATACAGGTACACAGAGATCTTTACTGAGTACATAGTAATGAATACCAGTACAAATAGAGCTTTACCAAGTACACAGTAATGAAAACCGATACACATAGATCTTTACTGAGTATATAGTAATGAATACCAGTACACATAGATCTTTACTGAGTACATAGTAATGAATACCAGTGCACATAGATCTTTACTGAGTACATAGTATTGAATACCAGTACACAGAGATCTTTACAGAGTACATAGTAATGAATACCAGTACACATGATCTTTACTGAATATATAGTAATGAATACCAGTACACATGATCTTTACTGAGTATATAGTAATGAATACCAGTACACATAGATCTTTACTGAGTATATAGTAATGAATACTAGTACACATAGATCTTTACTGAGTATATAGTAATGAATACCAGTACACATAGATCTTTACTGAGTATATAGTAATGAATACCAGTACACATAGATCTTTACTGAGTATATAGTAATAAATACCAGTACACATAGATCTTTACTGAGTATATATTAATGAATACCAGTACACATAGATCTTTAGTGAGTACATAGTAATGAATACCAGTACACATAGATCTTTACTGAGTATATAGTAATGAATACCAGTACACATGATCTTTACCGAGTACATAGTAATGAATACCAGTACACATAGATCTTTACCGAGTACATAGTAATGAATACCAGTACACATAGATCTTTACTGAGTATATAGTAATGAATACCAGTACACATGATCTTTACCGAGTACATAGTAATGAATACCAGTACACAGAGATCTTTACCAAGTACATAGTAATGAATACCAGTACACATGATCTTTACCGAGTACATAGTAATGAATACCAGTACACATGATCTTTACTGAGTATATAGTAATGAATACCAGTACACATGATCTTTACCGAGTACATAGTAATGAATACCAGTACACAGAGATCTTTACAGAGTACATAGTAATGAATACCAGTACACATGATCTTTACTGAGTATATAGTAATGAATACCAGTACACATGATCTTTACCAAGTACACAGTAATGAATACCAGTACACATAGATCTTTACTGAGTATATAGTAATGAATACCAGTACACATGATCTTTACTGAGTATATAGTAATGAATACCAGTACACATCATCTTTACCGAGTACATAGTAATGAATACCAGTACACATGATCTTTACTGAGTACATAGTAATGAATACCACAGTACACATGATCTTTACCGAGCACATAGTAATGAATACCAGTACACATGATCTTTACCGAGTACATAGTAATGAATACCAGTGCACATAGATCTTTACTGAGTATATAGTAATGAATACCAGTACACATGATCTTTACTGAGTATATAGTAATGAATACCAGTACACAGAGATCTTTACTGAGTACATAGTAATGAATACCAGTACACAGAGATCTTTACTGAGTACATAGTAATGAATACCAGTACACATGATCTTTACTGAGTATATAGTAATGAATACCAGTACATATAGATCTTTACTGAGTATATAGTAATGAATACCAGTACACATGATCTTTACCAAGTACATAGTAATGAATACCAGTACACATGATCTTTACTGAGTATATAGTAATGAATACCAGTACACATAGATCTTTACTGAGTATATAGTAATGAATACCAGTACACATAGATCTTTACTGAGTATATAGTAATGAATACCAGTACACATAGATCTTTACTGAGTACATAGTAATGAATACCAGTACACATAGATCTTTACTGAGTATATGGTAATGAATACCAGTACACATGATCTTTACCGAGTACATAGTAATGAATACCAGTACACATAGATCTTTACCGAGTACATAGTAATGAATACCAGTACACATAGATCTTTACTGAGTATATAGTAATGAATACCAGTACACATGATCTTTACTGAGTATACAGTAATGAATACCAGTACACATGATCTTTACCAAGTACATAGTAATGAATACCAGTACACAGAGATCTTTACAGAGTATATAGTAATGAATACCAGTACACGTGATCTTTACCGAGTACATAGTAATGAATACCAGTACACATGATCTTTACTGAGTATATAGTAATGAATACCAGTACACATGATCTTTACCGAGTACATAGTAATGAATACCAGTACACATAGATCTTTACTGAGTATATAGTAATGAATACCAGTACACGTAGATCTTTACTGAGTGCATAGTAATGAATACCAGTACACATAGATCTTTACTGAGTACATAGTAATGAATGCCAGTGCACATAGATCTTTACTGAGTACATAGTAATGAATACCAGTACACATGATCTTTACTGAGTACATAGTAATGAATATCAGTACACATAGATCTTTACTGAGTACATAGTAATGAATACTAGTGCACATAGATCTTTACTGAGTACATAGTAATGAATACCAGTACACATGATCTTTACCGAGTACATAGTAATGAATACCAGTACACATGATCTTTACCGAGTACATAGTAATGAATACCAGTACACATGATCTTTACTGAGTATATAGTAATGAATACCAGTGCACATAGATCTTTACTGAGTACATAGTAATGAATACCAGTGCACATAGATCTTTACTGAGTATATAGTAATGAATACCAGTACACATGATCTTTGCTGAGTACATAGTAATGAATACCAGTACACAGAGATCTTTACTGAGTACATAGTAATGAATACCAGTACACATGATCTTTACTGAGTATATAGTAATGAATACCAGTACATATAGATCTTTACTGAGTATATAGTAATGAATACCAGTACACATGATCTTTACTGAGTATATAGTAATGAATACCAGTACACATAGATCTTAACTGAGTATATAGTAATGAATACCAGTGCACATAGATCTTTACTGAGTATATAGTAGTGAATACCAGTACACATGATCTTTACTGAGTACATAGTAATGATTGTTGTTGTTGTTGTTGTAGGGTTTAACACCATTTTTCAGCACACAATAGGCTATACATAGTGGCCAGTATTAATGGTGGAGGAAGAACCTGGTAAAACCCCGGGAACAACCACCAACCCACGAGAAGCTAACGGCAAGCTTTCTCACATGCCAACATTGGCTGAATCCAAGACTCAAACCCATGCAGACAGAGGTGAGATGGCAGTGATCTGTAACAGAGATCACTTTAGACCACTCGTCCACTCAGGGCCCCCTACATAGTAATGAATACAGGTACACATGGACTGAGTACATAGTAATGAATACAGATACATAGATTTTTACTGAGTACATAGTAATGAATACCAGTACACAGAGATCTTTACTGAGTACATAGTAATGAATGTACACATGGAACTTTACTAAGTGCAAAGTGCTGAATACCACCAGTACACATACATTTTTACTAAGTGCATAGTACTGAAGACAGCCTTTTAAAAAATAATCACATTTATCTATACTTATTTGTAAGCTGTGATAGGTCATATAAGTAAATAAGATTTTAATATGATACATAATTTTAAATGTTAAATATAAAATTTTATGGACATGACACCCAAACCATCTTTCAAAACAGGCAGGCATGTTACTGTTAAATATTTAACTATATGGATGTGACACCAAGACCATCTTTCAAAACAGTCAGGCATGTAACTGTCAAAACAGGCAGGTAACTGTTAAATATAAAATTGTATGGATATGATACCACAAAAATCTTTAAAAACAGTCAGGCATACAAATGTTACATATACAATTGTATGGATTTGACACCAAGACCATCTTTAAAAACAGTCAGACATATAACTGTCAAATATAAAATTGTACAAATGGGACACCAAGACCATCTTTAAAAACAGTCAGACATATAACTGTCAAATATAAAATTGTACAAATGGGACACCAAGACCATCTTTAAAAACAGTCAGACATATAACTGTCAAATATAAAATTGTACAAATGGGACACCAAGACCATCTTTAAAAACAGTCAGACATATAACTGTCAAATATAAAATTGTACAAATGGGACACCAAGACCATCTTTAAAAACAGTCAGACATATAACTGTCAAATATAAAATTGTACAAATAGGACATCAAGACCATCTTTAAAAACATCAGGCATGAAAATGTTAAATATAAAATTGTATGGATGTGACACCAAGATTATCTTTTAAAACAGCCAAGCATGTAACTGATCAATCCAGCTTAATTAATAGTCTCTTTACCTCTACTTAAAAAAATACAAAATTCTGATCTCTCACTCTCACTTGTATGTATAATACTTTGTGTTGAGATGCAAGAAAGTTAATGTATATACTTGTATACAGATCTAATATAACTGCAAAAAGGTCTGAGTCTATTAAGCTTATTAACAGTAATCAGTATAATAAACAAACATAAACCCTCTTCTGCCAGTGCATTATGCCTCATCAATCAGGGTTTTTGGTCCTTGTAATTGGACCCAACTTATAAACAAATGTTGTATCTCTGAAATCTTTAAAATATTTTTTTTAGATTAAAACTTACTTTATCTTACACAAATTCCTTTTTTGTAAGATTGTTCTTGTTGTTGTTGTTTTGCATTTAAGAAACAGCAACGGTGGTGATCATGATGTGTCCTTGATGGTTAACGTAGCTGTATTATTGTTATTATTTGATTTTCTTTTACTACATTAATTTCCAATAATTCTATATTAAAATTTGTCATTTCCTGTCCATAGCATACTGTGATATGCTTTTACGAAACATTCCATACAAAGTTTTCATAATAGTGAATCATTCATTATTATAAAATATGATATACACTCACTTATAAATTGAATACAATGGCAAACAATACAGACCATGACATGCCATCACATCATGTGCCAGTAGATCAGGATCTAAGCTGTTTGTTCAACTGATTACTCCTAACAAATTGCACAGATCCAGATCTGCCAGGACATTAAGCAACACCAGATCTGGGTGTGTACAGTTTGCAGATGGTCAAAACTTTTAAGCCAGTAAATATGGTATTTTAAAGTTACAAGTGTCTCTCAGGATCATAAGTGGGAATTCATTTTATCTGATAATTTGTAATAGTTAAGTCTGATATGGTGAGTGGCTGTGAATGTGAAGATCTTTAATTGAAAAAACCAAAGCAAAGACACAAACCTCAGCTGATAGGCTGTCCCCATAACATGATTCATTGCTATGCAATTTCTCATGAATAGCATCTTTATTTTCACTCTTATCATCTTCAACACAGTCAGCTGCCATCTTATTTGTATCATCTGCATCTAGGTCAGGGAGTGCATTGCCTAAAAAGCAAGAAATATAACAAAAAACCTGCATTAGTGGATATCGTTATATATCACACAACTGCTCATAAAGGACCAAATTGATGTGCCTCTGGCTATTTACAACAGCATATTTTACATCCATATACAGGTTACCTGACTATAAAGAACAAGTCTAGTTCACAGACTGTCCTTTATAGCCACTTTTGACTATACTGTGTTTATTCTGTTGAGTGAAAGTGATACCATTCTATAAGAAATTCCCATTTCACTGAGCTTGTCTTTTATTTTGATAAAAAAGTTTAACAATGAACATAACTTTAATGAACATAACGTTAACACTGGCCTTAATCTTGGGTGTGGACATACAAAGAAATGTACAAATGGACATGAACACAGATGACTTGGGTGTGGACATAACACACAGATGACTTGGGTGTGGACATACACACGGATGTACAGATGGATATTCACACAGATGACTTGGGTGTGGACATACAAACAAATATACTATGTGAGAAAGCTTGCCAGTAGCTTCTCGTGGGTTGGTGGTTCTTTCCGGGGTTTTCCCGGGTTCTTCCTCCACCATTAATACTGGCCGCCATGTATAGCCTATCGTGTGCTGAAAAATGGCGTTAAGCCCTAAAACAACAACAAACAACAACAAACAAATATACCAATGGACATACACACAGATGACTTGGGTGTGGACATACACACAGATGTACAGATGGATATTCACACAGATGACTTGGGTGTGGACATACAAACAAATATACCAATGGACATACACACAGATGACTTGGGTGTGGACATACACACAGATGTACAGATGGATATTCACACAGATGACTTGGGTGTGGACATACAAACAAATATACAAATGGACATACACACAGATGACTTGGGTGTGGACATACAAATATACAAATGGACATGCACACAGATGACATGGAAATGGACATACACACAGATGACATGGAAATGGACATACACACAGATGACTTGGAAATGGACATACAGATGACTTGGAAATGGACATACACACAGATGACATGGAAATGGACATACACACAGATGACATGGAAATGGACATACACACAGATGACATGGAAATGGACATACACACAGATGACATGGAAATGGACATACACACAGATGACATGGAAATGGACATACACACAGATGACATGGAAATGGACATACACACAGATGACTTGGAAATGGACATACACACAGATGACATGGAAATGGACATACACACAGATGACTTGGAAATGGACATACACACAGATGACATGGAAATGGACATACACACAGATAACATGGAAATGGACATACACACAGATGACATGGAAATGGACATACACACAGATGACTTGGAAATGGACATACACACAGATGACATGGAAATGGACATACAGATGACTTGGAAATGGACATACACACAGATGACATGGAAATGGACATACACACAGATGACATGGAAATGGACATACACACAGATGACTTGGAAATGGACATGCACACAGATGACTTGGAAATGGACATACACACAGATGACTGAAGTGTAGACATACAAACAAATATACAAATGGACAAACACACAGATGACTTGAGAATGGACATACACACAGATGACATGGAAATGGACATACACACAGATGACTTGGAAATGGACATACACACAGATGACATGGAAATGGACATACACACAGATGACATGGAAATGGACATGCACACAGATGACATGGAAATGGACATACACACAGATGACTTGGAAATGGACATACACACAGATGACATGGAAATGGACATACAGATGACTTGGAAATGGACATACACACAGATGACATGGAAATGGACATACACACAGATGACATGGAAATGGACATACACACAGATGACATGGAAATGGACATACACACAGATGACTTGGAAATGGACATACACACAGATGACTGAAGTGTAGACATACAAACAAATATACAAATGGACAAACACACAGATGACTTGAGAATGGGAATACACACAGATGACTTGGGTGTGGACATACAAATACACAAATGGACATGCACCCGGATGACTTGGGAATCGACATGCACATAGATAACTTGGGAATGGACATACAAACAAATATACAAATGGACATACACACAGATGACATGGGTGTGGACATACAAATATACAAATGGACATGCACACAGATGACATGGAAATGGACATACACACAGATGACATGGAAATGGACATGCACACAGATGACTTGGAAATGGACATACACACAGATGACATGGAAATGGACATACAGATGACATGGAAATGGACATACAGATGACTTGGAAATGGACATACACACAGATGACTGAAGTGTAGACATACAAACAAATATACAAATGGACAAACACACAGATGACTTGAGAATGGACATACACACAGATGACTTGGGTGTGGACATACAAATACACAAATGGACATGCACATGGATGACTTGGGAATCGACATGCACATAGATAACTTGGGAATGGACATACAAACAAATATACAAATGGACATACACACAGATGACATGGGTGTGGACATACAAATATACAAATGGACATGCACACAGATGACATGGAAATGGACATACACACAGATGACATGGAAATGGACATGCACACAGATGACTTGGAAATGGACATACACACAGATGACATGGAAATGGACATACAGATGACTTGGAAATGGACATACACACAGATGACTGAAGTGTAGACATACAAACAAATATACAAATGGACAAACACATAGATGACTTGAGAATGGACATACACACAGATGACTTGGGTGTGGACATGCAAATACACAAATGGACATGCACACGGATGACTTGGGAATCGACATGCACATAGATAACTTGGGAATGGACATACAAATAAATATACAAATGGACAAGCAAACAGATTATTTGGGTGTGGGACACACAAACAAATGTACAGATGGACATGCACACAGATGACAGAGTGATTGCTATGTGGACAGATGGATGTGCATGCAAATGAAAATGGGTACTTTGTGGACAGATGGACATGCACACAGATGTCAAAGAGATTGCTATGATGACAGATGTACATATGCCAAAGTGACTGCTGTATGGACAGATGGACATGCATACAGATGACAAAGTGATTGCTATGTGAACAGATATACATGTACACAGATGTAAAAGTGACTTCTATGTGGACACATGGACATACAGATGTTGAAGTGACTTCTATGTGGACAGATGGACAAGTAAACAGATGTCAAAGTGACTTCTATGTGGACAGATAGACATGTACACGATGTCAAAGTGACTTCTGTGTGGACAGATGGGCATGTACACAGATGTCGAAGTGACTTCTATGTGGACAGATGGACATGCATACAGATGACAAAGTGACTTCTATGTGGACATATGGATATGCATACAGATGACAAATTGATTGCTATGTGGACAGATGCTCTTTTGTCTTAAATAGCTTTGTACTTGCAAGGATTTTGCAGAATGCTGTGTTCTCTAGAAAACACTCATATGATGATATTTTTTATCTGCCAAAACAGGAAAGACAGAAATTGTATCAGGTAAGGGCTCAAACTTTAGGCATTCAAAATAAAATACCAGATTTTCAGGTTAATAATGCAGCCATAGTAAAGTTGGTATGATTTTAAACAACATTCATGGAAAATATATGCTGCCTCCAGCCTTTCTATCATAGCTTTAATAAGAATCAAATATTACATAGCTTTAATAACAATAAAAAATTACTTTAACAATAGGAAAAATGGGGATTAACAAGTATCATACCAGGTACATATAAGCAATGTCAGTTTTCTCTCTCTGTATGACTATGTGGAATACCAAGAAATAACATTATTACTGTATCAAAATAACTGTGAATGTTCAATTATATGGGTTGAATAATGCATTGGGGGGGGGTAACTTTGCATTAAAAAAGCCAACTTTTGCTGTTCTTCTGCTTCTTTTCTTCTTAGTGCAAAAGAGATCAACTCCCCAACCCCACTCCACCCCATTTTCATCCAGTGTGAATAAAACCTAAGTTACTGTGAATTACCAGATGAGTGAGTGCAATCATACAAGGAAATGTAAACTGCATTAAAAAAAATTACACAAGTACAATAAATATACAATGACTTCTTAAATCTCTTCATCTTGAAAGACAACTTATCACTGGAAGGGGAGGTTTCTTGAGACAGATTTATGAGATCTGTGACTTACCTATAACTGTTTCTTCATTATTTTCATGAGGATAAAGGTTTTGTAATAATTAGACATTACTGTGGGTATTTAAATTCTTGGATTTGCCACTATAAAAGTTTGTAGGTATTTTATTTGTGGATTAACCCCTACAGATACACCTATCATACCTGTCATATTCCCAAACAGTGGGGGGGGGAGGCTTTTTGAAACTCAAAAGGAGTATTTATAAGGGTGTGTTTATAAGTCATAAGAGGGAGGACTCAGTGTGTAGCCCATAAAATGTGATGTCATCCAGTTGAGAATAAGCCACCATCTTTTCACATCAGGCCATAGAAAATGATTGGAAATTAAAATCTGAATAAAAGAAAAGGACTTGACTGTCTGCTTCAAAGTATTTAATGTACTTCCAAGGGAAAAATCTAGTCTGTAGATTTGGTATTGTCAGATATTACCATACACATACAAAACTACATTGACATTAAATAAAAACATACATCAAGTTGCATTGGATGGCAAATATAGGATTAATTAGATGCATACTTTTCTACTCTCAATAGTTCAATAGGGGGTAATGTATCATTTGTGGTCATCTTTGCACTCACTAGGGACTGGATGGTACTTCCATGATGGATTCTCTGAACAAATCCATAAGGTAAACACTGTCAAAACTGTGTCTGACAATGAGATATTGTCGTCTCTATACAAAAATGAATATGCATCACATTTGGGACTGACCATTTTATTGGGGGAAGGGAGAGAGGGGACATAATATTTCATTATATTTTCAAGTTTAATGGGGATATTAAAGGTAATAAAGCAGTAATAAAAGCTGCTGTCAAGCGTGGGTGTTAATGCTTTATCAACACAAATCAATTGTGCAAACACTAAGCTCTGATTATTACTATCTTTTAATCAATCTATTTCAGGGCTAAAATCATCCTGAAAAGCACGGGTCAATGAACAGTTAGTATTTTAACAAGATGACAAAAAATAATAAAAAGAACTAATCTGAATATTCAATTCAGCATGTCGAAGATGTTATGTGCTCCTATTCTGATGAGCATCATACACTCCAAAATGACTCATGAGGATATACTGTTTGCATTATGTGCAAAGAATGAAATGCTGCTCCTTGCTGATGTGCTTCACAAAGAAAAACTCTATCATTTTTATTTTTATTTTTACTTGGCTCTGCTTATAGTTTATTGCTTCACCTTCAAATATGAATCACACTTTAACACTATTCCAACAAATGAAACATTTATGCTTTGCCCTTTATATAACACTACGGAGTAAAATCCAACTTTGAAGAAAAGTTGCTGTCATTCAAAAGCTTGCCAGTAACTTTTAATACAGATGGTTTAAACATTCTCATTCAAGGCAATGATTTGTAATAATTTTTGTTGTTCAACCTACATCTACCCTGAAACATCTCTTTTATTTACCTGTAACTTTACCTACACAAATTAGCATAACTGGATCCCTTACAGGAGTCTTCAAAGGACTTAACACACCAACCTAGCTATCGAGAGCCAATTAAGTAATATGTGAAACTGGTGGTTGTTTATACATGACCTCTTTGCCTTTAAATTGTCTCTATTACAATCTGCTGTATAAACAGCCAAGATGATGAACTTTAAGTAGGACAGTTTGCTGTTTATACATGCTACATGTTATAAGCATACACTGAAGTTGTGTTTTTGTTTTAGTTTTTAGTTGGGTTTTGTTTGGGGTGGGTTAGAAGATTACTGAAAATCATGTTTTTGGAAAATCATATGTTTAATGTGATACATCATGTTATGGCAGGTAATTTGCTATACTCAGAGGGTACCAGCTTTCAAGGATTTTGTGTTACAAATCTCATATTAAAAGGGCCATGCAATACTGATGAAATAATTGGACCCCAATCCAGGAACTGGCATACAGATAAAAATGTGATATTTTATGAAATTGCAAAAACGTATCCACATGAAATAATAATTGACAGTTCCACTGCATGAACTTTGAAAGAAAAATACTCACCATCATCTAAAAGCCTATCCTCCCCATCAGATTCTTCAACATCTATTTCACTAGCTTTACCAATCCTACAAACAGAACAATTAATGTTTTTGAGAAATCATAGCTGTTGTCCATGTAACTTGTGTCTGGAGCTTATCCCAGTTTTCATGGGGTGAAGCAAATGAGAGAATGATTGTTCCTGAATAGGGTACCAGTCCAACATAAGTTAACCCAATCAGTCTTAGCTGGTTCCCATTTACAGTTACACCTACTAAAGATAGCAAGTTTAATTTCATTGCTCAAAGGTACAGCTCTCAAGCTAAGATCTAAGCCTCTGGTGGCCTAAGTGGTTAGAGTGTCCGCCTTGGATGTGGGAGGTTGCGGGTTTGAACCTTGGCTGATTCATACCAAAGACTTATTAAGATGGTACTAGCAACTGCCTCGCTTAGCGCTCATAATTAAGAGGTTAGTGTTAGAACTGGTCGAACTGGTGTCAGGATAATGTGACTGGGTGGGACTTGATGCTACATGTCTGCAGCATGATGTCCCAGTGCAAGATATCACAATAAACTGCAGACATCACAGTGATATCACTGGAAAATTGTTAAAGCTATGTTAAAAATGCAAATCACACACACAAATCAAAGGCTGTAATAAATGATCCAGAGATAGAAATATCTCAAACTGCCATGCTGCTTTCATTACACATTAAACTCCTCAATAAAGTTAATGTGGTTAATCGATGATTCTGACTACTGTGGTTAATTTTGATTAATAAACATTACTACAGACTTTGGATATCTACCTGTATTCAACAAAAAGTCTTTTGATTGATTACAATATTTTTGAGGCAGATTTTGAGTTGAGTAAAATTTAATTATGGCCGAGCCATGAGGTATATTATTCAATCAGCTGCAGCTTCAAAATAACTGCCAAATATTTATATAATTTTCCTTAGATTTCTCTTCTCCAAACATTGCACTTTAAATGTATGCATAAAATGTAATAAGGGTTCTAAATTAGATTAAAAGCATAAGTACAGAAACAAAATTACATACAATTTACTTGTGTTACTCTTTTAATAAAGCAAGCTTCAGTATGAGAAAATTAACCTGCATATATCATATTGCTTTGATTATTCAAACATTAATCATTTGAAGACAACCATCATTTGAATGACTTGGTCATTCTCAGAATATGAAATTCTCTTGCCATTAATCATTAGAAGGCTGCCATCATTTGAATGACTTGGTCATTCTCAGAATATGAAATTCTCTTGCCATCAATCGTTAGAAGACAGCCATCATTTGAATGACTTGGTCATTCTCAGAATATGAAATTCTCTTGCCATCAATCATTAGAAGACAGCCATCATTTGAATGACTTGGTCATTCTCAGAATATGAAATTCTCTTGCCATCAATCATTAGAAGACAGCCATCATTTGAATGACTTGGTCATTCTCAGCATATGAAATTCTCTT
Organism: Sinohyriopsis cumingii; assembly: GCA_028554795.2. Classification (NCBI taxonomy): domain Eukaryota; kingdom Metazoa; phylum Mollusca; class Bivalvia; order Unionida; family Unionidae; genus Sinohyriopsis; species Sinohyriopsis cumingii. The sequence continues at coordinate 6,409,117 of CM068841.1, forward strand.
GCCAACAATCATTAGAAGACAGGCATCATTTGAATGACTTGGTCATTCTCAGCATATGAAATTCTCTTGCCATCAATCATTAGAAGACAACCATCATTTGAATGACTTGGTCATTCTCAACATATGAAATTCTCTTGCCATCAATCACTTGAAGACAACCATCATTTGAATGACTTGGTCATTCTCAGAATATGAAATTCTCTTGCCATCAATCATTAGAAGACAGCCATCATTTGAATGACTTGGTCATTCTCAGCATATGAAATTCTCTTGCCAACAATCATTAGAAGACAGGCATCATTTGAATGACTTGGTCATTCTCAGCATATGAAATTCTCTTGCCATCAATCATTAGAAGACAGCCATCATTTGAATGACTTGGTCATTCTCAGCATATGAAATTCTCTTGCCATCAATCATTAGAAGACAGGCATCATTTGAATGACTTGGTCATTCTCAACATATGAAATTCTCTTGCCATCAATCACTTGAAGACAACCATCATTTGAATGACTTGGTCATTCTCAGCATATGAAATTCTCTTGCCATCAATCATTAGAAGACAGCCATCATTTGAATGACTTGGTCATTCTCAGAATATGAAATCCTCTTGCCCACAGTCATTAGAAGACTGCCACCATTTAAATGTCTTGGTCATTCTCAGCATATGAAATTCTCTTGCCAACAATCATTAGAAGACTGCCATCATTTGAATGACTTGGTCATTCTCATCATATGAAATTCTCTTGCCATCAATCATTAGAAGACTGCCATCATTTGAATGACTTGGTCATTCTCAGCATATGAAATTCTCTTGCCATCAATCATTAGAAGACAGCCATCATTTGAATGACTAGGTCATTCTCAGAATATGAAATTCTCTTGCCATCAATCATTAGAAGACTGCCATCATTTGAAAGACTTGGTCATTCTCAGAATATGAAATTCTCTTGCCATCAATCATTAGAAGACTGCCATCATTTGAATGACTTGGTCATTCTCAGCATATGAAATTCTCTTGCCATCAATCACTTGAAGACAACCATCATTTGAATGACTTGGTCATTCTCTTGCCTGCAAACTCAAAGTATCAAAACAATATTTTAAAAAAATTAAGAAACTTCTAGACACATATCACTCTGAATTTACAAAGTTCTACTGTAATTTCTCATAAATACCATACATAATCATGTACAAGTCAAGTCCAACTGCAACCAACATAGACCTGATCTCCCATCACATAACGCACTGTCTGATCAAGGTCTGAGTTATTTGTTCTATTGATTATTCCAAGCAAACAGCAAAGATCCAGATGTGCTGGTGCATTATGTGACAACAAATCTGGGTCTGTACAGTCATAAGTTGGATCGGACTCATATGCAAGTATATATGGGCATGTGTAGTATGGATCCAACTTATAAGTGATGATATACAGTGTTTACAACTTATAAGCGATTATATACAGTAATTCTTGTTTTAAAGTTCTCACATATGCAAATTTTAGGAACACATTACCTGGTTTCATTTTGAGCAAAAGACTTTTTTCCCTGGCAAACGTTGACATGATCTATAAAGTTACTGCGCCTCCTGCGTGTACTACCACATGTAGGACAGTGGAAGTGGTATCGTATTTTCGGAGTCTGTTTACTTTCAAGCTCACAAGGGCAGTAGCATACAACTATCCTGTAGTCTGAAAAACATGTAATTATGAAAATGTGCATTTGCTGTACCATAAGTGGTCAGGATTTACCATATTTATACAATATGTACATGAAAATAAAGCACACCCAGTTTTTAAAAACAGACTGGGTAAACAAAATTAGTTCCATGATTATAATACCGTATATACTCACTTATAAGATGTGTTCAACTGCAAACTGCACAGACCTAGATCACAATGCACCAGCAGATCATGGTCTTTGCAGTTTGTTAGGAGTATCCAATATAACAAACAACAAAGACCCTTATCTGCAGATGCATTATTTTATGGCAAAACAGGATCTTTGTTGTTTGCAGTTTTGCAGTTCCAAACCCAATGGAGCTCAATGGCTTCTGGATATCTCTCAACTTGATGTAATCCTTGGTGGACGTTTTTCAATTTCACGTAGCTATGGCCATCATCTCTCATGCCATGAGACATACTCAAAATCAACACATGATGTCCAATGAATGCAATTAATGTCCTTCCTGCTTTGTTTTCCTTGAAGAATCTGAATATTCCTTTTTATTCTTCTGCACTATAACAACCTTTTAAGAGGTATTTTTTGTCCCTTTTTATTCTTCTGCACTATAACAACCTTTTAAGAGGTATTTTTTGTCCCTTTTGTACTGAACATGTATTGCTTGTTGGATGCCATTTTTAGTAACTTCTATAAGCAACAGCTTGATCATGCTGCTATTTTGCTTGAAAAAAATATTTGGAGTTTGAAGTGTCAGAGGTACTGCTGTAAAGTTAGTCTGATTCCGTGACCAATGCAACTGAATCTAATATGAAACCCAAATCAAACATGAACAAACCAGTATCTGGATTTTGCCACATAAATCATATTTCCATAATTTATGCTTTAATTGCCAAAAGTCCATATTTTAAGTGTAATTTCTACAAGATTTCATGCGAAGTTGCAAAGGTTGTCAGGTCTGATGAATTTTTGACATGAATGTTTCATTATTTGGACAATTTGCATCATTCCTTTACTGTATAAAGAGCAAATGAATACATGTTTCATTATTTGGGCAATATGCTTTAAGTCCTACCTCCAAACAGGACATGGGTTCTCCAGTGAGCCTGGTAGTGTGTGGACAGATGTTGCTGGTATGTGGGCTTGAACTTCTCTTTTGTACAAAGGACACAATGAAATTTGCCACTGCAGCAGTTTGCAAGCTGACATCTCTCTACTGGTAGGTCATGAAGGTTTCTAATTATTGATGCATGCCACTAAAAGACAAAAATTCAGAGGAATTATATATTTTTCCTGCCCTCCATATGACCAAAATCTTTACAACTTTTAAATGACCTTGACCTTGTGTGATGGTGAGAGGGACAGTTGGGATGTATGGGTATAGAAGAGCTGAGCTTAATTCCATGGTTCCAGTAAACTACCAGTTGCTATCCCTTTCTGGGTTTTGGACTACAGAAAACTTGAACCAAAACTTTAATCAAGATTTTAAAATGACCTTGACCTGGTCTACATGTCAGAAAGAAGATAAGGTTGCATGTGTATGAAGGGTCAAAGCTTCTTGATTCAGCAGTCCAAGAATAATATCTCTCCTTCTCAGGGTTTGAGTCTTATGACCATACAGAAAGTTTTTAACCAAAGCCTTAATCAACGCTGACAACACTATCATTACCAGTAAAACGGGTGATATGCAAGCCATGCCAGTGCTAAAGCAGGTGAGATAAAATATAACAGTACCTCTTTTTTTCACATATGTGCAAAGAAAGGGATGAAAATGACTAGGTCAAAACACTTTTTTTATAAAAGTCTTATCTGCAACAAATATCCGTATGTGGGGTGCAGATGGTAAGATATAATGCAGTGCTCAAAGAAAAATATTTTTTAGACACAGACCAAGGGTTAGTGACTTCACAAAAATCACAAATTATGGCTCAAATTTCACAAGCCCTGACTCCAAATTTCAAATGCCCAAAATCTCTATTTTCCTTCAGTCCTGAGGACAGCTATTGTTTAATTACTCTATCAATGTCCTCTTTACTCATCCTTACTAGGGCAGTGTTTATGATTAGCGTCTGGACCATGTCTTGCTTTATACAGTTTCTATTGTTACTTTTTTGATGTTGTTTATAAAGGATGCTTTAATATCTTTAATCCGTGTTGCAAGGAACAGCTCAATTATTATTCATTAAACTTTAACCAGAAACATCTTGAAGTTAAACAATGCAACAGCAATTAAACAAGACCATAAAACAAATTAAAATACCTACTTCACTGTTTCTGGCAAAATCATTTTTATGCATTCTTTCCATTTTATCTTAACTGAGCCAATCAAAGACTCAAAAGACACCATGTATCACATTTGATCCCTTTATTACTTATAATACCTCCAAAAAAAAAATGCATTTGGCCCCAACTCTCCAGATTACAACTATAAAGAAAAGTTGTTGTTGTTATTGTTGTTGTATGGTTTAATGCCATTTTTCAGCACACGATAGGCTATACATGGCGGCCAGTATTAATGGTGGAGGAAGAACCTGGGAAAGTCCCGGAAAGAATCACCAACCCACGACAAGCTACTGGGAAGCTTTCTCACATAACCACATTGGCCAAATCCGAGACTTGAACCCACGCAGACAGAGGTGAGATCGCAGTGATCCGTAATGGACAGCACTTTAGACCACTCGGCCACTCGGTAATCAATTAACAGCTTGTTCAGCATGCATGTTAATCTTAATCAAGTTACTCAGTGCACATCATTGTACTAGTTGCAATTGGTTTTATCATCAAAAACTGTGGTTGGTGTCCAGAAATTTGATTCAACATTATAAAATTAGCAACTTTTAATAATAAAAAGTCAAATATTTTGTTATGATTTCTATGAAGAAAAAATTATACTGTGCACAAAAATATTCAAAATATTTCAGTCCCGTTGGACCCTGTTGTGCACAAGTTATTAAGGAAGAGATGTACACTATTCTTTTTCACCTGTGTCTCCTGTAGTTCTGTCCATTAATTTAACACTTTTGACTTTGCTTGTAGCCTCAAGAACACTTTCCAAAGCAGCAGGTATAACCATTATATCCAAGTTCTGTTTTTGAAATGCACAGTTCAACTGAGTAAATGCCATCACAACTTCCACAGCATGTGCATGGTGGTGAGTTAGTGTTGTTTAGAATTCTCAATTAATTATCTTTGGCTTTTTAGCTGCTGGAAGTATACAACTAGCGGTTTCAATGACAAGAAGACATCATGCAATAAAAAGCAAACCAATGAATCTCATGGACTTCCTTTGGTTTAACTGCTTCATATTCTAAAATTTCTTAACTGCCCTTTACCGTGCCGTTCTATCTGCGGATCTTCTCAAATAGTAGTACGTGTCAGTTAACGCCTCCTGGTACATCATCATCTGCTCAACATGGACATAGTGCTAAATGATGGGTGAAACTGAATATTAAAATAGCAAAAAGGTTCATTGCTTTGATTTTAGCAGGCACTCCATTTTTCATACCAACCATAATCACCGCATCCAAATAAATAAGCATCTTTGGACCACTAGATTCCGTGTATGCTTTCGCTTTATCAAATATAACTTGTTCACTGATGCACAACTCGTACATTTCCCGAGAAAAATGTTTTCTGATAATAAAAAAAATTCTTCATTATACGTATGTACAGAACTAGCTTCATTTTAATATTAACATCAGTGCTTTCATGTCTTAAAATGACTAAGAATAATCCCCTCTGAAACTGCTGATATTATTACATTTGCAGTGGCCTCCTGAATTTCTCCCACACATTACCAGGACATGCTTGTTGCAATTTTAACCCTCTTCCAAATTTATCCAAGCCTCACAACCCTATAAATGACAGAAATCAATTAAAGATCTATTCTTGAGTGTTGCTATTCCTTCATCAGCTAACCAGTGTGCACAATGCATGGCACTTATCACTACTTCAGTCTTGCTGCAACAGCAAATTTAGTGTGAAAAACATGGTCACAGCATTTCTGTGGTAAGATAAAGTTAGGGTCCTGAAGTTTCAACATCAGCTGTAACAGAGTTATTTTTCTTGAAAATTCTGCATAAGTTTCAATACATTTTACTTTCATCTGAATCACATTTTAGCCAGCTATACTCAAGTTTCCAACCTCTTGGAACACATGCATGAAGTTTATTTTCTTATTTGGTTCTGCAATTTTGTAATCTGTATTTTCTGTTGGAAGTTTTATTTTAGGTTAGTCTTTCATCTCCACTTTCATGTGTAGGTACAGTATCATCTGTATGCCACTCTAATCAAACTTTGCCACCCTTACAAATAAAAATGGCAATATCTCATGGTTGCATCATGTGGCAGGTAGCACATAACTTACAGTAATTATGCATTTTTCTTGTATACATAGGTTAATAAAATGGAAGTGGAACTTATCTCAATATGTTATTTGAAAAATTTATTTAAGTTTCATCAAGGTTATTACGATTCGTAGCCTAGACAGTTTCCCGGTATCAACAAAAATGTATTTGCATAGCTAATGTCAGGATATGGCACCAGTCTAATTCTAGGCCTAGACAGTTTCCCAGTATCAAGAAAAATATATTCACATAGCTAATGTCAGGATATGGTACCAGTCTAATTCTAGTCTTAGAAATATTATCTGATATATCAAGTACAAAATTATTTCTGGAAAAACCCTAGTTACAATACACAGGATTAGCAGGATGGGAAAATAGCCAGACTGAGTAGGGGTGCAATCAGAAAAACCACTAAATGGATTTTGTTCATTTTCATTAAAACAATCATTGAAAAATTATGATATTTAAGGAGTGTCTGATGCAACGTATCAAACTATAGGAAAAAATGTGCCTTATCCATTTTACCTGTGCCAATATTGGCACACTGAATTTCTTTTCTTGCAGGACATGGTGTCTATTTTGCAAGAATCCCACATGACTATGTCCTGACTGAAACAATGTGTAGAATAGGCTGGTATTCAGGTAAGTGCAAACATCTGAACTGTTAGGAGTAAGTTGGGAGTCAGAAAATGGTTAGCATTTGAGCTGTATAGAATAAGTTGGTAATCAAATAAGGGTTAGCATCTGAACGGTATAGAATAAGTTGGAAGGCTGGTAGGGGTTAACATCTGAGCTGTGTAGATTAAGTTGTTAATCCATTAAAGGCTAACATATGAGCTGTGTAGAGTAAGTTGTTAATCCATTAAAGGCTGACATATGAGCTGTGTAGACTAAGTTGTTAATCCATTAAAGGCTAACATATGAGCTGTGTAGACTAAGTTGTTAATCCATTAAAGGCTAACATATGAGCTGTGTAGACTAAGTTGTTAATCCATTAAAGGCTAACATATGAGCTGTGTAGACTAAGTTGTTAATCCATTAAAGGCTAACATATGAGCTGTATAGAGTAAGTTGGAAGTCAGGTAAGGGTTAACATCCAAGCTGCGTGGAGTAAGCTGGCAATCAGGTAAAGGTTAACATCTAAGCTGTGTGGAGTAAATTGGTAGTCAGGTAAGAGTTAACATCTAAAGCTGTGTAGAGCAAGTTGGTAGTCAGGTAAAGGTTAACATCTAAGTTGTGTGGAGTAAGTTGGTAGTCAGGTAAGGATTAACATCTAAGCTGTGTAGAGTAAGTTGTCATCTGGTAAGGGTTAACATCTGAACTGTGAAAAGTTGGTAGTCTGGTAAGGGTTAACATATGAGCTGTGTAGAGTAAGTTAATAGTCAGGTATGAGTTAACATTTAAGCTGTGTAGATTAAGTTGGTAGTCAGGTAAGGGTTAACATCTAAGCTGTGTAGAGTAAGTTAGTAGTCAGGTGTGGGTTAACATCTAGGCTGTGTAGAGTAAGTTAGTAGTCAGGTGTGGGTTAACATCTAGGCTGTGTATTGTGAGTTGGTATTCAGATATGGGTTAACATCATAATTGTGTAGAATAAGTTGGTAGTCAGGTGTTGGTTAACATCTGAACTGTGTAGAGTAAGTTGGTAGTCAGGTAAGGGTTAACATATGAGCTGTGTAGAGTAACTTGTGCATATCATTAAAACTTGCTGCATAATCAATGTGAGCATAACTATTCTTAAAGATTTTGAGACACTGACTTTGACCATTACACCAATAGAAAATCTAGAATCTCCATTAACATCAATTATGCCTATATACAAAGACTGATAACTATCCATTAAATGCAAACAGTCAATATACACATACCATAAAAAAAATCAATTAAAAGCATAATTGTTTTGCTAGAAATTATTCATATGTGCTATAAGATCTTGTGGCAGAAAGGTTGTTGTGTCCAGTATTTCATTTGGGCTGGAATTTATTTATTCAAATTATCTATTCACTAGAAATACAAAGTGCACATAAAAATAACATTCATGGAAACAGAGACTTGAATTCATAGTGAAATTAAATATGGACATAGTGTTTTTCAACAAAGGACTGTTGGCACATCACTATCACATAGGACACCACATCAACACTTCTAGCACTGGATTTATTTTGGATTACCATTAAAGTTTATTCATTTTACCTGAATTTCTGGTACAGACTTAGGATCTGCTGCATCTTTATTACAGTTATATGCCTCATCTAGAATTGTCTCCTCCTGCTTCATATCTGGTGACAAGGAATCCTGAGAAACTGGAATGGTTCCCTGACTCTCTTGACATCTCCAGACATGATTCACAGTTTTACTTCTCTCTCCACAAATAGTCTTACAAATGGGGCAGTGAAAATGTGTCTTATGGTCAGGTCTACACCGATTTGAGCACAGTTCTATTTCAAATCCTGTGAGACAAAACAAAAGAAATACTGCATTCCTGGATGTGGATATGTAAAAACTGAGTTCTTTTCTTAGTAGGATTCATTACTGGAAGTTACAAAAAAATTATGACATATTTCTTTAACTTCATAGTGGTGAATATACAATACAACCAGACAGGTGATAGTTTAAAGTCAGCAAATAAAATATTTATTTAAAATGCATTGGGGTTTTTTCTTTTATTATTACAAGAAATGCTGAAAATATAGGAAAAATACTTCTACTGATAATTTAAGAAATAGAACCAATGAAAAATCTGTTTTGCAAAAGAACTCTTTAGTGAGGTTTCTTCATGGTATAAACTTATGCTATTCACTGAATTGTGGCCCTTTCCACTGGTCTCAATTTCATTGTCTTGATTTATTACATAACTTTTCATGAAGTTTTCACAACTTTGACTTTCAGATTCAAATAAAGTACAAATGTCAAACACACATACCAAGCAGTTTAACTATGTCAGAAATTGAAACTCATGGCTGAAAAATGGTAATGATAATCTGTGTCAAAGACAAAAATAATGAGAAAATTTTAACTGACTAAAATACTCAAATTGTAAAAATGTTCTTACCGAAGATAAGTTCTAGTTTGTTAAGTCAATTATAAAAAAATTTGTACCTTATTACCTCAGCTTCAAGAATTATGCTTACCACATGCATTTATTTTAGCAGGGAATTTTGAGTCAGGTGCTGATACAAGCGATTCATCCTCACCCTAAAGAAAATAACAAGTGAAAAAATGAACGAATGTATTTATTTAGCAAAGTAAGCAAACTGTGAATGATGGAAAGTTCAAGTATGCCATTCAAAATGAAACAAATTTTTTCTAATAAAATATGTATCAACACAAATACTTAACAAATCAAAATACCTTAGAACTACTAACTACTACCACCTCACAAATCCAGCCCTTCCAGATAACACTTTTAGCAAAAAAGAACTTAAAGTATCTGCCCATCTAGGTGGCAGTCAGGAAGAGTGATCTTCCCTTAATACAGGGATTGGCAGCAAAACCCATGAATATCTCAGTTACTACTGGAGCAAAAGGCAAGCTTCCTATATGGATGTAACTACGGGGAGTTTGGAAGGGTGTATGTGTATTATGATTGGGTAAGTATTCCCTAAGAAACAATTTACTAGAAAAAATAAGCTTCTTCTTTAATTATGTTACCCAATCATATTACCTTAGGAGAATACGTGAGAGGTGGAGCCAGGAACATCCCTTTACCCTAAAGATTTCATCTCAGATCCCCTTAAGGTGTGTGAGACACCTTGTAGATAACCTGACTGGAAAGACTCCATCTGTTTGGGAGTGGCTTCCAAAAGTGAATATTTTCCCTCCCACAAATCCAGTGAAGTTATGAATCCATGTCTTATAAAGCTGTCAAATGACCTGGCAAGGTTGTCAAATGACCTGGAAAGATGACCTGTTATGCCGCAGCTTTTGATCCCACCAGACTGACCTGTGCCCTTATGGGGTGAAAGGTCTCTGAGGTAAAAAACCGGAAAATGTGAACTCTATCTCCAGTCCAGTGTTTAGATAATGTCAGTTAGAGAACAGTTCTGGTCAAAGACTATACGTATGGCAACTGCTTTAACCTCATGAGCTAAAATAAGTAACAAATGCATCTGGGCTGGAGTTATTCCTCACTATGCAAAGCAATTAATCCACATAATCCAGGATAAAAGGGTTTGTGCTGTTATATCTTCCTGTCCCAGTTTGGGTAAAAATAGGCATGATCTCCCTCAACACAATAGCTCTGTCCTTTGAAGATACCACTTCAAAGCTCATACTGGGTCTTGGAGGTGGTCTTGAGTGAATGTGTCCAGAACAGACAATGATTTCATTACAAAGGTCTGGTTACCCAAGCATGGATGCCTGTTCTTGATAATGAAATAGGGAACCATCATGAGAGAAACTGATCCATACTGTCGGAACTGCATGTAATTCAGGTCCCCAGAAAGGACATGTATTTTGCTGATTCTACCTGCATTTGCCAAAGTGATGAGGATGCAGATTTTGTATGAAATGGGAGTCAATGTTGCCCTTGAAAACAGTTCAAATGGTGTTTCTTTCAACCAGGTTAGACCCATGACAGGTTCCACTTTGGGCAAAGAGCCAACATTTTTGACCATGTATAATCAAAGTTGGAGAGAAGGTCAGACAAGACTTTGCTTGTTCGATATCCTCCCTTCCATGATGAAAAAAGGTGTCATCATGGAGCAGTAACCTTTGATTGTACTTGGTACTAAGTTTTCTTATCGTGTAAAATTGTTATCAGTGAAACCTACTCTGATTGCTATAAATGATTCATCATGTAAACTTAAAATTTTATCATGATACTTTAAGCTATTGCTGAGACATCTACTTTTCATATGAAAATAAATTATATCCCAAACTAAATCCAAAGTTTCTAACAACAAACAAAACTGAACTTTCAACCAACTCTCATCTAGTTGCACAACTTGAATGGACTACACATTGTCATGGGTAAGATGTCTGTTTTCACAGGTGAAGAGCTTACAAATTTGCTGACATCATGTGACTTGGGAAAATCCTCAATTGTGCAAAACAAATCTAGAAATTATCCCTTATAAAAGTGATGAACAGCAAAACACTAGTACCAAGATTCACTTAACTAAATTTGACTGACACTAATCTGGGACCAAGAGATTATCTTCAGAGATCATCATTATCATCATCAGTCTCATGACCTAGTGTGGTCGTTGAGGCACTGTACTGCTGAACATCTGACCAGTTCCCTCCACTTGTCTCTATCATGTGCCAATGCCTGCGTCTCCTCAAAACTTTTCCTGGTCCATTCTGTGATGTTGTCAGTCCACTTTTTTCTCTGTCTACCTCTCCTTCTGCCACCCTGGATGCTGCCCTGCAGGACTGTTGTGGATAGACCGTTGGCTCTAGTGACATGGCCATACCATTTCAGCTTTCTCTTTTTGACGGTGGTGAGGAGGTCCTCATATTGGCCTATTTTGCGCCTGATGGTGTTACGCACTTCTTCATTTGTGATGTGGTCTATGTAAGAGATGCCAAGGATGGTTCTGTAGCTTCTCATTTCAAGTGACTGGATTCTTCGTTGTCATTCTGCTGTCAGGGTCCATGCCTCACATGAGTGCAAAAAGACTGAGATGACTAGAGCTCGCAATAGTCTGATTTTAGTTTTCAGACAGATATTCTTGTCTCTCCAGATGGGTCTTAGCTTTGACAAAGCTGCCATTTTTTGTGCAGTGGCAGATGCTTTATCTGCTTGGGAAATGGACGCACCCGCCCATCCATGAGTCTCCTGCTGCCTTGCAGGTCGGCTTTGGTTAGCCAAAGGCTAAGGGAGTAAACCCTAAAAGAAAATCCGGAGTGGAGACCCTAAATCAGCTGGATGATGTACTACATCCCCTTCTGGCAACTCCTTGGTCTGGAGAGGGATGGGCTCCGCCAGACGACTTTTGCCCAAGACACACTGATAATGCTGGACAAATCTTCAGATATGGTTGGCAACAACAGCAAAATGACCTGTGATATTGTCTTTCTGCAGCTCTATATCTCTTAAACTATTGGGTGTCATTTTCTTGCCCACACGGAAGCCATGTGCAAGAGGGTCTCATTTTGTACTCCCTTACCCCAAGTCCCTGGGATGGGATCAAAGGACCATCCACAAAGTGGTTTCTCCAAATAGATGGTCATTTTATTACAGGTGTTTTTAAAAAGTTTTAAGTATCCAACATAAAATTAAATTTTGTGGTCATTTTGGATATATACTGTATATACCATATATGTTGATACAAAGTATTTGTTGGGACCTCAAATTAATTTTTAAAGTAATTTTTTTTTGTACAATGTATGTTGTTGTTGTAACGTTTAATGCCCTTTTTCAGCACAAGATAAGTTATATATGGAAGCTAGTATAAATGATGGAGGAAGAACCTGGGGAAAACCCCAGAAAGAACCACTGACCCACGAGAAGCAACTGGAAAGCTTTCTCATATACCCACATAGGCAGAACCCAAAGCTGGAACCCACGCAGACAGAGGTGAGATGGCGTGATCCTTAACAGTGAGCGCTTTAGACCACTTGGCCACTAGGGGACCCATGCACTGTATGTTCTGGGTCACATCGTGTTTTTTTTAGTTGTATGTTGTGGGACACCTTATAAATCATTCTAAAATTACATGTCAGAAAATGTACTCCAACTGAAATTTTATTTAAAAAAATATAAAACTGTACTTGAGATAAAACTCTTTAATCTGCTGTAACATCATCTCAAAACAACCCTTCTCATGTACACATACAATCCATTCTTTCAGTGCATGAATATTTGTTCATACCGTAAAAAAATTCATTGGTGGCAACACATATCCTGAAATGGAAACTGCAATGACTAAAGTCAATTTTTTTAAAAAAATCTGCACCAGTTATGCTAATTCTCATACTTCTGGCCCCCATCTTAAAGTCAGTCCGCCCAGCAGTGAGATCAAATACACCAGAATTCCATCCAAGTTAATGATTATATTGTTGGTGAAATCATCTTCATCTCTTCTGGCCTTCAAGAATTCATGAAATGCTTTTATTTTATCCAAAATCTTCTGGGTGATGTTGGGTCGTTGATGCCCATGCACATTCCATTCTTTCAATTTATTTTCAAAATTCCTGTGAATACCAGTGAAAAGGAACCAACATTAACTTCCACATCTCAGCTGACTTTGTTTATTCAGAAATAAAAGAAATATAAAAAATTGGCACACTTAAAAGAATTCAAAGTCTGCTTCCGAGGTCAGCTTTCTTTGTAATAAAATAACCTTTGTATTGATACCCTTTAAAAAAAATTGCCTTAAATGTATCCAAAGTTGGCATCTCACGTCGGCTTGCTTTGTAATAAAAATAACCTGTCTTTGATGTCCTATCAGTAAGTTTAAACAATGAGTTTACTGCTTGCTATCAGTTGTGTTTATTCACCACCTGGGCTTCTATATGTTTGGCATCTGTAGTTATAATTAATATAAAAGGGCATTGATGTCTGCAGGTAAACAGTATAGACAGCAATAACTTGCTTTAATAGTACTTTTTTGCAACCCATGCTAGCAAAAAGATTGTCACTTGCACTCAAGTGAATGTATTTTCAAATAATCATTTTTTTGCGCTATACTATCATACAGGTGACCTGAACATAATTCAATCTTGGCATTTTTGCACCTAACACCATGTCATGCATGAATACCAGATATCTGCAAGCAATCGGTCGATTATTTCACTCTCAACTGCAATTTTGTTCAATCCCGTTTTCAGCTGGATAACATATTCAGACCTTTGAGTACAACCAAACATGATTTGTTTCTCAATGTTCACATTAGTGAACAATGTGTGATGTGTTATTGGACATAAGCGATATACGCTACAGTATGGATGCCTACACTACATTAAAGAGTTCATGGATATATTTTAATCTTTAATGCTCATGATGGAAAAAAAGAGGAATAAATGATAACAATACAAGGTTAGTTTCTTTTACTTTTTTACCAAATAGGCGTTTTGTTTATCTGTTTTACTGCAAAGTACAGTGGGGGGCATAAATTAAACACAAATTTATTTCATTTCTTAAGTCTTGGGACATATGACTGAGGTGAAAAAAAGTTTCAACATAAGTTCTTGGTCAGGAAAACTTTTTTTTTATTTTATCATGTCTCAAAATATACAGTAAATATGCTGGTCTGTTAAGTGATCTTTAGTAAAAGTTCAAGTGTCAAATATTTTTTTTTTAAAACTTTATAAATTAAGTGAAAACAGGAAACACATTTTATATGTAGCAGATTTTAGGTTGTAACCCCAGGCTCACAGTCTAAGAGGTGGGGTGTGGCGTTTAAATTATACTGTTTCAATTTAATGATATACATACTGGTTAATGCAAACATTGTCATACAAAGATGCTAAGTTCTATTTGGAATGACTTCAAAGATAATGCAAATACTGTCATACAAAGATGCTAAGTTCTATTTGGAATGACTTCAAAGTTAATGCAAACACTGTCATACAAAGATGCTAAGTTCTATCTGGAATGACTTCAAAGACAAACAAAATTGTTTTTTGTTTTTTTAACATAAACCTGGCTCTAGGTAGGTAGATATGCATGCACATGCATGAGTGTCTGGTTGGATGAATGTACAGATAGATGGATGAATAGATCGATAGATAGAGTTATACTATTCAGCACAATACTGGTTTAGTACAATATAGGGTTGCAAAAGCATCAAATAAAAAAAACTGCTAAAATCTCTAAGAATATAAGCCATCCCAAATAAAAGTAAACAAATTTTAATGAAAAATAAAAGAGAAAAATTTGACCATGTTAAAATTCTTTAATGGAAATAATAATAAAAAAGTGAAACATTGCTTCAGTGGCATGGTACTCCTGGAAAGTCATCTAAACAGCTATGCATGAGAGATTTTATCTGACTACCTAAGTGATCTTTGCATAATCATGCTATGAAAATGTATGTCAAAATGAAGTCTAAGTGCAAAAGACAGAACAAAATGGGGGCCCCGAGTGGCTGAGTGGTCTAAAGCGCTCTCCATTACAGATCACTGCCATCTCACCTCTCTCTGCGTGGGTTTGAGTCTCAGATTCAGTCAATGTGGGTATGCGAGAAAGCTTGCCAGTAGCTTCTCGTGGGTCAGTGGTTCTTTCCTGAGTTTTCCCGGGTTCTTCCTCCACCATTAATACTGGCCGCTATGTATAGCCTATCTTGTGCTGAAAAATGGCATTAAACCCTACAACAACAACAACAAAGCAAAATGTATTTTCATGATTGACATGTTACATTCTAGTTGTGCTTACTAGCTCTCTATGCAAGCTCTAGTAGGGTACGGTTGATTCTGGGGATTACTGGGCAAGCTCTAGTAGGGTATGGTTGATTCTATGGATTACTTGGCAACGTGTTTCAGTGCTTCAACCTGAGGTCCAGGTATGCAGTACTCAATTTAAAATTAAATTCCAGAAACCATTATTTACTTATTAGATATATCATGACTGTAACATTTGACCTTGGGATCCCAGAATCTATAGGTTTCTTTATTATCCCAAGTGCAAGCAAACCAGTTTAGCCAAAGAGCTTACAAAAGCTACTCTGCAAAACCAAGTTTTCTTTTTTCCACAGTGATCTAGTCCTACAATGTAAGACCTCAACCCTGATATTTATGTTTTGAGCGTCAAGGTCTTACTGCCCAAATATCAGCACTGTATAGCATATTCCAATGTCGATTAGCATCAGAACGATAAGTCAAATTTTCAGGACTATCTCGCACACTTGGCAACCCATATTAGCACTTTTCTACAAAGTAAAGTTATAATGTTTTAGTCAGACCTTACATACTCTGATATCTTTTTCCAAATAAATGAAAATTCTCTCACTAGCAAATGGATATGTTTTCAAGTTCTGTTGACCTACATTTCAGTTGACTGGAATGCGATGGAAACCAGGAAGGCTGAAATCTGTTAAAAGTATGATAAGAATATTGAACTAAATGAGGCTATCTAAATACTTTCTTCAATATATTTTTATTCATTTTGTTAAAGTTTATTTCAACTTAACCCAATTTTGGACTTCGAGGCATCCATCTCTTTCCATCAAATGAAATGTAGGCCAACACAACTTGAAAATGGGTCCATTTGCTTGTGTAAGAAATTTAATTTATTAGAAAAGACATCAGAGTAATTAAAGTCTGCCTAAAACATTATGACTTTAATTTGTAGAAAAGCATCATTATGGGCTGTCAAGTGTGTATGAAATTCATGAAAATTTGATTTCTGTAATGATGTTGGTCAACATCAAAACATGCTACACAGCACCATTATTTAGGCAGTAAGACTACAATGCCCAAAACATAAATATCAAGCTCGAGGTCTTACATTGTAAGACTGCATAGTGATCATGATCTTTGACAGCTTGACCCCAAAATCAACCTTTTATATTTCCATAAGTGAAAGCCTGCCACCTTTGATCAAGGTACATATCTCAAACTAATTACTACGCAAAAGTAAAAACATTTTTCTTCTTGCAGCCACAATGACCTTGACCTTTAACCACCAAACAATATTTTCTTTTTATCGTAATTCATCCATCAAAACTTTTGTGAAGGTACATGGTCAATAACTGAATTTTTTGTGTAGGAAGTAAATTTTTTGGCTGATTATGCTAATCTGATAATATTTACCCAATCACATCAACATTAGGGATTACCCTCTTCTACATCCAAAATTTAGCCCTTCCTGAAAGAAGGAAAATTGTCTTTGTCTGTCTGTCTGTGTATATATGTATGTATGTATGTATGTATATATATATATATATATATATATATATATATATATATATATATATATATACACACACACACACACACACATATGACAAAGGGAAATAACTCATACAGGTTAACTTTGTTTTTGCTCGGTGGCCACTAGTATCTTGAATTTAAACAGTTTAAGCTTGAGTGAAACCTTTAACACGATGCTCACATTGTGGGGAAGGGATCTGTAGAAATGTGATCAGGTAAATATTATCAGTGAAGCATGATTTTCTAAAAAAATTACTTTCTCTGTCAAATACATTATCCAATCACATTAACATCAGGTGAATATATAAGAGGAGAAGGAAATGTTTGAGCTTCCACCCTGCATTAACCTGCAGGATCACAATGATTGCTCTACTGAAAGGATTAGCTTAGCAAGCATAACTAAGGGTAATGTGTTTATACACATACAAGGCAGACCCAATGTGGGATCCAGTACCAGGTCATTGTCTTACATTCAGAAGGCATTCCATGCCTTCTTCTATGTTGAAAAAGGCCTTTATCTCCAGGAGGTTGATGTAAGGAGCCTTCTTGCAGCATCCACTTGCCAATGACAGTCACAAAGTCTGGTAGCAAGTGTGCTCCCCAACCTAACAAACAAATATCAGAACAGACTGTGATTTATTAGACTTCGAACATATTCCTGACACTGTCTAATTGCCACTTGAGAAGGAAGTGCCTGATTTTGGTTGAGATCATAATTTGTTTTTGCAAATGACCTGAGACTGGGTATCAACGTGGTAGACATGCAACATCTATAGAGGGTGTATGTCAAGGTGGCCATGGTACAACAGGTTTACTACCATAATGAACAGCCGAAGGAACTCCATCACCTAAATGTTCAAAGGGAACAAAAGCCAAAGTTTCTACATTGTCTATATACCTGAAACTAAATGAAGTTGAGAAGGTTGTTAATGTCATGACCCAAAATCTACTGTACCAAAATATTTGTTCAGCATATTGTCCAGGTTTTCCCCCATCTCTGTGGAAGAAGACATCCTGAAGAGAGTGATATAACTTAGTCCAACACCTTGGTGAAGGCCCTAGGGCTGAAACTAAAATCAATGGAAGGTCACAGAATTGTCCACTACCCCTCAGTAGGCAAAGCAACATTTTTGTGACACCTTGTGAATAGGTGTATAGAAATACACATAGGACAGGTCAAAACTAATAGCATATTCATCACATCCCTGTAATGAATTGATTGAGCCTGCTCAAGTCTATAAAAGGTCTCCATTTTCCTGTTGGTATTTTGTTACCAGAAAGAGTCTGGAAAA
Organism: Sinohyriopsis cumingii; assembly: GCA_028554795.2. Lineage (NCBI taxonomy): Eukaryota > Metazoa > Mollusca > Bivalvia > Unionida > Unionidae > Sinohyriopsis > Sinohyriopsis cumingii. The sequence goes on from CM068841.1 coordinate 6,427,249, forward strand.
GAAACGAAAGGAGTCTGGTTATCAGAAAACCTCCATGGCATGTTTATGAGCAAAAGCTTCATCACCTTCTGTAAAACATAAGCCACTGTTGCATCACTTGGGACCTGCAACATGAAGGTAGAAGACAAAAAACAGGGAGGAGACTGGATGAATGAAAGCCTGATGCCCCTCAAAAATTATCCAATCACTTTTCAGAAATAGGCTGCAACAAATCTACCAAAACAGAAGGAGTCTGGAGCCCACATGAGGGTTGCCAGCAGACAGGAGGTACAGCAACACTGATGTTTAGCAGAAGCACGGAGAAGGAGAAACTTTGTTTCCTCTCCTCTCACTCAGCCTGCCTTCAGAAGTTAGGGGCATAAGACCACCTATCACATCACTTGCTTCATCACAAAAAGGGTTGCTGTTCTTGTGGGGATTTACCTCTACGATCTTTCTTGAGTGAATGGTCAATGGTCCATTCTCTGGTACAGTTCCCGACACAATTGTTCACAGACCAGCATTGCATGAAAAGCTGAAGGGGCAACTCCTGTGCTACCTGCTTTATCAACTCATTATATAGTTTGAGAGAAGAAGAGTGTAGAAGTGCGTCTCTTCCTTTCAAATCCAGGCAGTTTGGGCATTTATTTATTTGATAAACAACCCTACCTTGGTGATATGGTTAGATGAATCCCAGGCATGGTCACTTACAGCCTTCTTGTCTAGGTGAAAGAAGGCAAGAAATGCCAGGTCTGGTAGGGAGAAAGTTGACAAAATGTATGTGACTAACTTAGACATGGCATCAAACACTTGTCTCTCCACTTAATAAGAGAATGGAGCTAACATGTTGAAGACAGTAATGTCTTTGTCAAGGTTAGGTATGTCTGAATAGTAAACATCATAATATGATTGGTACCAATGAAGTAAGAAAGTTGGAAGCAAAGGCAGTAAAAAAAGGCTTAAACATGGCATTAAACACTTGTCTGTCTGCTCTGTAATAGAGTGGGTTAGACATGTTTAATGCAGTAATATCCTTGTCTAGGTTAGGTACGTTTGCATAATAATCATTGAATGAGATTTTGTCATGGTGAGGTTCACAAATTATATCCAAGAGATTGCCAGTAATTTATGCAACTATTGACAACTGTGACAAAATTCTGAAGGACAGATATTCATCATCACTGTCTATGTCCACAGAGGCCTTGACCTTGTAAGCAGGATTTATTGATGGTGGAGGAAGGCATTCCAAAGACAGAAAAATTGTGTAAACTACTTCAATTTCAGCCTTAAAACTGAATTCCATCCTTTCTATAGTTGGATCAGAATGTTCAGGTTTGCTCCTGTCATGGATATTGTCTGTTTGGGTGGACAGGCTGTCTCCTGTCATTGATATTGTCTGGATGGATGGCCAGGCTGTCTCCTGTCATGGATATTGTCTGGATGGATGGCCAGGCTGTCTCCTGTCATGGATATTGTCTGTTTGGATGGCCAGGCTGTCTCCTGTCATGGATATTGTCTGTCTGGATGGCCAGGCTGTCTCATGTCATGAATATTGTCTGTTTGGATGGCCAGGCTGCCTCCTGTCATGGATATTGTCTGTTTGGATGGCCAGGCTGTCTCCTGTCATGGATATTGTCTGTTTCAATGGACAGGCTGTCTCCTATCATGGATATTGTCTGTTTGGATGGCCAGGCTGTCTCCTATCATGGATATTGTCTGTTTGGATAGCCAGGCTGTCTTCTGTCATGGATATTGTATGTTTGGATGGCCAGGCTGTCTCCTATCATAGATACTGTCTGTTTGGATAGCCAGGCTGTCTTCTGTCATGGATATTGTATGTTGGGATGGCCAGGCTGTCTCCTGTCATGGATATTGTCTGGATGGATGGCCAGGCTGTCTCATGTCATGAATATTGTCTGTTTGGATGGTCAGGCTGTCTCCTGTCATGGATATTGTCTGTTTGGATGGCCAGGCTTTTTGTGAGGTGAAGGCAGCTTATCAACATCACCCATAGAGCTCATTAAAAGATTCCAAAGCCACATGAATGCCAAGAATTCCACAAAATTTGGAGCGTTTCCTTTGACTAACATCTCTGTGATGCAGAAGAGATGAAAAAAGAAACACGCATACAACAATTATACAGAAGGATGAAATAGGCCAACTAGCTTTGGGAAGATAATAACAGTTTGGATGTGGAGATGAACCCTCCCGTCTCCTAGCTTTATTGAGATGACCTAAGAAGTGCACAATAACAGAAAAATACCATCAATCGATATCACATCAACAATAAAGACCAGTAAAAAATGGCAAAAACAAATAAATTCACAAGAAATCAAACAAATCTTTTATACGTGATGCATAGCAATGTTTAAATATACAATACCACTGAAAATTATGGATGATCAATGTTAAACATAAGATTCAATGGATTCTTGGAGACAAAGTTCCAAGCAAAAGCTTAACTGGTTACATCTAGGAAACTCATTACCACCTAGTGGGAACATGATGAGTTAGTGTTTTACTTCCCCTCAGCTACATGAAATATAGACGGAATGTATCTGGGCTAATTGGATTCTGAGGTAGCAGAGTGTAATCCAAATGTTAATGGGATCAGGTAATATATTTGACAAAGATACCATTTATTTTATTTCTGCCACAGAGACTTTGCCCTTTGAACTTTTAACTCCAAAGAAACGTATTATTTTCCATAATGAAAGCTATCCACAAAGTTTGATCCAAATCTCTGATGTATAACAAGTCTTACTGCATAAAACACATTTTTCTTCTTTCAGTCACAGAGACCTTGACTTTTTTAAGGGTGGCAAAACTTATCAAAATGTAGAAATGGGGTCATGAGGCTCAGGAAAACTATTTTTTAGGGTTGTCATCAAACAAGCTTGGAAACCACTGCTGTGGATGGTGGAAAACTCAAGATTTTGTAAGGAAATGAAATTTTTAACAGACAGACTGAGAGACAACACCGTAACTTATTACCCACCCTATTAAATGTGTGTGGAAATATTTGTAATAAAAAATTTTAAACAATCTAATGGCCTGAAAATCTGATCAGATTATCACAAGTGAATGCAAATACATTGCTAAATCTGATCAGATTATCACAAGTGAATGCAAATACATTGCTAAATCTGATCAGATTATCACAAGTGAATGCAAATACATTGCTAAATTTGATCAGATTATCACAAGTGAATGCAAATACATTGCTAAATCTGATCAGATTATCACAAGTGAATGCAAATACATTGCTAAATTTGATCAGATTATCACAAGTGATTGTTGTTGTTGTAGGGTTTAACACCATTTTTCAGCACATGATAGGCTATGTATGGCGGCCAGTATTAATGGTGGAGGAAGAACCCGGGAAAACCCCGGGAAGAACCACCGACCCACGAGAAGCTACTGGCAAGCTTTCTCACATACCCACATTGGTCGAATCCTAGACTCGAACCCACGCAGACAGAGGTGAGATGGCAGTGATCCGTAACGGAGAGCACTCTAGACCACTCGGCCACTCGGGGCCCCTATCACAAGTGAATGCAAATACATTGCTAAATTTGATCTGTCTACCTCATGTTTGCTCAATTATGCTATTACACTGCTCACGTGATAACTCGCACCCTTAGAACTTGCAAACCCACCTATAACATGGGATCAAGCATGGATCCTATTTTATTTTGTTTAAAATACCATATCATTTATCCTTATTTGTTGAACATAAAGAAAATCGTGATCAAAACGGATACCTGAAACCATGATATATTGCTCATTTTATCATCAAAAATGGTAGATAAGACTTGAAAATATGAGTCAGCATTTTGAAATTATTAACTTTCAATACACAGTCATATTGTTTGTTAAAGTTTATTTCCAGGCTACAATCTCTTGTAAGCTGTGAATAACAATATTCAATAACGTTTTGATCAACAAAAATATCATAAATGCCTACTCGAGGCAGAACTTTAATAAATACCAATATGTATTTATCAAGTGAAATTCATCTTTTAGTTCCATCTTTAAGTTCGGCTTAGGTAAAATAATCATAAATGTGATGTGCTGTTGTGTATTCAAAATTTAAATATGTCAAGCCACCATAACATCTACGTTGGTGAGCATTTCTGTGAGAACTTAATTAAGCGCTATGTTTAAACTTTTAATATCTGACTTGCAGAACTATTTATTGTATTGTTGCACAGAATTAAAAGCTGACATCCTTTGTATTATCATGTTATTACATCTTTTGTACTAAATAACGGGTAGAATAAAAGAAAACATAAAAGGTATGCAAAACCTACCTTCATAATAGTTCAGGGTTACGGCTCTGTGTCAAGTTAACACATTTCAATTGCTCAATCGATCACTGTCATAAATATTATTTTGTATGTAATATAATTAAACTACCTTAAATTAGCCTACTCATACATACATGTGATCAAAGATAGCAAGGCAACCAAGTGAAATGAATACTTGGTGAAATAAAAAGCTTTGTTTCACAGATATGTTTCAATGTGGAGAAGTGAATTTCAGACTCTGTAGTTAACTTGCAATTCCTGACTTGGCACTCCAGAGATTTCCTCAAGAATGAGAAGTTTCACTATTATTTGCAATGAAATCATGGCATTAATATTTTACTAATAGAACAATAATAAAACCATGAGTGTTGATGGTGATCGTTGCTTCACGAAATAAATGTCCGTAGTTTTTTTAAAAAACGGAAACTGGTTTCCTTGTGAATTGAATCAAGAACTAGCTTGGTTTTCTGCTTTGTGTGCATATGAAGCAGGGAACCAGACTAATCAACAATAACAAAAGGCAGTGACATAATACACAATGTTTTCACATACATGTGAAGGTTGTTGAAACCAGATGAAATCTTTTAAAGGCTGGGCATCTTGAAAAAATAATGTTAATTTATACAGAAAAATGAACAACTTCATTAGAAAAAGCGCTTTATTGTCAATTATACTCAATGCTTTTTTAAAACAAGTATTCAGCCATTTTAGAGCCTTGTTATCCTCAAACACCAGTGGTTTTCGTGATGTCCATTGGGGATGGCATCACTTCATGTTTTTTATAGGGTCCCTCCATAACTCATATTTTGCATATAGTGTGATCCACATTTTTAGACCCGGTTGTGCACAAGTTATGAAACATTCCTAAACTGGCTTGCAAATTTAATGAGCATTTATAATATATATATATATATATCTATATACACACACACAAATATGCATACTAAATTTCTTTTTTTTTATATCTCCAGTGATTTTTTAATCATTCTAACAAGGTGTTTTTTATGGGATACCTCCATAACTCGTGCCTTTGCATATAGTGTGGTCTACATTTTTAGACCTGGTTGTGCACAAGAAACATTCCTAAACTGGCTTGCAAATTTAATGAGCATATATATATATATATATATATATATATATATATATATATATATATATATATATATATATACACACACAAATATGCATACTAAATTTCATTTTTTTTATATCTCCAGTGATTTTTTAATCATTCTAACAAGGCGTTTGTCAAAACAGTCTCATAAATTTAAACATACACAAAAAATATTAATGAGAAATTGCGGTAATAGTCTGACCATGAAAAAGTTTATGGTTCATAGTTTAACAGTTTTGTACTATTGTGGAAAAATGGATTTGGCAAAGATGTGAGCAAAAATGGATGGAAAACAATTTGCCCAATTCTGCTTTATCACAGCTTGGGAATAAAAGAATTAAATTTTAATAATACCAGGTGTCTGACATGTGACAGCAGGTGTCGTATGAATGCCTGCTTCTTTATCAATTCTCCATCACACATGGGACAATGGTAGTGTCCAACCTTCTTCACTTTACAATGCCTAAAACACTTCACAATCATCACATCTGAAATGAGACAATAAATTAATAAATAAAGTAGAAGATGAAATGAGGTAATAATTTTTCAGCCCATTCTTAAACTAGTCTAGCTTTAAAAAGTCAGATCAAATATACCTGACGGTCCCATAATGATATGACCATCACAGCAGAAAAAAGAAAAGGAATTCCTTGATGTGACAGGTTGCTTTATGCGGAGAAAGAAATGCTAATGATATTAAGCAAGGGATTTGAACACTTTTTGCTTTTTTATTTTAAGGTGACACATAAGGCAGCTTTCAAATCACTTTATATATGTTGTTAGAACCCATTACGCAATCAATTATAAAATGAATAGTTTTAATTTATATCTAGATTAATATTTAAAATATTAAATAGATTCAAGATACAAGAATATCCAAGTACAATTAATGATGTACAGTGTTCACAGACAGGTCAAATTGGAGATCTTGACAGACACAACAGCAGGTAAGCTAACAGATTTTTGTTCTTCAAACCAGCTTTAGTTTGGACCTTTATGGCACAGCAACACATTCGACCTAGTCTGAATCCACATCACAGGCCTCTATGCAATGTGCTATTACATTTGTCCTGCATTAGTTAAGGTCCTAGAAAACACAACAGATGTGCTATCTGTAGTCTTTTCAATGACCTTAACTAATGATGAACCTCAGAACATGGTTTGAGAAGGGCACCTAATGGTGAAAAGTGAAAATTACGTAACTAAAATTAGTTTTACACCCCACCCTGAAAAAAATTCATTTTAATATCAGTAATATGTTACCTGTCATTATTATTTAGCTGAATTTGTCAGTAAGGATGATGGTTGATGACCTCCACTGGAAAAGAATTACCTTAAGGAGAAGTGTCCACTTAGCAGCAGGTTGGGTCACTGTTTGAAACACAACTTCTGGACAGAAAGCAAAAATACCTTAGCTCTAGTCTGATAAGGGCTAAACTTAGGAAGAGAGAATGGTTGCATACAATTGCCAAAACAAAGTCTTCATAATATCCACCACGTATCAATGATAAAGATAGGTCCAAGACATAGGCATGAACCTTACTTTGTGGGCTTTTATTCTCAAACTAAGATGTATCTCTTGGTAAGTTAGTGATAAGTTCCACTGATAGTGAGTTAAGTGCCCCACCCAGAATCTGAACTGTCTGTGTGCAGATTAGAGTGGGTTTCGGGGGCATGCAGTAAAGCTCCCATCAGAAATATTTTTCAATTTGTGTGGTTTCCAGATTACCAAAAAGAGAAACTTGAGAGGACATAAATGGTGTTTTCGTATGGTACCAGGTCTGGCAAAGAGTTCAACAACACCAGAAGTGAAAGATACAGCTGGGCAGACAGTAAGGTTTTAGCTTGTAGAGTCCTTTAAAGATCCTGAATTATGTTTACTCTGTTTAGGGATCACAAACCTGGCCAAGACAGGTGAGAAAGTTTATTCCCCTGTAAACAAAATCTCAAGAAGGAATGAGCTTTGATTTCTCCAGGTTCAGAACAAATCCAAACTTGGTCAATGTGGACCAACAGCAAGAATATATGATTTAACAGACTTTTCCTGCTGTTATATAGGAGTCAGTCATGACAGTAATGAAGGAGGAGGCAAATCCCAGTTACCTCAGAATTTGTTCAAGGGGAAAAGGTCAATGATGGTGAAAAGGTCAATGATGAGCTTCTGTCTGTCACCTTTTTCTACCTAAACAGATACAGGAATAGAAGGTCGGTGATCTGATGTTTTGTACCCTCTCTATAGCATCCTTCTGCAGAATGGTGTGCACCTCTTTACTTTGGTTATGTTTGACTGATGGGACAAGATGGGGTTACTTTGAAGAGGAAGTACTTTTAAATACATACTTATGAACCCACCCATCTTCCATAAAGCCAAACCAGGCCTCTGAAGAAAAAGTCAATCAGACTCTGATTTTAAAGGCAGAGGTATCCTTCGCAGGAGAAGTATGGAAACCCTGGGATCAACCCTGCACACTCAACTTGCCTTTCCAGGTTCTCCACCTTGTATACTATTGCAGAAGGGATTTGAAAGAGTTATGTTTACCAGGCTGCATGCCCTTTGGAACCTGGGCCCTCCCATGACTCAACAAGGTTGATTTTTTTCCTGGCCACTTTTGATGTGTCTGAAGCTGCAGCAAAGGATTTATGTCAATGGTCCTTCAGACAGTGAGAGGTGATGGAAGGGATGATGCCTTCAAACATGGTTTATGCTTAAAGAAGAGTGGCCCCAAGAAGGATTTTACTATGCACTAGTAATACCTTTGACATATCTATAGAACCAATTCTGTGGATATAAAGCATATCTACCAAATATGACACCGCTGTAGACAAGGCATGTCTTGATGTCTTAGCAACTGCTTCCAGTCAACTCTGCAAAGCAACCAGTGATAAAGTCTCTTCCTTCAAAAGGCTGAAGGAAGCTGCTGTGAACGGGTCTGCATATAAAGTTGATGTTGCAAGCAACCTGGTGTCTCTAAAATGTCTACGATCATCACATGGAAACAAGCAAATGAAAACATTGTAAACAAATTTTTCAGCAATTTAATTTTCTCAGTGAATACTTACTCAAATAACATTACGTTAGGAATATTAGACTTCTACCTCGCGAATCCAGCCCTACAAAAAGACAAAAATCATCTTTTCCTGTCAACATCATAGACTAAGGGCAATACCTCTTGCTCATTATCTCCCCTTGCCATGGTCAGGCATCACTAGTTTTTAGATGAGTGATATACTAAAGAAGATGTTCGCATGACAGGGTGGGTGGGAGGGGTTTAAGTATTGTGCTTGGGCAGGTATTCTCTGTAAAAAATAATTTACTGAAAAATCTGCTTTATGCTTCAAATATGTTCCCCAATCACATGACGTTAGAAGAATAGGTAATAGAAGGAGGGAATGCTGAGCATCCAGCTTCTACCTCAGGTATTATCTAGGGAATGATGGCTGGATTCCCCATGCAAAAACAATAACCTGTTCTCCTAATTACATAAGCAACACAGCCTAGGGTAACTTGACCTAAGACCCTTGCATATGGTTAAGAAGATAAATATTGAAACATTCTTACCTATAAAATTTCAAGGCAAATCCAGCAAAGCTGATATGCTGTATTGATCATTTTAACTGGGCCTGGTGGCCATCTGTGCTGCCACCACCGGACCTACCAGATTCAAGGTTTGCCTCTGAAATCCTTAATCTCAGAGACAAAGGCTCAAGAATGTTGTCTTCATCAGTAATCTTCATGAGGCAACTCTGATCTTTTGAGACCTCAGAGTGTGCCACAACTTGTCTCTGTGCCATTCAAGTAGTGTTTCAGTGCACAAACAGGATCTTGCATGGCCACTGCTCTCGACTGACTATGGAAAACAGTCAAATGATGACTCTTTGATTACCGATAGACAGTAACCTATTTTTGGCTATGAAGCCTGGATGTTGTCTAGAGGGCCACCTAACCATTTAATCTGAAGTGAAGATAGCTTGGGTCAACAGAAAGGGCATGCAATTCACTAATCCTGCATGCAGAAGCTAAAGCTATCTGGAAACATGTCTTGCATGATTGTAACTTTAGCGAAGAAGCTCAAATTTATTCAAACTGAACCATGTTAAAACCCAAGACAGATTCCATTATGGAAACAGAGTGAGGGATCTGAGCAATTGAGATCAAAATTGGCTAAAAGACCCAACAGGATTTGAAGATGCCCAATATCACATCTACCATGACGCCAGAATATGTCTGATATCATGGAGTGGTAGCCTTTGATAGTAATTGGGACCAACTGTTTTTCCTTGAAGAGCCAGACAAAAAAGTTAGCCAGTTGAGGGACTGAGGCACTTAAAGGGACAATGTTATTGGTATGGCACCAGTCCCTGAAACATACCATTTTACCTCTAAGCCTTCAGAGTGCACTCTAGATTCTCTCTACAATTGAAGGTTTAAACTGTTTGTCTCACAAGGCTGCTTTCATGGTCTGGGCTGGGAAGGAACACCTGTGAATGTGGTTGCTTGAGAAGATTTGTTTTGGCTGGAATCCTCCTGGGCAGATCATCACTGAATTTAGTAGACTGGTGACCCAGGACTTGTTCCATGTGAGAGGGGCTATCAGAATCGTCTTGCATTTCTGAACCTGTAACGTCTGTGTTATTTTGGGTATCAGGAACATGAGATGGTAGGCAAATGCCAATAACCCCTCCCAAATGATTGACAGCACATCCACAGCTCAAGCTTCTGTGTATGGGACAGGAGAGACAAAGGTGGGTAACATGTGATTCCAAAGGTCAATCACTGGACACCCCCAAAGTTCACAGATCTATGTAAAGACTAGACCATTCCATGTGAAGGACTTGACCTTTCCTGGACAGAGTGTCAACCAAGACATTGAGCCCATTGGTAATGTGTCTGATTTGTATGTTGATATGGAGACTGTCACACCAATGTATTAACTCTAAAAATCAGAACACACTGGTTGGATAATCTGGTGCCCCTGTTTGAGGAGATGGGTCACCACCACAGAGTTGTCAGACATAATGAAGACTGTTTTGCCTGAGAGTCAATCTTTCCTGAAGTGAAAGGCATTGATGACTGCCTTCATTTCTAGAATGTTAATGTGAAGAGGCTGCTTCCCATGAACTGCTGATAATAGTGAAGTCCAGCGACAGGTAGGCAGCCCAACCATATGTACTGGCATCAATACATACCATTATTTCCACTTGGGGCTTCTCTGGTAAGATCTCCACTGGTCCAACTGGGCTGCACCAGTGACACAGGAATGATCTATCTCTGGCATATCACAACTGTTTGATTGAGAGAACCTGAAAATGAACACCATTGTGCTAGCAGTATCATTTGTAATGGCTGCATAAAACGATAGCAGAATGGGATCCAGTGCGCTGCCACATTAAATAATCAGAGGAATTGCAAGAACTCTCTTTGAAATCCAAGACATGTTGGAAACAGACTTGATGATCCTAATTACACGAACATGAGGAAGTAATACTCGATTCAAGTTGGTAATAAATTCTATAGCCAGATGGATAAAAGGCTGGATGGATGGAGGTCAGACTTTTCCCAGTTCATTAGAAAACCAAGATGATTAGAAAGTGAGAAATAAAATCATTTCTGCCTTAGACAGAACTAACTATATGTTTTTGTTGGATGTCATCCACGTATCCTGCCATTGTTATAGATGAAGTCGACTGGAACAGGGTGAAGACACAATCCATAACCCTGGTAAAAAGCCAATGGTGGAGGTCGCAGCCAAATGGTAGGAACAAACGAAGGAGTTATTTCATTGTATTTCTGGTGAAAACCCGATGCTGATATGATTTTCCATTCAGGCAGAATAGCAATAACAAATTTTTCAAGATGGCCTCTGTGGCAGCCACATTGGACATCAGACTGGTCCTATTGTCATCTAGACATCACAAGAAGTCTTTGAGTGAAAATCCCAAACTGATATCAGCATTCACCAGAATGGAGTAGCAATAACAAAATTCAGGATAGCAACTGTTTTGGCAATATGTGTATGATGTCCAAACAGAATTATTATCATTTGCGACCAACTAAACCAAGGGATGAATATATGTGTAAAGTTTCATGGAAATCCTCCAAGTAACTTAGGAAGAGTAGTGATAACAAGGTTGTGCTAATGGGCTGACAGGATAATGGATGATGGACAACAGACCATCCCATAAGTTCTCTTGTCTATGACCAGCAGAACAAATACAAATGAATACCAAGCCAAGACTGGAATGAAGGTCAAGCTCGATGAACTCTGATATCACCCTCTCTAATAACTCTATATGAGTGTTCTGATATGTAAGTTATCCAAGTTTATGTACAAAGAAAGTTCTTGTGACATTTAAAACAAAAAGAAGAATGTAATGACCATCGTAATGCACAGCATGTGCAAAGTGGGTGGCCTCTAAATGATCTCGAGCCCTTGCAGGCTTGGAGGGTTTGAAGTGATCTGTGTCACAGAATGGGCAGTGAACCAGACGACATCGGCATCCATCTTTCTGACATTTTTCCAGTTCTATGGATTTTCCACTCTGTATTATAGTCATATCCTCCTGCAAAGAAAATGTGTAAATCATTTATTTACTGAAATGTTTATAAATCTATCTATTAAGGGATGAATTTAAATTTAGTAATGCATTAAAGAAAGACAATGTTTGCTCTATTTTCCACAACTGAAGCACGCTATGATTTGTAACGGGATACCAATTTTCATGTGGTATGATGTTGTTGTTGTTGTTGTTCTAGGGTTTAACGCCATTTTTCAGCACAAGATAGGCCATATATGGCACCCAATATAACTGGTGGAGGAAGAACCCTGGAAAACCCAAGAAAGAACCACCGACCCACGAGAAGCTACTGGCAGGCTTTCCCATGTACCCACGCTAGCCGAGCCTTGGACTCGAACATACGCAGACAGAGGTGAGATGGCAGTGATCCGGAACGGTGAGTGCTTTAGACCACTCGGCCACTCAGGGCCCCTCATGTGGTATGAATATATGGGAATGCTATAGCTGTTACAAGCCACAAGTTTAAAGACACAAGTCTGTTTCTTCCATGGAAGAAATAAGACTGCATTAAGTTCCAATGAAAACATCATTTTTGGTAAAACTATGAAAATTCATATACACAAAAAATGAATTCACAGATTTTAAAGTGTTTCCATGTGGAATGGTACCTTAAGCAAAATCGACTGACATGGAAAAGGTTCCATCTACACCTTAAACAATTCAAAGTGTTGCAGCTAGGCAGGTACAGAAAGATACATCCCAAATCTGCAAGCCCTGCCTCTGTCTATCCTTTGAATGGTGCTCAACCCAATTTTATTTGTCAGACTACAACCCCATCTCTTCTCACACCACTGTCTTCTGGATTGGCATGCTATCTCGGTACCATGTTGTTCTGTGTTCAGAAATTGACCTTTTTTATATGGATCGCTAGGAAACCCCAAAACCAATGTCTACTTAAAACAAATGTTTGTTGATGATAAATTGTTTCATTTATTGATATTGTAATATAATAAATCTGCTAATTATGGTTAGACCTGCTTTTGCTTATCCTTTCAGAAATAGATGTACCATAAAAAAACGGGTATGTTAGTATTGTTATCACATGTTATAATTATGTGTGGGTTTTTGTTGATTAAATGTCCTGTCTTCTACAAGTATTATGGTAGACAAGCAGTCACAGTTATCTAATATGTGTTCAAAACCAGTATTTAATTCATAGAGTAAGGTAATCAATCCAATTATCTTTTCTGATGTTTGTTTCAGATCTCAGATTTTCATTACTGAGATAATTGCTGGCTAAGGTGCATGTATCACTATGATTAATATTAGATCATTATGTCAAAGACAGAAAAACCATATGAGAATACACATATTACTTTCTTTATAAACATGACATTGTATAAAGATTTCATCTGATTAAACTGACATACAATTAGCAACATAGGAAAAAGTCATTACAAATGTTTAATATGTCATAATGTAATGGAAAATTCTTATTATAAACGAAAAAGTAAAAGTTATTTGACTTAATGATAGTGGGGAGAGTCAAAGAGTTCTTGCCAAAACAATAGATGATGAAAAGACTGAAACAACATCATAACTGATAAAGAATTAAGAAATATTGATGTTATATTGAAATAAGAATATTCTTTTGACAAAGGAACCATTTGATAATTAATGGTACTTTTAAATAAAGATATAATATATTTGGAAGTTACATGTAGCTTTCTTACTTCTTACACATACTTCTCACAAATATAGTCCCCTTCTTGAAAGACCACCCCTCTTGAAAGGCCACCCCTCTTAAAAGGCCACCACTCTTAAAAGGCCACTTCCCCAGTGTAGAAAGGGTTACCTTATAAGATGGGGACCACTGTAACTCTAATTATATTTTTTTTTAAAGCCCATTTTCACCTGCCATCTCATTTGTTCTCGCAGTCGATTGATTGCTCTGACCACATTTCTATGAACTGGTCTGCTCATCTCACAAAGTGATGAGTTGATCTCTCCTTCAATCACTCGATCCACCAGAGACTCAGCATCCTCCAGTACATTTACCTTGGCTTCTTGTTTTGCCTTGAATGGATTAACATAGTCATCATAATGTCCATTGGCATCTCAGGTATGACCAATATGTCATAATTTGTGGGAAGGAACAAAGGCTTTGATGGGTTTATTGTTCACATTTCAGGATTTTTAAAAAAAGAACATTATAAACCAAATGTCATCACACTTCAACAGATACAACATATGTACTGAATATTTTGCATCTTAAAAAGAATGTTCAAAGTTAAGTATACACTGAACAAGATCCTCAAGTGGGCCTGTAATCACTCACCTCTCTAAAATTACTTCAAACTGACCATTCACTAAGCTGGATTATGTATTATGTAAGATCAGAACACAGTGTAAACTATTTTTCAGCCTGATTTTCCCTATTTTATAGCTGCCTCGCTTGGTGCTCATAATTAAGAGGTAAGTGTTAGGACTGGTCAGCCTGGTGTCAGGATAATGTGACTGGGTGGGACATCATGCTACATGTCTGCAGCATGATGCCCCTGTACAAGGCATCACTATAAACTGCCACACTGCAGACATGGTAGCGATATGACTGAAAAATTGTTAAAGCTACACCAAATATCCAAGTCACACACATACACTATTTTATTATCATCTGATTATTTTCAAAGACAAAGACAGGGTTGAAAAATCTCTAAGACCAAATACTTTATTTATCCAGAATAAACGTTACTCATCCAGTTATAACAGAAATAAAAAAAAGCCAATCAAGTTAACAACTTAATTCATTCTGTGATGGGTCACCATTCTAACACCTGGTTTAAGTAATTACAAATTGAGACCAGTCTGCTCTACCTCTGGAAAGCATGTTTAATTACTGAGGGCAAAATATCTGTATGTGCTTGATCAAAACAAATGGAAAAGAAACTTCTGATTTGAAAGTACTGAATTTCAACAAGCAAAGTCGGCAACATTTTTGATAGAAAATCCTTTGTATTAAAAATAATACTGTTCTGTCATGAATTATAAATCACCTGATCATGCTAGTAATTGGAAAATTTAGCAGATCACCACAAATGTTTACTCATCATTTAAGCAAAGTGCTTTTCAACCCATGCGAGGGAATAAATAACAGGCTTAGACCTCACTCATAAATGAACTTGTCAAATGTCTGATACAAACCGTTTTATATAGTTTTATAAAAATCATGAAAATTATAGTCTCTTGAGAGATAACAAGCCCAGCCAATCAAATGCAAATCACATCATCAGCATATTCAGATTTCATATATTATAGAACATAAGAACATGATATGAACTTATTTACCAAGCCAGTGCAAACCTAATCAAAATTCAGTCACCAGTCATAACAAGCTCAGCTAACCAGCTACAAGATTACCTAATGAATTCTTGCTCATATTCAAAATCATACAGCCTGATTCTGTAAGACTATTTAACAAGTCTGATCATATATGATTATATATTATAGATTATATATGCTGTAAGACTATTCAACAAGTCTCATCAGATCACCATGCAGCCTGATGCTGTAAGACTATTTAACAAGTCTGATCAGATCATCATACAGCCTGATTCTGTAAGACATTTTAACAAGTCTGATCAGATCATCATGCAGCCTGATACTATAAGATGATTTAACAAGTCTGATTAGATCATCATACAGCCTGATGCTGTAAGACTATTCAACAAGTCTGATCATATCATCATACAGCCTGATGCTGTAAGACTATTTAACAAGTCTGATCAGATCATCATACAGCCTGTGGCTATAAGACTATTCAACATGTCTGATCAGATCTTCGTACAGCCTGATGCTCTAAGACTATTTAACAAGTCTGATCAAAAATGATCAGAAACAGAGCTGCTAAGGTGTTGACAAGCCAATCGGCTGCAAGATTATATCATTATGCTGTATGGATCTCACTCACAACTATCAATCATTGGAAATCTTGATGACATAAACCTATTTACTAGAGCTGGATACCACAAAAAATTAGGTACCAGAGTATACTGTGGTATTTCTGAACATACTGCAATAAGTACCATGGTATACCAGAATTATGTTAGGGACCAACAATGTAATGTTCAGGGGCAGTGACCTGACAATTTTTTAATAAAAAAAGCAATTTCAATCTGTCAACAGCTGTAAAAATATATTGTGCTGATTTATTGCACATGACAACCATCACAGTATTAGAAGAAGAAAAAACATCCTGAGATAAAAGAAAATATTTCAGATGAAAGAAATTCACAGCCCCACCCCTCACCTAAGAGTAGATGAATTTGCTATATGTATGCTAGTAGCTGTATACACTGTACTCTAAAAACTAACTAAAGCAAGGTGATTAAGCTTATGCTATAGCAGACACCCTGTGAAAAGCATTGTGCTGACATTAGAGAGATTGTTGATAAAAACAAACTGTTGATACTAAAGCCTACAATTTCCTAGCTACATTATTGACATAATGGACAGGGAAACAGTGAGTGGGATGCCAATACCTGGGTAAACATCCAAGAAATATAAAATACGCTTACTCAACAAATTAGAAAATATTTAGGTGACTTCAGAAATTGCATAAGCATAAAATGAGTGCTCTCTAGAAAATCTTAGGTTTATTTGCAGTCTTACAAAGGAATGTATGTACTTCACACATTAACATACAATAGTAAACAACTTACAAATTACTTCTTTTTTTCTAACTCTGAAATTTTTCTGCTTGGCCTGAATATGTTTTACAGCATCTAATTTGGCTATCAAATTTCCATACATGACATGTGTGCAACATAAGATTAAAGGATCATAAAATAAGATTATGTTTATAATATTTAAATTAATTTGTGACAATACATCTGTTTTGTTAAAAAAATAATTTTTTTAATTATTTTGTCATGAAAAATGAAAACATACTGTTAATATCATTAAATTTGTAGCAAGATTACTCAGGAATTCAAGTACATTCCTTGCCGACAGAAACTATTGATGTACCAGTACTGAGAAAAAGTAATGTGGTATGTACCACTGGAATAAATTACCATGGTAAACTGATATCACTGTGCACCGGTATTATTTATCAAGTTTTATCAAAGCAGAGTCAGAAAAATTCCATCTCATGTGGAAATGAAACTTGCCCAAGCAAATGCAAGATCACCATATTAATATGCACAGGTCTGACCTGAAATAAAGACTTTTCAGCTAGTCCAATACAATTTGGGTCAGAAATACTGTCTTTCAAGTAGTAAGAAGCAGCCAATAAGGTTCGATAATATGCACAGATCAACATATGTGTGTGTGTGATTTGGATTTTTAACATAGCTTTAATAATTTTTCAGTCATATCACTACGATGTCGCAGTGTGAGTTTATAGTGATGTCCAGCACTGGGGCATCATGCCGCAGACATGTAGCATGATGTCCCACCCAGTCACATTATCCTGACACCAAGCCGACCAGTCCTAACACTAACCTCTTGATGCTGAGCACCAAACAAGGCAGCTGTTAGTACCATTTTTGTAAGTTTTTGGTATGACTTGGCCAGAGATCGAACTCACAACCCCCCACAGCCAAGGCAGGCGCTCTAACCACTAGGCCACCGGAGCGGTCAGATCAACATATAATAACTGGATTAATCTGACATCTTTGTGATATTCGCCTATGAACCATGTTTATTCAAAACTGGATCATAAAGATGCTAGAGTTTTGACGGACAAACCCAGCCAATCTGAAGCAAAACCACCTCATTAATATGCATGGATCAAGATTATAATCCTAACGATTCAAAATCTTGAAAATCTAAGTCTAATTAACAAGTTGGATCAAAACTGAATCAGAAATACAGATTCTGGAGTGAAAACAAGCTTAGACAATCAGATGCAATATCACCGTATTAATGTGTGGATCTCACATGTTATTAGAAATGTGGCTTCCAGAACAGTACCTAGCTCAGTCAATCAGACACAAGATCTCATCAATATGCAAGATCTCATCCATAGGCATAGATTTTCAAACATATCTGAGATCTTGATGATAAAAGCAAATGTTCCAAATCTGATCAAATTTGGATCATAAATGTGCTCTTTAATGTAGCAAAGCCAAACCAGATGCAAGATCACTTCATTAATATGCATGTATCTTCCTTATAATCAAAATCATTTCGATCTTTGACAATATGAGCATTTAATCCAAGTCCAATCAAAGTCAGAAAAGATTCCCAGTCCAGCCACTCAGTCCAAGTCCAATCAAAGTCAGAACAGACTCCCAGTCTAGCCGCTCAGTCAAAGTCCAATTAAAGTCAGAAAAGACTCCCAGTCCAGCCACTCAGTCCAAGTCCAATCAAAGTTGGAACAGACTCCCAGTCTAGCCGCTCAGTCAAAGTCTAATCAAAATCAGGACAGATATATGACTCTCAGAGCAGTAACATGTCTAGCCACTCAGACTATCTCATTAATATACATGGATCTTACTGAATTCATCCAAGATCTAACCCCACATTCCAGGTCTGCTCAAAACTGGCTAGACATATGGCCTTCAGTGTGGTAGCAAGCACCTGCTGATGGACAGATTATAAACCAAACAAGACACTGTACACAAGGCTATATCAGCTGACTATTTATTGTCAACTCGAATGTGATTCAAACAGTTACATTTAGTGCCTTAAGTTTTTAAACCACAAACCTATCAAAATTTGAAAATAACTGTGCTATCACAGTCAGAAGTTGTACCAATGAAAACTTGATTTTTACATCAAATGTGGCAGTCAACGTCACGTGAGGCAGGACAGTATAATCATGCATGAGTATTCCTCACAGAAAAGCATGGACCAATTATGATATATATATATATATATATATATATATATATATATATATATATATATATATATATATATATATATATATCAGACAGAGAGAACAAATCAGAGTGTTATGACCTGGAACAAGACTGAACATGACTTGCTGATTCCCTGGCACAAAGTTCAGTCCCCTTGGATTTGATTTCACTATCCTGTGAACAAACTCTTTTGGATGATTCTTTTTCTCACCCATCACATGATACATTTTAAACAAAAGGTTCACAGAATATTTACAGTACAATTTATGTGTTCGAAAATATACATCAAATTATGTGAAGTTAGAAATGTTACAGTGGTAGCAGGTGAACCCAGCCCGATCGGCCCAGAGAAAAACATAGGATAACTCTGTCCAGTGTGCCAAGGATAGACGAGTCCAGCCAAAGCAAATAAGAATTTCTGCCTCTTTGACAAAACTCTCATTACCCAAAAGAATGCCCTAATTTAAGAATAATTGTGTATTGCTCATGGAGATGCTATCAGTAACAGCGTTTCTGAACCCTTATATATATATAGTGCTGAGAAATAAGTTTGATACAAAAACTTTACATAGTCTGTAAAACATGAAATATATCATACCAAGCAACTTGTGAACTGAACATGTGTTAATGACAGAGAATGCTCTCACCAAATGTCATCACTTGAATATGAATAATGCCTGAGAAACAGAACTTAAAACACCTATTTTGGCAAATCATGGCCCTTTAACAACCCTTGAATAAAGATTTTAAATGAATGGGTTTTCAGAAAATGTACTGAACTTTATGACAAGTGATCAAAACTTCATGAACACTGGTCAGTGATGATCCTAAGATTAAGGAATATAAACCACCCTATTATGAAAGCAAAATAGATGCATCAATACAATAACATGACCCAAAGTTTTAACTAAGTGGTATACCAACAATAACACTAAAAAAAACAACAAAATCAACATCACTAACAGAGAAACTGCATTAGCACCTATTATGTAATGAATATGCTAGTCAAGCTAATAACATTAGACATACATAATATAGTCTCCCTTTACAGTAAATATGGTTGTTGTTGTTGTAGGGTTTAACGCCATTTTTCAGCACACGATAGGCTATACATGGCAGCCAGTATTAATGGTGGAGGAAGAACCCGGGAAAATGCCGGAAAGAACCACCGACCCACGAGAAGCTACTGGCAAGCTTTCTCACATACCCACACTGGCTGAATCCGAGACTCTAACCTACACAGACAGAGGTGAGATGGCAGTGATCCGTAGCGGAGAGCTCTTTAGACCACTCAGCCACTCGGGGCCCCAGTAAATATGGTAGTCAAGCTAATAACATTAGATCTAAATAATATAGTCTCCCTTTTACAGTAAATTTGGTAGTCAAGCTAATAACATTAAATATAAATAATAGTCTCCCTTTACAGTAAATATGGTAGTCAAACTAATAAATAACATTAAATATAAATAACAGTCTCCCTTTACAGTAAATATGGTAGTCAAGCTAATAAATAACATTAAATATAAATAGTAGTCTCCCTTTACAGTAAATATGGTAGTCAAGCTAATAAATAACACTAAATATAAATAATACTGTCTCCCTTTACAGTAAATATGGTAGTCAAATAAATAACACTAAATATAAATAATATAGTCTCCCTTTACAGTAAATATACTAGTCAAGCTAATAAAGAACATTAAATATAAATAACAGTCTCCCTTTACAGTAAATATGGTAGTCAAGCTAATAAATAACACTTCAAAAATAACTAAAAGACACAGACTCTCTACACAGTAAAATATGGTAGTCAAGCTTATAAATAACACTTGAGATAAGACTAAAGAATAACAGTGATATGACTAACAGACATAATCAACTTTTACAGTAAATATGGTAGTTAAGCAAAAGAAAAACACAAGATATGACTAACATTAATAAATAATGTCTGAAATATGACCAACTTAATCTTTCTTTATAGTATATATACTACAGTTGTTTTCATAGGTCACTCACTATAACACTGTTTAAGAGAACATAAAAGTGTTTCATGATATAGGAAAGACCTTATACGTTACACAGAAAACTATAATTTGACAAGTATAATGTAAAGGGACCCATGGCTGTCCCGGTGTTATATATGGGACTGTGTTATACTTTATAATCAAGGATCACTGTATCTGTTATAATCAAGGACCACTGTATCTGAGGAAGAATGATGGAAACAATCCATGACTACCAGTGTTATGTATGGGACTGTGTTATACTTTATAATTAAGGACCACTGTATCTGTTATACTTTAAAACCAAGGACCACTGTATCTGTTATACTTTAAAATCAAGGACCACTGTATCTGTTATACTTTAAAACCAAGGACAACTGTATGTTATACTTTAAAATTAAGGACCATTGTATCTGTTATACTTTAAAACCAAGGACCAATGTATCTGTTATACTTTAAAATTAAGGACCACTGTATCTGAAGAAGAATGACGATAACAGTGTGTACCTTTGCCTTGACTTTGGTTGTAAGAACAGCTGTGGTGGAGCCTGGGTGATTATGCCCTTTGCGTCCATGGCGGAATTCATCCCCAATTTGTTGAACAGTGGCGGGACATCGTCTACTCTTGTTTCGGATGCTGCATGTCCAACGTACTGTGTCTTGCAGCGCAGATTCTGTTCTCTTTATAGACAAAACAAAACACAAATTTAACAAAGATATTATGCTAAATGGCAATTCTGTATATTTTGTACCAGTTTCTTATACTATTGCTCAGAGTTGGAGACCATGACAAATTCTGCCGCACTATTTCTGAACATACCATGATGCCTACCATGGTATGCTGTTATTATATTAAGAACAAAAATTAAATTGTCTGGGGTTGGAAAAAAATGTATAATAAAATAACACCATATTATATCCCTTGGATTATTAGAAAAATTATGAATCTTCTTGAGATTAAAGAAACCACATCATCTTTCCCCCACCCCAAATTAAATAGTATCATACAGTAGATGAATTTGCTATGTGTATGCTTATTGTTGTCCAAAAACAGTAACTAATGCAGGATGATTAAGCTTACACAACAGCTGGCACCCTGTAAATGAAGTGCTAACATTAGAAGGCTTGTTAATGAAAAGGAAATTCTATAGTAAATTATGTTTCTCCGAAAATACTCAACCAATCACCAGAACATTAGGAATTTCTTCTGCTACTTCTAGAATCCAGCCCTCCCATAGACTTAAAAAGTCTCAAATGTCTATACTTTATATAGACAGAGGGAATTATCTTTTACAGACTACTTTCAACTACTCGGCTAGTTGCCACACCCTATACCGGATATTGCCAGTTTTAACTTGAGCAATGTCTGAGACAGGATACTTGCATTGCGGAGAAGGTGGAGAAGGGATTTATAATACTGTGATTGGGTAAGTAGTTTTTGAGAAATATAATTTTACTATAAAAATTTCCCTTCTCTGTTAACACATTAACCTATCACATTAATACGTAAAAGGAGAAGGATATGCTGAACATGCAGCCTAACTAAAATTTTGCACCCTGTAGGGTCAAAAGAACTCTCTACATTTGAAGGTAAAACTCTCCTAATATTAGTTGTCACAACTGAACATGTGTATATAGATAAGCAAGGACTGTGGACTCCACACCTGATAAATAATTAAAATGGAAGGTTTTTATCTCAGGTGCATCCAGTGAAAGTTGACAGGTCCTACCCAAGGATGTGGCATGGTCTGGTGGCTGTCTGGGCAACAACTATGGGACCAACTAGATTAAGGGATCATCCTGGGCTTCGCCAATGTCGCAAACTGCAGGAAAAAATTCCTTATTGGTGACAAAATATACCATCTGGCAATTTTTTGGGCGACAACCTTTCTGGCTGTTTAATTTGTACATATAATCAAGGATTTGGAGTGGAGACTTTCAAAGGGACCAGAAAAGTAAGCCACAAACTTGGATAAACAATGCACTGGAATCTATCTGTTACATAAACAAATCCTTTGTTCGTATTGACAAACCCATCTTTACAGTGCATTGATACATCTGGCCTGAGTACTGTATGCTGTGATACACTCAGACATGCTAACAGATTATACCTACAGTTGACCTACCTCTGAAGACACGAACAGAAACAGCTACAATTAATTGAACGAATCCTTCTTTTTTTTTGTTTTTTTTTAAATGAACCATTAAAATAGTTTTGCTGAAACTTTAGAGAAAACTGATTACCTTTGAAGTATGGACTGATGTGTATAAATACAAAGCAAATGTAAAAAATCTCAATCAGAATTTTATACTGTCAATGGTGCAAGTTTATATCATGGGTAAACACAAGTTAGATGTTGCGAGTTCATAGTCTCATCCTAAAAATAAATTAACAAAATTAACAGCATTTGGATTTAGTGCAAATTCATCAGACAACACAGTCACTAAACCTGATGTTATACCTGACAGCCCAACATCATCTACATGTAGTGGTGGTAGTAATGCTTCAAATGCAACACCACATCATGATGAATGAGTAAAACGTTAACGAAAATTTCTCAACAGCTGGAAACTTGGGTGTCCTAGGCCAAGATATGATACAAAATTAAAACAGATGTTCTTTTATATATGTATCAAGGCACAATTCGTCAATTCATTTACAACTGGTTGTGATATTTTGAAGAAGAAGTGTGTCACCAAACATGAATCCAGGCAGGGTAAATAATATATGTTAATTTGCTCATTGATCTTTTACTTTTGCCATCAATCCTGTGTTACGACTCCAGGGACTTAAACTATGCAACAAGAAATAGCAAAACAAACAAGTTTTGCATAATTGAAAATAAGTTTCTCTCAAAATACAGGAATGAAAGAATTAAATTAAATCAGAGCATGGTGAATGAATTCCTATTTTCTAAAAATCCTTTCAATTCCAATAGTTTCAAGAAATCTGAATATGTTCCAATGAAAAATGCCCCTTCTGTGTTCACATTTCAAATGTACACAAAGATTTCCAAAGAATTCAAATATTTGGTGAATATATTTAGTTAATACCATACAGTTATTCTAGCATGTTATGCAATAAATAAATCTTTGCAAAAACCAAGTTGGGAGAATGAATCCGAAAACACACAGATTGGGACCTACCATCAAGAATTTATTTGGGCATATTTAAGCATGTTTTTCACTAAATATTCACCAAATTTTCAGGTCCAATACACATGAAATTCTCAAAAGACATGCTGTTTCTTTCTGTGGAGTACATTATTCCCTCCTTCCCCATTTCATATTCTGGTCAGCTGTGCCCAAACTGCACAACAGCTAAAGGTTACACTCAAGCTTCTTTGACATACTTCAAAGAATCCACCTTTCTACAGTGAGTGAAAGCACTAGTAATTGACTGACAAATAAACAATGCCCTTTTTGTTATAACTAACAATGCCTAAAATGGGTGTGAATTTATGTTACCAGTTCAAATGTGGCCTCAAGCTACCATACATGTGATAACTATTTCCCACATTTCATATCACACCATGTTTCCTTATTGTTAACTCATATATGCATATAACACTGTTTACTAAATAACATATTTATTCTGAATTAGTTTTTTTATGGGGCACATATGTTCTGTGATAAGTTTCTTCATTCCTTCTTTTAATTTAATGATGATCATTAATGCTCATATATACAGTACATTAATGCTAGCTGTTGACTCGTGTAAGTTTCATCGGTGGGAATGGTGATCCTAGTTAGCTTGTCAAGAAAAAAATCTACAGCATTCAGTGATCATTGTTGGGATTTATGAAGCAATTCACTACAAGCAAAGCATGAAAAGTGTGGCAAAAATAAATTTCTGAACTCTTAGTTGACAGAGATGAACTTTGTGAAGCTAGCCATAAAAGGGGTGGGGGGCATTTAATTCCTGAATGCATGAAATCGACGGTCACATTATACGTCACTTATCTTACATTGCAAAGTATGATCATAGAGTTTTGGTATCAAAATGTCATTAACTAAAGTTCCTTACAAAACTATTATCTAGAAAATAATAATCAAAATATAGAGTTGCTTCATATCCAATGTTTCTATTAAAACAATGAGAGAGAAAGAGAAAGACTGTAGATGTCAGGAAAGTCGATATTTTACATTTGATAATGCATTTATTTTAGGTGATAACAGTCATACCTATGCACTAATGGTGATGTGGGATGCAAAGATCATGGAAGTAGTGCAAAAGGGTCATGTAATGATTTATTTTGTAATATTATGGCTGTATTGTTTGTTGTCAATAAAGTAATAACTATCCAATCTTTTTCAATTTTCATTGCCTATTACATTAATAGACTTGGAAAAATATTCTCTGCTTGATCTGGTGACATTTTTTGAAAATTGACGACAAAATATTGAGGTTGGCGATTTTTCTGCCGACAACTTTTTAAAAGCCAGGACCATCCCTGCGATTCAACTTTGTATTTTTTAGGCCATGTCACCCAAAAGGAAACAGGAAGAAGTGGACTGAGCATGCCAACCAACTGATTCCATTATATCCTAAATTGAGACACTGTGTTGAGAGGCAAGGCTCATGGTAACAGCTCATATTTGATGAGTCGAAATCCTCATCAGACATAATTGTGCTATCCTTTGACAAAGTAATGTCTGGTTCATAGTGACAATTTCATATAAAATGGGTAAAAAATAGTGAAGTTACAACTATCTGAATTTAAACATGTTACAGTGAAAGCCTGCTATAGCACACTTCATTATTGCACCAATTCAGATATAATACAATTGTGGCATGGCTCCCGAAATGTGTATATTTTTTCATTCATGAAAAAAAAAAAGATTTTACAATAACTGAAGAAGTGCAAAGGTTTACCAAAATAAATAACAGCATGATTTAATAATCTGACAAGATGTAATGCATTCTTGAAGAAAGAATAGTCTTATCACTGCATCTTTCTTGATATGAATAAAGATGTTCAAAGTTTCTGATTGTGAATATTCATGCCCTTTTATCTTAGTTTAGTTTTGAAAGAAGTCAGTTCATTAAAAAGTTGATTAGTGTTAATCTTATTATCACTGAACTATAAAAAATAAAGCCAACAAGTCTTCTCCATTTTCTTTCAATGCATTCTGTGTACAATTTTTGCTCAAAGGAAAGAAAAGATTCTCATCCAATGTATAAATCAATTAATTTCAGTAAATGCTAATCAAAGAAGTTAATCTCACTATTTAAGGTTCCAACACGTGCATTTGGCTTTTGTGGAGTTATTAATATTCACACAGTGGGTTGACCAATGAATACTATACTGCATTTACTATAAATAAGACCAAGCTTAACAATTACACTAGCTGTAGTCATTAAAACAAACAGGGGTCAACTAGTGAGTATTTACAACAGATAACGGGATAGAGAAACAGATTTTACTGTTCCGGATTAAGTCTGGAGTTATATGAAATCAGCTCCAAGATTTAGTGTTCATATGTCAAGCAAGCAGAGATTTAGTGCTCATATGTCAAGCAAGCAGATTTTTAGTGTTCATATGTCAAGCAAGCAGAGATTTAGTGTTCATATGTCAAGCAAGCAGAAATTTATTGTTCGTATGTCAAGCAAGCAGAGATTTAATGTTCATATGTCAAGCAAGGAGAGATTTAGTGTTTGTATGTCAAGCAAGGAGAGATTTAGAGTTCGTATGTCAAGCAAGCAGAGATTTAGTTTTCGTATGTCAAGCAAGCAGAGATTTAGTGTTCGTATGTCAAGCAAGCAGAGATTTAGTGTTCGTATGTCAAGCAAGCAGAGATTTAGTGTTCATATGTCAAGCAAGCAGAGATTTAGTGTTCGTATGTCAAGCAAGCAGAGATTTAGTGTTTGTATGTCAAGCAAGCAGAGATTTAGTGTTCATATGTCAAGCAAGCAGAGATTTAGTGTTCGTATGTCAAGCAAGCAGAGATTTAGTGTTCGTATGTCAAGCAAGCTGAGATTTAGTGTTCGTATGTCAAGCAAGCAGAGATTTTGTGTTCGTATGTCAAGCAAGCAGTGTGATGGTCTAAGAAAGCTTCTAACCCAAATTTATAAATTAACTTACCTACCATTTTAAGTGGAAACAATAGTACCGACGCCTGTTCTATCAACCATCATACATACCTGAAAGAAGTTTATGGACCAAATTGTCATCAGATTTGGTCATTGCTACACATGTAAAACAACCCCCACCACCTTTCATCATAACCTTTTTTATTTTCTAGCTTCAAATCATTCATAAATGCACAGGAAACCGCCCTTCCAGTGTTAACACTGACTGGAACAAAAACATTTAAGTTATAGGGGTGGAAAGATCAGCTATTATAATCTAACATTCTACTCCTGCTTTTTGCTCTGCAGCAAAGCAAAGTCATAGTTATAAAACAAATGTTTCAATGAATACTGCATTTATTTTATTTATTTTTTCCCTGTCCTTTAGGGAATGACTCAACATTTTTTTTATGGAACTCACTGTGAATCCATACATCTGAATGGTTTACTCCCACACTGGGTTCAGGCAGTTTACATGTACACAAACCTATTGAATTCTTACCGCAAGAGCATTATGAGATCAATACCTTTGACCTTCTATGTAAATTTTCAGCTCAGATACATGTACTTTTCAAGCCTAAATAGAGTTTTCTTTTTAGAAACACTAATGTCTGAATTATGCATTTTACCGTGGGTCAGAAATCAGACACTTTGGACATGTCCAGCAAATATGAATGTTGCTGAGAAATACACCCATTTCATAAGCTTGTGAGAATGTATAAGCAAGAAATTAAATGTTGGGATTCAATGGGATCAAACAATTTTTTTTTTATTGTAGAAATTATGCACCTTTTTTTAATGGATTTACCATTATGGATAATAACAGATTCAGCTGGTGGGGACATGTACTTAACTATTTATGCTTGTGTTGCAGATTTTGCATACATAAAAATAAACATTTAATATGTAATAATGGTTTTAAGTACTTTTTGTTTAATATGGAACATTATCAGAAATGCATCAAAGAAGTCTATAGTATTGCACCCACATCTATCCACCTCATTTTGTTGGAGTGGGAATATGTACAATTTCCTACTGCTGACTTGTTCAGCTATAGCACAATATGGTATATAACATAATATCATTTTGCGGATCCTGGTCATCATACTATATCAGAGTTCTACTGTATATAGTAGAATTGGCCCTTGGTGTCTGACCATCAGTTAACCAGGCCACTTCATAGCCAAACATTAAGTAATAAATCACTTGTAGTAAAGTCTGAAAGTGGGCAGCAGTCCGTCAGAATTTAGTATAAATAATGACTGACAGCTGGTGGTAGGCAGGTGAATCCTGGGGACACGTCAGCTTACAAACATTTGCTAATTTCAATTTGACAATATTTCATTGTTTAGTCATTAATGCCCAACTCTGCTTCATTCCTATACCTTAACATTATAGGTGTATCCTCGACTATCTACAAGCTTCTTGAATCCTCTCTGAGTACCACACTGAATGATTTCATAAGTTATTCCATCATCTCCAATAAAAGACTGGTCATCATCCCTGAAAAAAATATCATAAATGGTTGAACATGTTTATGACAAATAGAGTGATTATTCAGACCCATGATAATCATTACATAGTGAAACCCCTCAAAACCAAGCCACCACCAAGTGAACCTAAATCCCCATAAGATTGAAAATTTTATTTGGACCTTTTCCGTCTTTAACATCATCATTTTTTTCCAGTAAACTGAAAACCCTATACTCTGAAAACCATGGAAATTTGCAGTCCTATATATAAATTTTACTAAAATGTCACCATGAAACCAAAAATGGAAATGTATTTTAGCTAACAAATACCGCAAAATGTTAATAAATATGTTCGAATAATGGCCAGTGCTCATGCATTAAGTAAAACAGACATGCTGGACTAGAACATTTATGGTTAGTTATACTGTAATAGTCTTCTTGGTCAGTCAGACATCCAGAATGTCCCAAGAGCATGTGAGATTTAAAACAATACCCAACATACACAAGAGATATTACGCCTGACAATAGGCTAATCCAAAGTCTTTGCACCTTAAAGAACAGTTTTTAAGGTAGATTGTTCATAGATAAACACATGTATATAAGCCAGTTAGGAAAGATTATGCTTATCTGCTTATTATCTAATCGAGATTGATGCTATTTGTTTGTATGAATGATTAATAGAATTCTATTTGTTTGTATAAATGATTAATAAAATGCTATTTGCTTGTATAAATGATTAATAGAATGCTACTTGTTTGTATAAATGATTAATAGAATGCTATTTGTTTGTATGAATGATTAATAGAATGCTATTTGTTTGTATGAATGATTAATAGAATGTTATTTGTATAAATGATTAATAGAATGCTACTTGTCTGAATAATTGATTAATAGAATGCTACTTGTTTGCAGGAATGATTAATAAAATGCTATTTGTTTGTATAAATGATTAATAGAATGCTATTTGTCTGAATGATTAATAGAATGCTATTTGTTTGCATAAATGATAAATAGAATGCTACTTGTTTGTACAAATGATTAATAGAATGCTATTTGTTTGTATGAATGATTAATAAAATGCTACTTGTTTGTATAAATGATTAATAAAATGCTACTTGTTTGTATAAATGATTAACAGAATGCTATTTTGTTTGTATAAATGATTAATAGAATGCTATTTGTCTGAATGACTAATAGAATGCTATTTGTTTGTATAAATGATTAATAGAATGCTACTTATTTGTATAAATGATTAATAGAATGCTATTTGTTTGTATAAATGATTAATAGAGTGCTATTTGTTTGTATGAATGTTGTTGTTGTTGTAGGGTTTAATGCCATTTTTCAGCACACGATAGGCTATATATGGCGGCCAGTATTAATGGTGGAGGAAGAACCCGGGGAAAACCCCGGAAAGAACCACCAACCCATGAGAAGCTACTGGCAAGCTTTCTCACATACCCACATTGACTGAATCTGAGACTTGAACCCACGGAGACAGAGGTGAGATGACAGTGATTCATAATGGAGAGCGCTTTAGACCACTTGGCCACTTGGGGCCCCTGTTTGTATGAATGATCAGTAGAATGGTATTTGTTTGTATAAATGATTAATGGAATGTTTTTTTTCTCTCCTTTTTTCTAATACTTGCAGTTTTATAAACAGTCCTGTGGCTTTGCTTTTAACACCTTGCTGATGGAGACAAAAAATTAGTATTCTAAAACTCATACTCACACAAATGATTTTTAAAGGAGAAATTAATGTATTTAAGTAACCATGACTGCCAATTGTCTCTACACACTGGTCAAGATGTCAGAATGACCAGCTCAAGTCATATAAGCAATATCCCTATTGTACAAATACACACACAAACAACATTCATACTTTGTCTCTCTCAAACTGCCAGAAAAGCATTACAATTTGGGGATTTCAAAATTAAGTCTTTATTCTGTCTTAAAACTAAGGGCTGGTAATGATGATAATGTGACTGTGCATTTACCTTGTGTATAAAAAGACACTGTTTCCAAGTTGATGATACCATCAGCAAACCAAAACCTCTCAAAACAGAACATTAAAAATGGTCTAACGGGTTTTTGCCTTTGAGTGGTTTCACTATCTTACCTACACTGGCCATTCACACACTGGTCACCTAGGGAATTATTTGACCATTCACACACTGGTCAACTAGGGAATTATTTGACCATTCACACATTGGTCACCTAGGGAATTATTTGACCATTCACACATTGGTCACCTAGGGAATTATTTGACCATTCACACACTGGTTCACCTAGGGAATTATTTGGCCATTCACACATTGGTCACCTAGGGAATTATTTGACCATTCACACATTGGTCACCTAGGAAATTATTTGACCATTCACTCACTGGTCACGTTGGGAATTATTTGACCATTCACACATTGGTCACCTAGAGAATTACTTGACCATTCACACATTGGTCACCAAGGGAATTATTTGACCATTCACACATCGGTCACCTAGCAAATTATTTGACCATTCACACATTGGTCACCTTGGGAATTATTTGACCATTCACACCCTACAAAACTTTTGGTTGTTATCACCCACACTGAAGTAAGTTGTTGGTAGGTTAGTTTACTTAGGCTTATTATAACTTAAGTTTGCTGGAATTGTGGAAAACAAGTCAGTCAAGACAATTATGACTGATTTGTCAGTCAAGGAAATTAAGAATGATTCATTAGTCAAAGCAGTTATGAAAAATACATCAGTATAGATCACTGAAAGGGTTCTTTAAGAATTGCATATTCCCTTATTTTCAAAATAAACTTACAGACACATATGCTAAATAACCATAAAAAGATAAATAAAGCACAGCTGACAGAGAATTTACTAAAAATAGATATAATTAGCACAGATACCTTTCAGTAGCAAAATAAGTTTTTGACTCCTAAGCGTTCGACCTTTTCACAAGGTTTTCATCACAGGAATGACTTCTGGACTAGCATCACATGATCAACTAAATGTTGATCATGTGACAGAATCTTTCTATAATAGGGCGGAAGTTCCAATCCGTAATCATGGCTTAACATTGGCTCAACCGCCATGATTTCAATAGTTTCCCTTATTATGGAAAGATTCTGTCACATTATCAACATTTAGTTGATCATGTGATGCCAGTCCAGAAGTCAACCTCTGATGAAGACCTTGTGAAAAGGTTGAAAGCTCAGGAGTCAAAAACTTATTTTGCTACTGAAAGGTATCTGTGTTTAGTCTTATTAACTGCAAACAGCTGTTGCAGGTAACAATATTCATTCTAGGAATAAATGTCATTTTTTCATCTGGATCCTAATTATCACTTGTTTATTACATGTTATTGCATATTCTTTGATAAATTTTCCAGTCCGACCTATGCGTGACACAAATTTGCCCATACTGTATGAGAAAGGCAAGCAGGACAAATATATGCCATTCAACATAAATAATGACAATGAATGAAATCACCATCTTTATAATGTGATTAGCATGGGTCAAGCCCGACTTGAATTTCGGGGAGAAATGACTCCTCATTTTTGAACAGATTAATGACGAGAGCTGATGAAATGGGAGCAAAGCAACAAATGTAACAAACATATATATACATGGCATGCTTTTACATTGGGAACCAAATCAAATAATATACACACACTATTTCCTTAGTGCACATCCATCCGTGTCTACAATGGTGCCAACAATGCCACAATTGCTAAAGGTGATGAAAACTGAAAGAAGTCAAATGGAAGTCACCTACTGTGCCCATGTAACAGAAATAGTTCAATATCTTCATTATTTGTCTGTGAACTACTGGTAAAAGCTATCTCTGACAAAAACTTTCATCCTTTAAAAAGAAATATGAGTTACATCCCTTTTCATCAGGGTCAAGGGTCATTCAATATTTAAAACTTGGCTGTAAAGGCAGGCAAAGTTATGCATGGGTCACAAAGAATACACACACAAATTCTTTTTATTTCCTATTTATCACAGGCCTCTATCATAAGCTGTTGTTTTTTTTTATCTCAGTGAGATGAGCAAATGGCTAATCCAAATATTATTTCTGAATTATGAACAGCTGTTTCCAAACCTAATTTATACAAGTTTGTCAACCAAAGAGTCAGTCTTCTATTTTACAGATATTTGTAAGCTGTCAATCAGTAATGAAATGAGTGTTGTGTCATGGTGCACAAAACAAACTTTGATCACTGATTATTTTAAGTCAGTGATAATTTAATTTATAGGATTGATCAAGCTGAGCACGCTACTGTTGAATAGTGCACATAAAACAGTCTTCAAAATGTAATAATAAGATGATGAATAACAATAATGATAACGATATTTGTTCAAAAACTAATTGAGATAGGAAAACCTGTGTACAAAGGCCAGTTTTGCCATTTCCCATCAGTGACCACTAATGACAGCTTTGACTTTATACAATTTGTCATTTAATTAGTGGATTATTAATTAAAATTCCCAGGTGAAGCTCATTTCAGGTGATTCAGATATTCACACATGTTAATACTTGAAGACTTTGTACAATATATTCACACATGTTAATACCTGAAGACTTTGTACAATATATTCACACATGTTAATACTTGAAGACTTTATACAATATATTCACACATGTTAATACTTGAAGACTTTGTACAATATATTAACACATGTTAATACTTGAAGACTTTATAAAATGTTTATTAAAATAATGTAAATGTCCATGGAAAAGATTAAAGTACAGTGCAGACGACAAAGCCAAGGTGGCAACACTATCAAAACAAATAAGATTACCCCAATGTATAATTTAAAATGTTGTGTGACCACCAAATTTGGATGATGGGGAATGGCGTCCTCTGCCCTTGGAAGCCTAAGTACAACAATGATTAGCAATAACTAATTTCATCATTACATAGTTCCCTACCATGACTGTCACCTAGTTTCAAATTCTGAACAAATAAATATATAAATCCGATCAAGGCTAAGACAACATTTGCTTGACCTATGCATGAAAATTCTGCTGGACAAGTGAAATTCTGTTATTGGCCTGCAGTTTTATATCATATTAAGGAGTCGGGATATAGCAAGCTCCAGTCGAGGTAAGTTAAAGTACGTTATGATTTTTCCACGCCTGTATATAGATGCATTTACCCATAGCTGTCCATAGGGTCTGAATCACAATCATCGGCAACATCTTCTTTTTCTTCAAGAAAAGGGTCACTTTTAACTGGCGACTTACTCATTGCTTCTTCATTACTTGATTGTTCTATTACAATGCCTGAAGAAATAACAATAATAATAATAATAATAATAACAATAATGGTAATAATAATAATAATAACTAGGGGTATCATGAATAATTTGCTCACCTCTCCAGTATGCCACCCCTAGCCCCATGAAATAGATGATTCTATAGTCAATCCAAAGTACTGAAAATGCGTATCTGTTGATATTTGGTTGTTATAAGATTAATGCCATTTTTCAGCACATAATCGGATATACAATGATGAACAGATTCGAAGAACCCTGGAAATACATTGGAAGAACCACCAACCAATGGGAAGCTACTGGCAAACTTCCCCATATACCCACACTTGTCATGCCCATGAGTCAGACCCATCTGGACAGAAGTGAGATGTTAGTGATCTGTAAAGACAAGCACCTGAGATCACTAGGCAATCTGGAGGCTCTTTGATGGCTTAAAGAGTCATGGAAATATGGTACCATCAATGTGATCAAAGGGATGAACATAAATTGCGAAATGTTGATAATAATGTTGTTTCTTATGTTATGTATACGTAATTTAATTATTTGTTTGTTTTAATTTTTTTTATATTCCATTACATGCTATTGTAATGTAATATTGTTTACTGGATTTGACATTTTCCAGAAATTCAGTTCAGTTCTGTTTGACCTGACTGTTATTGATACACACCTAATGATAGTAGCATTGTATCTAGTTTCTGACCCTGATTCAAAACCAGTGACAGTTTTGGTAAACAGCTTTTTTTTTAAATTATTTTTACTTCTTTCTCAGAGTAAGATTCACTAAGTGCAGCTTTAAAATAGTATATATTGTGGTAACCAGTGAAAATAATCATTCCCTCTTACAATTCAAATTCAAATTATGTCCCTTTAAATAGCAAAACACATTTTTTCATAATGGTCAAACTACAGAGTTAAGTATAGAAAAATGCCAAATATCAGAAATACTACCATCTATCCTTGCATTCTAAAACTATAAACTTAAATTTGCAATATGGATCACAGTTACCTTTATATTAATGTCTGGTTAGAAGGAAGTATAAAGTGAAAGTGGAATCTCACAAATTGAGGAATGTACCCTCCTGTTTTATTTCTTTTGCAGCCCAATAAAATTCAATAATACTGGTGCAGGTAGTTTATCATTATTAATAAGATAATAACATCCTTAGTAATTTTATCTTAAATGTTCAAAAGCAACTTTATTTGGGAATACTCTGTAAATAAATACAACTTACTGAATGTATGTGCCATTTGACCAGTTTTCACCTGCTATGTTACTGACTGTATCCTACATTCAATTACCTAAATTTCCATGCCATTCTAAGATTCCTTGCAAGCCTGAACAATAAAAATAGCCAGCAAATAAAGGTGGAGTCACCTGCTATCAATCTCTTACATCTACTGGAGAATATCAAAGAGACAATAGAACACACACATGTGACATAGTGACATGAACAAAGTTAGCAGTCTTTACCATACCATAAGAGATCAACAGTACGCACGTTTGACATATTGAGATGACCAAAATTAGGTCCTTACCATACCACAAGAGATCAAAAGCGCAGTCGCACACGTGAAATAGTGACACAACCAAAATTAGCAGTTTTACCATACCACAAGACATCAACAGCAAACACACATCTGTCACAGTGATATTACCAAAAGTAATACTGTAGTATCATTTATTTATGCTGGGCTCAATTTTCGTGGCTTTGTTTTTTAAAAAAGACTTTTTCATGGGTACTTAAATTCGTGGTTTTGCCTGACTAAGTTTGCATATTGGTAGGTATTTCATTTCATGGTTTAACCTCTACAAATAAAACAAAAAAAAGAATAAAACTATGCCAATGCTAACGGTAGTCACGTTAATGTTTCAAACACTACCACCTGTATGGGCACAAATCAAAGACCTGGCAAGTTCAATATTTACACCATGTTTTTGACCAAGTGAATAACATCAGTCAAAGCCGATGCAGTCAACAACACTAAAACATTACTTCCATCTCTATGAGCACAAATAAAACACCTGTCAAGATCTGCTTTAATTTTTTTTATAGTGTTTCATTAATAATAGTGTTTCAAGAAATAGTTAAAGTATTTTACAGGATTGTTGTTCTTTTGGATTAAAAATGCATGGATGAAATGAAATGTGCTTTCAGAAGGACTTAAACATTTCAACAACAGCTGTACTCGAATGAAGGATCAATTTGAATAAGTATTAAATTAAATTTTCATATTCTGTTATTTTGTATTATTTTTTCTTTCATTTTCATATTTTCGGTATTACATATTGCTATGATAATACAATGTATTTATAAAGTATTTAGGCAGTCACTATATTTGATACGTAAAAAAAAATTTCCCTTTATACATTATAAATTCAGATTTTTGTCCCTCTAAATCAAAGTCAAAAATAGTAAAGTAATCAAGAAATTTTTTGTCTCATTCTTGCAGTTTGCCTGCTTGTCCCAGCCAGGATATAACCAAAGTTCCCTCTAAGGCATGCACACTAGTGAGCGCCGAGCAAAGGCCACTGAGCAGACTGCGAAACCTACTGAGCAAATTTTTTTTATGGAAATTGTATCCTCAGGCAGGGTGCATCAAAGTGGGTGGGGGGTCATGAGTCACTTTCACACTGTGTAAGCTAGGAACGACATGCATAGTTCTCACTGGAGTTTCACGAGAAATCAAAAGAATTATCTCTGCACACAGAATACATTTATCTGTGCAAAGACATCAAACAAGCTGCGCGCGCAGGCACAGCTTAGCAGGAACATTGGATATAACACGCAATCTACAACCTAGAGAGTGTATGATTAAATAGTAAAAATTAATCTAAGATGTTAGTACATAAGATATTCTCACCCAAAACTATTTCTCCTGCTCGTTAATCCGTTTGCTTTGTCCTTGTCATTTCAGACAATAAAACAAGACTGTACTTCTCAAGACTGATTAATTCTACGAGGGGAACTATTCTACAACCCTGATATCTGTCTGGGAACACACACATACTCATTTAGCTTAGCTAGTCAGGTTTACTACTTTACCTGCCAAATTCCTTATCATTCCCATCGAAGTCAGAAAATTCTATCTAGTCTGCTTTTATTAATAACAATTCTGGAAAATATCATGTTATGACTCCCATTTCAAATGGACCACAACTTCCTAAAATCTTCTTTGGCTTGTCTCCATTCTTGTCACTATACCGCTATGACCACGCGTAATATTACACTCATGTCTGGCTCTAACTGTTAGCTAGAAGCCCCTAATTAAACTTCAATTGATGCACCAAACAGAAAAGATTAATTATTACATGTTGATAAAGCTATAGCAATCTTAGCCAGCACATCACACTTAATGTGGACGTGTCAAGCTGACCTCCAAAAGAATGTGCCATGATATTTTCTACAGAACTATTTTCTACAGAACTATTCTACATAACTTTGCACCATTACAACAGTACAAGCAGGCAGTGGAGTGAAGGGTACAGGGCTCTAGCATGTGTAATGGCAATGACCAGAGGATACACACACACATGCGTACAAACAGTGCCAGTCCCTACCATTATGGCACAAACCCCTGTGAATATGCATGCCTTTGATCTTACTGCTCAGTGGAACACTGGAAACCTCATTAATTCTTTGTTAATGGGTCAAGACATATTATCAGTATGGGGGTAAAATTGGTCCCCCTAATTCAATTTCATTTCACATTATTAGGATGTATCCCAACGAGATGCAACCATCTTTCAACACTCACTCACATCAAACCCCACTTGCTTAAATCTGTATCACCAGCCATGCTGTTCAGTTGAAAGTGCAATCTGAATGAATTTGATTGGTGGACTTTGAAGTCCCTTGTGATTTTGTCAATTCCAGCCACTAACAAATCCAGTGTCATGCTGTCATATTTACGTCACATATGATTTTGTCATTTCCCAATATTTTCTGTGACTGTTATTTTTTATAAAACTTGTTAGCTGTTCTGCAAATGTATCTTGTTTGGTTTTTATTTCTATTATATGAATCCTGATTGAAAAAGATTTACAAAATACAACAATCAATTCTCATCCAGCAGTCAACTCTGGAAATGAATTCAATGGTGAAAGCAGAATCTACTACACTATCATGAAAGTAATTTTTATTTTCCAGTGTTAAAAGGACCCAATGTACAGTACAGTCAGTCATTTGGTGGGTGAAAACTGGTCACATGACATTTTATTCAATCAGTTTTGTTTAAGGGGTTTTTTTTGGGGGGCGGGGGTAATGTACTCCCAAATAAATCTAGTTTTAAACATTACAAGTAAAACTGCAAATTAATGTGATCATTTAGAGTATGGTCAAACTGCATTGGGCAGAGTAAGAATAAAAACAAGATGGTACCACCAATTAAATTGCCAACAATCAGGTTTTCGAATGAAATCATTTTGTGGACATTACCAAAACTGACAGAGCACTTGCATTTGACTTTGTGCAGTGACAGAAAGCCTGGTTTTGGAAAATTATAAATGAAAAATAAAAACATATCCCAAGCATCATCTTTCAAGATAAAACACGCGATCAATTTTTTTTAAAGTATCTGATGATGCAGGCTACTGGGCAAAAAAAAAAGGGGGTTTTCCATTTTAATAGGCAAGTTTACATATGAATTTCGTAACTGTATATGCACACTAACAGGTACGAGTTGGTAATAAATGGAAGAAGAGGAAAACGTTGAAGGGTACAAGTTCGGTTCATATACAGATTCGGGTACGAATTTGGGAACCTAGTCATAACAGGTCGCCAAAATCGTACCCATTAATGAACCGAACTTGTACCAATCAACTTTTTACTGTTATATTGCAACATCGAAAATGTATTGATCGTCAAAATTCGTGTAAAATATACAATGATAATGTAAAAAATATCTACGAATAATATTGTGAAAGTACCATACTGGATAAATGTTTTGGTTTTAAATCGAAATTACACACAACTGGCTGTAAAAATGGCGCTTGATGAGTACAAAATAAACGCACTCCCAGGCGATGACGGGAGACAACTTGGAATAATTTCACAGATTGAAACAACCACTAGTCGCACTCTTTCTCGAGAAATTGGAAGACCTTGCACAGCGAGTTATTGGATCCATCGGGTTTGTTCAATGAGTACGTTGACGACGGAGAATGTTGTAAAGAATCATGTGAATAGTGCGTTTATGTGCTCAAATGAAGACATGAAGAGGTATACATTTTATATACCAGATTACAGAGGATCTGTACAAATCAAACCACAATGTCATTTTCTATTTTTGTAAAATACTTTCATCAGTTTTACGTGAATTTTAAAAGATGCTGTTTAAACAGGATCTTGAAAAACAACTAATACGTTATAAGTTTCTTTAATATATTCTATAAATTGATAAAAGTATTCTTCAGAGA
This sequence comes from Sinohyriopsis cumingii, assembly GCA_028554795.2. NCBI lineage: Eukaryota > Metazoa > Mollusca > Bivalvia > Unionida > Unionidae > Sinohyriopsis > Sinohyriopsis cumingii. Next base: position 6,466,271 of record CM068841.1, read on the forward strand.
GCATACAAGATATTAAATGAATAATTTAATGAAACAGCAGCAGGGAGGGCGAACCATACAAACGTTAGAAAGTTCCAAATGCCGAAATAAGATCTTTGGGAGGTTCTCCTGAGTTAGTCCAAATGTGGTTTCTGGTTGAAAACCCATTAATGGCGCTTCGGTTACAAAAAATGAACCAATTCGTTGTCGTCGCCCTCCCAGGGGAGGGCAAACCATACAAACTTTTAGAGGGCCTTAAATCGTAAACTGAGGTCTCCATCAAACCGAAAAAAGAGTCAATTAGAGGGTAACGATAATTACCCGGGGAGACCCCCGATGTTGCTATCGCTGCTTTCTAAACGATATTTTTGCGTTTCGATGGACCCTCCCTGCTGCTGTCAATTAAAAATTGTTACATCATAATATGGTGCATCCGGAATCTTACACAGCTAGAACAAGAAGAGGCACTTAAAAATACATCCCCGTAAAAGATGAGTTCAAAAACAACGTTCAGTTGCAGCAACAAGCACAAGTTGAATTCGCGGCCGGCACAGAACACTTGTTTAAACCCGTAACAACAGCTACTGAAAAAGCTGCAGCGACTACTAAAAGAGCTATATGGGGGAATATTAAGGATAAGGAGGAAAGAAAAAAGCTGGGTATTATTCCAGTATTAAAACAAACCGCTGAGCAGACTGAAAAAAAATAGCAGCGAGAACTAAAAAAACAAAAAAGATTTTAACGAGATCTTCCAACTGATATAGCAGCAGCTCAACCTCCGCCCGTCGGCGAAGAAATACTTAGGGGACGTTCATTAATTATGTCAACAATTTTTAGGCAATTTTGTACCCCCCCCCCCACTTGTCAACAACTGTCAAACTTTTAGTGATCCCCTAATAAAATTGTACCCCACACACACACACACACACACACACACAAACTAACAATATTTTATACGGCTGGCTTTTATGCTAAAAATAGAATTATGGAAATTAAAAGGTCTACAAATAAATTTTAATACATTTTTTTACTTGTTTAACAGATTTCAAATTGGCTATAACACTTTGAATTCATGAAAAAATCGAGAGTTTATATTCTAGCTTTCGTATATAGGCTACATCAATTTTACAGCACATGCAAATGGGGGGGGGGGGTTTGCCTGAAATGAACAATAGTCTGTTATTTGTAAGGCATTAAGGTTACTGCATCTGGTTGAAGAAGTTGTATGCTTATGTAGGCTACATAATTTATTTTATGTTTCCTAGGCTCGGTTATCCATCCTTGGAGGGATAGATCATGGACTATATATATATAGCATCTATACATATAACATAGATGCTATTTAATAGACGTCCATGGATAGCTATACTATTTAGATGTCTATGGCTCAGTGCAGTCTTTGAATTTAGTAACAGCTTCCCTTAAAAATCTGTCTACAGTCTACAATCTACATTGAATAAAACAAAATATGATGATGCAAGACTATGACTTCCTTGGCAAGAGCTCAACCGGTTTAGGATTAAACTGGTGGGCTGTTGACGGGCGAGCGAGTGTATGCCATACCAACGCACTAATTTCCTATTTCTTGATTTATTGAATTTATTGTAAAAAAAAATAACATTGTTGACGTCAATTTATCTTGAACTCCCCCCTCCCCCATGTCAACAATTGTCAAACTTCTTCAAACCTCCCCCCCCCCCATTTTGTTGACATACTTAATGGACGACCCCTTAAAGGTATTAGCGAAATTCGTACTAAAGTCGGTGATATAAAAGATCGCACACCAGAAACAGAAACAGAACAAACCAAGGCTAAGGTTGATATAAACGATAAATTTACCCAACTTGGTATTAAATCCATAAAGAGGGTTCCAACCGTAGATGGTTTAGCTGAGTTTGCCGTGCGAAGTTTTGATGAACAAGGTAGAGTTTTAAAACCGGAGTATGCCGATGATGCTATAGGTTGTGAAGCCTGGTACAAGTGGATATTTCGTATATACTATGATGCTGATCGGGCTAGGAACAATGATACTAGATTTATTGCATTTTCTAGCGCAATAGATAATTATCTTAGTCGAATACAACAACCACAACCTCCTCCCCAGCAACAACAAAAAAACAACAACCACAGCCTCCTCCCCAGCAACAGAAAAAACAACAACCACAACCTCCTCCCCAGCAACAAAAAAAAACAACGACCACAGCCTCCTCCCCAGCAACAGAAAAAACAACAACACAACCCACCCACCCCAGCAACAAGCGAAGAAAGAGTTGTATTATCCAGATGAAGAAGAAGATAAGCCTGACCCTGGCGCTACTGGTAGTGGTTTGAGAGATAATTTTGTTTGTCCTGATAATATTTTCAATGACGTTTCGCGGTTAGGAGTTCTCATAGGAGGAAAACGAGCTGGAAATAACTCTCCAGAAAGAAAGAATTAATGAAGCAGCTGATATCTGTCGGCGATTATTTCAAGGCGGTGTCATGGATACTAGTATTTACCGAGAGCTTATCGATGAACTCGTTGATGATTACAGCGATTAAACAGTAGCAAATAACATAACATGGTCATATACAATAGACACTATACGCCCATGCAGGTCAGAGCAGTAAACTCACGATTACCATCTATAGAGCAACCTACGGAGATGGACTCGGTGATGTTGTTCAGGGGTTATTTGCGGGGTTAGCACCAAAGTAGGCCCTCTTGCAAAACAATTATCAATGAAAGCCATTAATGTTGTTGGTGGAAAAGTTCCTGGTGTAATTGCCAACGTTGCTGGTAAGGCGCTTTCGGCAATCAAAGAAAGACTAGCGCGAGTAATAAGAAGAAAATCACCACCGGTGAAATTACCAAGTACTGAAATTATGCTCGCGGATGTCAGTAAGGTGATAAATCAAGCTGCAAATCAAAAAACTAGCGGCGTTGATAGATCAAGAATCTGATGAAGTACAAAGAAATATAACAGCGAATTTGATAGCAGGAAGTGGACTTCGTGTGCGCGACGATAATCACCATTTGCAAAATAGGCAATTGTATAAAATGTTTAAACGCGTATCCGACTCAGCATTTGACATAGATGCGCAGGTCCAGCGAGATAACTCACTGCGTGATTATCAATTTTATTCCTATGACGCGCGACAACCAAACCAACGGGGGCGTATCGAACTTCAAGTTCATGATACAAGTAGATTTTTCCTGCCCTGTGAGGCCTTTATTGAAGTAGAAGGCAAACTTGTAAAGGCGGATGGTACCGCATACGCTGCCAGTGCACAAGTTGGTTTTGTCAAAAATGGGATTATGGCCTTGTTTAGTAGTGCCACATATATGACTGATGGAAAAAAACATCGAATCGATTCAGAATGATGTCGATGTTGCTACAACAATAATTGGTCTAGCAAGATATTCTGATGATTACGCAAGATCAGCTGGTCCATCGATGATGTTTGATAAAGATGCTACCGACAACGCCGATCATAGTCCATATATTAAGTTGCAAACACCACAAGCTACTGCATCTGATCCACAACCAGTTGATTTTGAACATGAAGCTAGACCAGGTGCTGCTTTTGATATTATAAAAGGTATTAGCGCGACTTACAACTCGGGATTTTTAACACGCCGAACAATGTTGTCACGAACACAAAGAAATTTTTCGTGCGCAATTCCACTAACTCACATCTTCGGATTTTGCAGAGATGTTAGAAAGGTCATCTTTGGAGCTAAATACACAGTTGTGCTCTTAAGAAAACCCGATGACAATGATGCGATCTGGCGAGGAGCTGGTGTCGCTGGTGACCCTAATGCTGGTATGGTAAACATAACAAAACTCTCACTGTGGATGCCGGTATTAACTCCATCGGTCACAGAAGAACCACGATTACTTTCTTTTATGAATCAAGGTGGTAAATCATTATATCGTGGTTAACAGTAACCACAGACGCCATCCAAAGTTCCGTCAGAGATATATTTACCTGACATATAGCATCACAACAAGGTGTTTCTGCGCCACGACATATTTTTATTGCGCTGCAAGATATTCGTCGGTTGAATAACCAGGAGCGCTCACATATGATATTTGACAAACTTGACCTTACCGAGGTTTCGTTGAGGATAAACGGACAACAAGAACCGTCTGAAGATATATCATTAAGTTTTACGCATAATCATATAGCGCGCGCATACAATCGCTGGCTGACGTTTCTGGCGCGTAATCTAAATATAGATACTGGGACGCAAATATCACAGCTTGATTTTACAAATCTGTACCCGATTTATTACTTTCCGCTGGAGCATCTTGATTTATCCAAACAATCTGTCGTCGATATACACTTCCGAGCTCGTGTCGGTGCCCTACCAAAACTCGCGGATGGTCCACCAATTGTTTATGGTCCTTACAGAGCAATCGTGGTCATACTCAGTGACAAGGCAGTGTTACTTGAAGGTGTTAGTGGTCGAATGAGAGTCGGTGATGCGCCAGTAGAAAACATGTAACATTGTTAAAACAATGTGTAGACAATTAGATCAAACTCATTAATTATAAAAATGTCATACAGTCACGTTAATGTCACTCTGACTCCTGGTCAGGTAAAATAATTACAATTGAAAAACGCAAAGACATGTGGGGTAACGATAACACTAACGCGGGATCAAATCGTTAACGGAAGTCCAAACAAGTTATCGTTGACTAAAACTCAACTAAATCACCTCAATAAAGCAAAGCAAGCAAAAACCGGAGTTCAACTTAATTTCGCTCCAAAAGCCATTAGTGACATGATTAAGATCGGTGGTATATTTCCACTCCTCGCCGCGTTGCCAGCGATAATAGCTGCTGCCGCCCCAGCTGTTGCAAAAGCAGCCGCGTTAGGTACTGTTGGAACAGCTGCTGGAATGGCATTAAAGAAAGCAATTGGGCAAGGATACAAAAAAAATGGAGCGGGTTTAAGACTTCCAGGAACTCCGCCTTCATGGTACCCCAAACACCGTTGACACCGATGTCAAATTTTGATTTGCTCGATGCTGCTAAACAACTTAAAATAAAAAATTTCAGAGATTTTTTATGCAAGATCAGTTATCACAACAACCGAATAATTCAGAAACTGGAATTATTAATCTCTATAACAGCGAACGCCCTGGAATTCACTGGGTTGCTTACGCGATCGATCCACGTGGAATTATCTATTTCGATTCGTATGGGTTAGCACCGCCAGTTGAATTTCTAAAATACGTGCAAAGCACTCCCATTCCAGTCTGGTACTCAACACTACCAACACAAACATTAACCGATCCACCAATATGCGGCCGTGAAGTAATTAATGTGCTTGACGCGTTATCAAAATCAACCAAACCACCTCCCAAAGTCGTGCACGAGTATACCGCGGACCGATGTAAACAATCCCTAAAGAATAATGGTTGATATTTACGGAAGATCTCTCACAACAAAGATTAAAAGTACGCGGCGATGTAGATTTATCAAAATATGCGACCAAAGATGAAATCGACAATTTTTTATCGTTATCTGGAATAGACCCAGACGAGGTTGTTATTTTTCAGGACCGACATGGCAAGCTAAAAACCAGCAATATCAAATGGAATGACATAGTTCGCAGGGTTCTTGGAGCTACCCCGGATAACATCCCCGTGTTTACTGACAGAGGAAAAATCAGAGACTCAAGTATATCGTTTACAACCATCAGAGATGAAATTGCAAAAAGTGTGACTAATCGCTTAAAAAATACCGGCGACACAATGACAGGTGAACTCAACATGAACGGAAACAAAATAGTAGCTTTAACAACTTCAAAATTCGACAACGACGCCGCAAGCAAAGTATATGTCGACGATGTAGACAGTAAATTATCCACGCTGCGGGCCGAATACGACGTTCACGTAAGCGCTTTTGCAAGATTTCGCAGAAACTTTCAAAAACCCGATGAGGTCATAGATAAAGTCTTTGGTACTCCGCTCACCGTTGATATAAAACATTCTGATATCAAAACCAATATTGACACAATCAAGCAAACACAGCAAGATATCGTAAGTGGAATTCCTGAGATCGTTAATAAAACCAGTTTGATTAAAATCCCACCTGGATTTACTCCCGGGCATATCACCAACATAGTATACACGGTATCATCTGGATTCGCAACATGGTATAAACAAAATAAAACTATCAAATATACCGCAACAGTCACTGGTGTGTATAGACTGTCTGTGTTCAGTGCTGCAAAATTTGAGATATTTTCAACATATCTTTGGAGGCATTCCACCGACAAGTTTTCCTGAGTTGTTACTATCATATTAAATAGCGGAACCGAAGAGGAATTTATACTGGAAGCAGCCGATAAGACATTAACCGCAACATCTTACTGGTGGTGTTTGGAATTCGTAGCTGAAACACCTCAATTGGTTACTGCGTAAAATAATAAATGGCATTGACAAAACCTACAACGAAGTCAATGACAGCGTCAACGACGACGCTAGATGCGCAACCATATAGATACGATCAAGTACGCGAATGGCAGTCAGAGTTAAAAACCATCATTGACACGTACAAAACAAAAGTAAAAAAATACAAGCGGTGTGTAATTGTCCTGGATGCGTTAGTGCACTCAGTATCCGCGTTAGTTGCATCCACCGGAGTAGTATTATCAACGCTAAGGCCAGTAACAACTGCAATCGCAGTAACAATATGCGTTTCATCATCAGCGGCCGCGGCTGGTGTTTTTAATATAAGCGCGAAAAAAATATCAACGTGCACAACCACAAAATTGCACAATTATGTTACGCGATAAACACGGCCACAAACGCATATTCAAAATTGTCGTTGTTGATATCATCAAGCCTCGACGATACAACGATATCAGATTCTGAATTCACGAACATGGCAAAGATATACGAAGACTGTAAGCAGTCCGAGTCCCACGTTTTGAAGGAAAAAATATAAATAACAATGACAGAATCACTTCAGTATCGAGCTTTGCTTCACATAGTCACAAATACAAGCCCCGTGAAAACTTCAATGATAACAGTAAGCTCGACCAAACCTGAATTCAGTATTAATTTTCCAACTGCGATTCCGGTAAGCGAGATCGCGCTGGCACAGTTGCGAGTATACCACAGTTGGCCCAATATCAGATCAAAATCATTTGGCGAATTACCAGCGAATAATTCATTTGTGTTTGCACATAAAAACCGACCCGATGGTACACCCGACTGGAACGTTGTTGGAATACCAATCGGAAGCTATCAAAACGAAGAAATCAATGATGAATTACAACGTCGAATAAAAAATATCACAGGAAAAGAATCCAAAATGCAATAACCGTTCATGAACCAACGCTGTCTTCGGTCATCGAGATAAACTCTCCTAACTACGACGTGGATATATATCAAAGTTCGATCAGAACAGTGTTAGGATGGCTTGATATTCCACCACCGATAACTCCACCGTTACCAGAACCCAAAAAGTCTGATTTTACCTCCGACAAAAAATCGTATCATGGTTATAGTCCAAAGTATGAAAATAATCCGTTATGGAAAGGTGTAAATATTACAACGGATTAGAGCGCGCTTTATATTCCATTGATTGATTCTAAAAGTTGGTCGTGGCGTTATGGATCACCGCCGCGACTGTATTACGAGCAAAATATTAAAATTACTTTTGAAGATATTAGTCGCGAGTATGAAACGCAACAAAAAAAAATTACGTCAATTATTCACCGAGTATCTTCTTGACGCATCGTCGACAAAAAATGAAATCATTAAGCAAATAGAAATATTAAATCAAATACAATCTGATATTGAATTTATTCATCAAAGACTGATAACAGCAGACTCAATCATATAAATCAAGCTTTCTCAATTATTACAGGATAACAGAGGCTGATCTGCCGAATTTTAAACTTCCGGGGTATAACGTAGACGAATTAAGAAAATCAACCAATAAAAGTTCTTTCCTGATATACTCGCAGAATGGAGAAAAGCACTACCACCGGCAACTATTCTCCGGCACAACAATGACCCAGCGGGACAAGGAAGACATGTATCCCCTGAAATCGTAAATATAACCCTTGTGGTCGCTGTCTATCTCGTTTGTGATGTCATTGACGGCAGCTACGGCACGGACACGACAGTATCAAATCAAGTCCAGCAAGGATTTGTTCTTTATTCATTCACCCCGAAAGATCCACCTGGATATCTGTTTGTGCAAGACCCGATCAATCCAGTCTATCTACGATGTCATAATCCACTGTTGTCAAGAATAAATTTCAAACTAACAGACCAGTCTGGCCACCTTCTGGATTTGAGAAATGAAATAGTTAATATTAATTTACTTGTAAGATCCTAAGGATCTCATCGTAAAGATCTGCCATCCCAAATATCTATAATTTTCAAGGATTCATCGTAAGATTTCCGATTAGACCTTACGAGTAATTATATAATGTACCAACATGTGAAGGTTTTCATACACGACAAGCAAGTACTTGTAAACTATATCAAAAAAGTGTTTACACAGTTTCTAGTCGGCCCAGTTGATTTGGTTATTGATGTGTACGGTAACGAGGATTTTTTATTGACACAATCGCAGCTGGATAAACTACAGCAAGAACGTATTTCTATGGTCACGTGTGATAAAGATCAGATTCTAAATTACGCGCACTCTTGCATTAAATCTGATCGACTAGAGGAAATATTATCTAACTCATCAGATTGATACAAGTGAAAAAAATTAACTCATCAGATTGATACAAGTAAAAAAAATATTATTTAGCTCATCGGATTGATGCAGGTAAAAAAATCTTTTTTTTTACTTTCGATTTTCCACGTACTTGACTTTTCCAAGTACCCTTGATGAAATCACCTTGATTTCATCAAGGGGTCTAACTTTCGATCGTTTCACAATCTGACATAATTGTTTTAGTTGCCTTACGCGAGTATTAATTATTTTTTTAATTCGTATTCTTGAGATAATTGTGATCTAATTGTTTCTATTGCACGAGACAACGAAACAAATTCATTTTTTGTGTGCTTCTTATACCGTAGCTAGCAATTGATACATAGCCGTCTGAATCTTTTTCAAAAATCTGTACGGAGCCGGCAAAATATACCGCCCTTCGCATTTAGCCTCTTGCAATATTTCAAAATCAGAAATGATTTTTTTAGGATTTAATTCATCAGATATATTAATTCCGTTTTCTTCTAATTTTTTAAAAGCAACAATCACATCATTGATATTTTCGTAATTCATATTATTATATATACCGATATTATATATTTAAATAGACTAAAAATAAATAGTAGCTATGATGAGCGGTATGTAAATAGAATTTTCTGACCAAAAAAAATAAAAATAAGCAGATAGTGAATTCTACATCTTAGCTCTCTCTTGATGATATTTGAAAATAATTTTTTGGTTATATTGCTTTGAGAGTGCGGATTTATATATATTTTCTGCGACTTTTCGAACTGAAGGGCTGCAAATATCAAAATATTTGCCAGCTGCACGCATCGATTGAAATATTCTCTCTTCGCCAGTATCTAAATTTATGGATACAACTGCTTTGGCGCTATTATCACTACAGCCAGTATTACCAGACTTACAATTCTGAATTTGCGTGACATCTCTCAGATTGGATAAAGAATTATCGAGTTTGTCATTGTTGATATGATCGATCACAAGACCGTCCTTGATCTCTCCAAAGAAACACTCGTACACGAAACGATGACAGTAATATTTTTTCTTCCCAACACCAAACGCTAGATAGCCATGATTATTAACAAAACCAACAGGTTTTTCAACCTGCAATGTCTAACTTCACCATTACGAGACGCTTCATAATTCTTGATCATAGGATTTGGGACAAATTCTTGATTCATTTATACAATAATGTCATTTGTCTAATTTATAATTTGTCTGAGAACTTAGTTATATAATCGCGCTCACATTTCAGCGCATCATTTTTATTCTTTTATCATAATATCGCTTAAGTTCACGATATCTTTTTGCGCCATAACTCTTGCACAGCTGTGTTTTACTCCTGACTCCAACGGCACATCGCAGGCATGGTATTGGTCCTAAATTTCTTCCTCGAATACTTTGTGAATGTTCCCCGCAGAATTCTTTCCTGCAGAATTTGTTACAAGGAGTTACAGATCCCACTTTAAACCACTTGCACTGATTGGTTTGAGACATTATATATATATATATATATATATATATATATATATATATATATATATATATATATATATATATATATATATATATATATATATATATATATATTATTTTTTATTTAAATGTTTGTCTTAAATATAGTATGGATGAGTTTGAGAGATTATCCAAAAATCAAGCCCTGGAAAGCTTCTAGATTCGATCTTGACAGATTAATCCCTGACTCGCGGAAACGAGCTCTGGCTGATCTGATTGATAGTATCAGAGATGCCAAAAAAGAGTTTCGTGATGATGGAGCATCTCACGTGTGGTCTACATTTAAAATTGTACGCAACACTGACGAAGTCAACGTCGACTCTGTCAAGGACGAAGTCAAGGACGCCAAAATGAGCGATACACGAGCGAAAACAATTATCGAATACCTCTTTGATATTCATCAAACTGATCAAAAATATTTTTTAAGAGTAAAATTTATCGCGCGATCAGAAGCAGGTATTTGGATTACCCGCGACAAACGTGACCCCGTCCTTGCTAATGGAAAAACTTCATACTGAGTAAAAATTCCAAACCATGAGCGCTGACTGGGATTGATAAACCATATTATGAGCGAGCGTATCCTGTAACAGCAGTCGTTTATGGAATCTATCCGATAGAAAAACCCAGTGTTGATAAACTGGCTCCGGTGAAATTATCAAAAATAAATTGTGTAGCTGAACGAGTAACAGAACATTTTACAAATGCGATGCGTGGAAATGGTCTAACGGCGTTACGATGTGAAAAAATAAACAAATGGGTTGAACGGGTCAAGGATACCGGAGCTACAATAAACGATGTTGCCGAGTTAGAAAAAGCACTAAGATTCCCAGTAACCGTAGCAACGATAACAGGGGAAGTATTATACGAATCGAAATATAAATCGCATGGAGCTCCAATAAATATCGTTGATCATAACTCTCACGCGTGGACCAGCGCAGTCACAATTTTTCCACGAGATCGAATTGTAAGATTTTACCCAGAGAACTCTGGGAGAAACATGTTCGACGCTATTAATGAGATAGGTAAAAACGATCATGTGTCAGTGTGGTTGTTTAAAAGTTCCGAAGATGGCAAGTATGATCAATTTGTACGCGTTAACGGTGAAATATACCGTAAAGAATGTCTTCATGAAACAATGAGAAAACTTGCACAGAGATACTCAAAAGATACTGACCGATTACTAACTGTTTCACTGTCGCATCAGTTGCATCCCACGCTGCCAAAGAACAAAATTCCTGGAAGCCAACCCGAAGTGAGTTTCTCGAAGATGTACAATTAAGTTCTTGTGAATACGGACACGGCGGATTGTGGAATATCAGGTATAATTACAAGGAAATGATATCAGTTGACATGGTTGAGTGTTATCCAAGAAGCTTCCTCGGGATGGGAGAATGCTCTGGATACTTTTAAAGATTTGGACACCCCACGAACTCGATGACGCGAGTGGCCATTAATGGCCATTACCCGATTTTGACCTGACAGGATTCGCCTCGTGTAGTCTCGTTCGAAATGGCTAAGGGTCTTCATGTTATTTGTTATGTTTGGTTTGGTCGGCATTTTAGTGAAAAGCGCTGGGCACCAATAGTGTTGTTACGATATATGCTTGACTGTAAAATACTGATATCGCTGACGGTCAGTGAGGCAATTATATCATATCGGGCACAGACTGAAGTTTGGTTACCGACGCCTGAACTGGTTGATTGCGAAAGTGATGATTACAGCACATTAATCGCCAACCTCGAAGAGAAAAGAACCGCGAAGGATCTCGGTAGAAGAATAATTGGCAAGTTTACTCAAGGCGGTGCATATGATCATAAACGACATTATGCACGACTAATTATGGACGATGCTGAATACGATTTTATAATCGCTGATGCAGCTACGAGAGATATATGTGTAAGTCGAGAAAACGCTTATCTGTCTGACGGAACTCGGCTGGGTACAATTGTAAGTTATACTGATGGCGAGTCACCTCAATATACTCATTTAAGATCTTCGATGCTAGCTTATGTTTCCATCAATTTACTATCCATGATAAATAGATTCCCTGACACTGCAGTTAGAGTTGCAACGGGTTCGTTTTACATCAACAAGAAATACCTGAATTCGGCAACTCGTTTTACAAATGATGATGCATCATGGGGTTCGTGGAGAATAAAAGAAGAAATGGTATATGATTATTCCGAATCCGCGGATGTTGAGATCAAAGACAGTTATTATAAATCAGAATTATCGGAAACGTCGAGTGCGCCATCTGTGTACGATCCAGTACCCAGACACAAGACTGTTTATTTCAATGTGTCGGAAGGGTCTGGTAAGACGACTCGAGCGATTGAATTATTTCGGAATTCAGATATGATCATGTTAACACCTACACATAGACTCGCGCGAGAGATGAAACAACGAGGGGATAACTCATGCACTTATCACAGCTTTTTCAGATACAAGGGCGACGCATGGACTCCTGATCGAATTGGAGAGAAATATATTCCAAGGATTATAATTTGGGGTGAAATATGTACGGTACCGTTAGAAACATTAAAAATATTTCTCGATTGGTTATTAACAAAAAATACAGCTGTGATAATGTGTGGCGATCATGGTCAACCACCTCCCCTTGTTGGACCATCTCCACATTTGTGGTTAAAAGATTTTGTTGATTATTATGAAGAAATAAATGATGATTATAGATCGCTTGATGCAGAATTAAACGAGTTCAAGAAATTAATCAGACTACAACCGAATAAAATTCAATGCGAAATTATGCGTAAAATAATTTCAGAGACTTCAATGAGCGACTTTCTGCAAACGTGGAGACCAAACGACTTGATAGTGGCAAGTAGAAAAATAGTTCGTGATAGACTTCAACAGCGGTTGTTTCATTTACAACGAGAAAAGTTCCCGACGCTGCCAGTGCCGTTGTGTTATAGACTAGCTGATACACGACGGCAAAATATTGACGTTAATATACCAGGACAGACCGAGAAACAAAATCTCGTATTAAATGATGTTGTTGCAGTTAATATCAATGTTGTTGAAGATGCACTGCGCGCTGATAAATCCCCGTGGACGCTAGGATACGCAATGACGATACATTCATCACAAGGACTGACTATCTCTGATACAGTTGTTTGGATCGTTGATGATCGTATCGAGTGGTCAAACATAGTTTACTTGGCTCTGTCCAGAGTCAGAAGAATATCTCAACTTCGGAGAATTGTCTTGGACGAGTCAGTGATCAATAATGATGATATTGACAACGATATAATAAGAAAAAAAATTAGCTGGTTATAAATAAAGTGATGAAAAAAATAAACGCGATTTTGATCTTGATGTTGAATTTATCATGACACTGAAGCAACAGCAGAATAATCATTGTGCAAGTTGTAATTGTATATGTTGTGGCAGTATTCGGATAAACATTCAAGACAATTCACCGTAGATAGAAAGGATAACAGCCGTGGTCATACACGCGAGAATATGATGCTGACCTGTCTTGAGTGTAATCGGTGTAGGGGTGCTAATGAAGTGATCAGGGCGGTAATTGTGTATCCTCTGGAATTACTTGTAGTTGTTCACGTGTAAACGCACGCTGAGGAGCAGTTGAATCCAGTCTGTAGATTGCTGGTCTGCCCGTGGATCTGGTTATACTAGATATTTTGTGTGTGGTGATGCTCCAGATAGGATCAATCGCCCTTTGTTTTTTTACCCTTTTCAAGTTCACCTGGTTCATACAAATATCTCACAGTGACATCGCCCAGTATTGGCTGTGTTAAAAAAATCACGTTGTTATACGGGTATATTTTTTTGGTAATTGCGTTAATAGGTTTCATGTTGGTTGTTCGAGATATTTCATTATTTAATGCAATTATCACGCTTGGTAATCTTGCAACCCATTCACGAGATCTCTTGTCTTGAATCAATTCCTTCGCGTACTGATATCCAAATAACTGCTCAGCAAGTGTTCGATTAAATCGTTCAACAATTGCCTGATCACGGTGAATTGCAGTATGTCCTCGTCGTATTTTGACATCATGTCGCTTCAACAGCGATGATACTGGACCCTGAAATTCTTTGCAAGGATCAACCTGTAGCAGTTGTGGCCATTGTAGACCACCTTGTTGATAAATTCGTTCAAACGCAGAAGCTACTTCAGATGCTGTTTTAGTTGTTAACGGTTCTGCATCTTTGTATCTACTTGCAACATCAACTACAGTTAGCGCATATTTGTATGTAATTTGACGTCTTTGGATTTTAACGGTATCATGAGGTAAAAATAAAATATCAGCCTGGTGAACTTCATTAGGAACACTAACGTCAAAATGTGCAAAGTGAATTTGTTTAGGCGGTGGTTGGTAAATTTGCCATACTGCTTGTTTGGATAACCAATTTTTAGCAGTAACACGTGTAACTTTTGCTGCTTCAGCGAGTTTACTTATTGCTGCGCTACCCCTCCAGTATCCTCTTGGGGAATAATAAATCGATTCCATTTATAATTAATTACCAGCATCTAGCGCTAATTTACCTTTCATTGCGGATCTAACCAACCGATTAGCTAATGACTCTTTGAAAGATTTATTTGTGAATTTAACGCATGAATTAATTTCACATCTGCGATATGCCCATCTTGTAGATTTTTACTTGTATAAGCTACATCATGAGCATGACACGCTTTATCAATAGCGTTTATCGGATATTCGCCTGGTTTTGGTTGATCTTGGTTGTCAAGTCTGATATCAAGTCGGGTTCCGGGTCCACAGTAATTATATCCTGGAAGATGTTTTTCTCCTGGGTATTTAGTCCACGGAGTCCCGGGTAATTTTGTTAATTTTGCTGCAATATCACCTCCGTGTTGCTTTTTGTTTTTTACTTGACGCTGACTTTGACTTTGGTTTTGGCCTTGGCCTGTCACCTGACTGCGCGTAGATAAATTTAAATTTCTTTGTACCACATCGTTCACACTTACCCGTAAGCGCTGATCTGTTATTTCTTGTTGTAATAGTTGTTAGATCACTTGTTGGGGTGCGCGTCCTGCATTTCACGCAATATAAATCCATAATTATTTTATATATTTAACATGAATGTAATTGATTTTTCTGCAATACGAAAGCAAGAACCGGTCAAGCATCATGCTGCGTTGCCAAATTCTGTTCGTATGATCATAATTGGACCATCTAGATCGGGTAAGACACAATTGCTTCTTAACCTGATAATGAGATGGCTCAAGTGGGATAAGTTGTATTTGGTAGCACCATCAGTTGATGACCAGAAGTGTTACGAAGTGTTAAAAGATTTTAATGAAAACGCAAGAAAATTAAATGAAAACGGTGACGACGTCATTGAATTTATAAGAGACATCAATGATGCGCCATCTGTAGAAGATCTTGATGGGTTTATTAACAATTTAGTAGTGTACGATGATGTCATGCTGGATAGATAAACAAACCCCGCTCGGATATTTTCCAGGGGCAGACACAAAAACACTGATGTGATTTATGTTATTCAACGGTATACACAAATTCCTAAAGTGATCAGAGATAATTGTAATATCCTTGCTGTGTTCAACGGAGTCGATACTCACACGTTGAGAAATATTCACCAAACTTGGTGTAGCGGTGATATGGACATAATTAAGTTTAGAAATTTATTTAGACAGGCTCAATTAACTCCACACGGATTTATAACAATAAATTTACACGATCCTCGAACACGATATCGTGTTGGTCTTGATAAAAATGTTTAATTCATGGCAGCAGGGAGGGCGACGACAACGAATTGGTTCATTTTTTGTAATCGAAGCGCCATTAATGGGTTTTCAACCAGAAACCACATTTGGACTAACTCAGCAGGACCTCCCAAAGAGGCATATCTCTCCGAGAGTTCCTCTTGAAACGTAGTCGACGTTATTTCTGGTTGAAACCCCGCCCCCTTGTGGAGATCTTATTTCGGCATTTGGAACCTTCTAAAGTTTGTATGGTTCGCCCTCCCTGCTGCTGAAACATAACACCAATAAATTGATAAGATACATTGATAGTGGGACGGTTACGCCTACAATCGTGTACTGTTGGATAAAAACACGAAACCAGACACACTTATACACTGACCAATACTAAACATTGTTTGATATATAACACCTAAGTTATGGCCTCTCGTGGCCACAAGAGTGACAAATATATACTTCTATTTTACAAATTTGTGCCTGTACTAACCGTGTACCATCCGTGAAACAACCCTATTAAATGATCATACAAATTAACCCGTCTTTGTTTATGTTTATTACTTCTTTCTAGACCATCATCGTCGTCGTCGTCATCATCATCATCATATCTCTTTCTTTCCGTCTGAACACATGGCCTTCACTGCAACTCTCCATTTGTCACGGTCTTGAGCAATGTTTGCCTCCCTCCCTCCACGGCATGTGGATGGACTTAAGTTCATTTTCCAAGGTTTTTCGACAAGTCATAGTCAGTCGCTCTCTGCTGCACTTGCCATTGGGGTTCCAATCCAATACAGGCCGAGCGATGTTGGGTTGGTCTCTACGCAGAACATAGCCAATCCATCTCCACTTATGCTCCCTAACGGTTTCGGAAATGGATTTATGCTGTATTTTCAACCATAGCTCCTGGTTGGAGATTCAATCTGGCCATCTGATGTTTGGAATCTTTTGGAGTCGACTATTAACAAAGACCTGAAGTTTCTGTTCCAAGTTCGTTGTGCCTTTAGGTCTCTGCCCCATAGAGTAGCACTGATTCTGCAATGAAGATGAATCTGAGTTGAGTTCAGCTTTGTTTTGATGTGGATGTTTGTGATGGTGTTTATGGCTGGAGTCGGGCGCTCCCAATATTTTTTTTTTTAAATTGTTATAAAAGTCCCACCCAGGCTCGATTTTGTTTGGAAGTTAAACTAGTGAAAGATATATGTAAAGCTCCGAGCCACCAGTCAGCAATGCCGACGGATAAATGACTGAATATACAAAAAAGTGCAATTCATCGAATAACAATTTAATAATAATCCAATAGCCTAATGATTCAAATTTCCCAACTATTCTCCTTCCGCTCGACCCTGTAATAGCCAAGTGCATCACTTGATTAGTAGTATGAGATCATTTCCACCTCTCCTTGTATTCTACTCATCTGTGTATTCTTCTCTACTATTCCTCCCAAATCCTTTCTGCTCTTCCTCCCGGCTTTCTCAAAATTACCTCTCCTCCACGACTTCTCTATATTCCTTCTCCACCTTCTTTTCCTCGACTTTTTTCCTCCTCCACCACCTTCTCTCCGCCGACTAGACTTTGGTCGACTCCGACTGCTCTGCCTGTCTCACATCCGTGTCCACCTCTTGGAGACTCGGGACTCAATTGAACCCGAAGTTCTGTCTCCTAAAAACGCTTCCTGTGAAAACACAAGGACGGTACAAAATTTTTTCTTAGCCCTCTCATTTCACATTACACCCTGCCTATCATCAAATAACGGCTATTAAATTTCTTCGGTCACGCATTAATTCACATCGAAATACTCATACGTTCTTGTTTGGTAAAACAACATCGTATTAAAGGCCGGGTATCAATTACTTCTCATACGCACATCAATAAATTGCGTCACATTAGTACATACTCCTAATCCCATTATCTTAAAAAATATCACAACAATCAGACGCATTTCTTTACATTACAACTCATACAAAGTACACAATTATTCAAAATGTCCATGCTCTGGTGTATCCATACGTCCATATTAACTCATCTTACATACTTCAACCATTTTTCAAACTCACAATTCAAGCATGTGTAAATTCTAACATAATGCATTAATAAATATATTGGTTTACTGCGAAGTAACCTAATAGCGAATTACAAAATTAATTCTGACCCAAGCTAACAATCTACATAATTCTCTATATAAAACTCAAGCCCATTTCTCAAATACGCATGTAAATGAAACACTACAAAGGTAATTCTATATACCAAACGATGCTAGTAATTAAGTATACATGCTACAAATAATTACAATTACGATGCCGTAATATTCTGCAAAAATCGAGCAAATAAGTCATTGACCTTTTCGAAGCTTTGTCTTTCCTTAGAATTTGTTTCTAAGTTTTGCTGCCAAATTACGAGTGGCTTTCTTGGAGTAATCCTATTTGCTCAGCAATCTTCCCATGAAAACTGCTAACTTTTTGCTTGCGAGTTAGGAAATTTTAATTCGGATCTAAATTGTAATTACACCCTCTATCTCGATTCCGATTGTATATCGCTGTGAACCTACCCAATAAAACTTAGCGGACAATGTCCTTCTCGCTGTTTGTCTACTTGGGGAAGGATGAGAACACGCCCCGTTCACCCCGCTGGTTTCCTCTGATTCTGAACAAACATTTAAAATGTAGGTGTGATACGGCAAGATTCCGCTTTCTGGCGGGTTACGGTAACCTTGCGTAAAATATTAAACACATGGCCGCGGAAATTATACATATCTTAATACATGGGCTTAGCAAACGTGACAATGTTTTCATTCCACTATACTGGCCTGATAAAGGTATGGAGTGCCTTGGCAATCTTGACCTTGACGTTTGCATCTGCTTTTGTCTTATCGGCATTGATCTCCGGGCCGGTACTTCGGGTTATGGTTTGTAGGCTCTCTGTCTTTAGTTGTATGTGCTGGAGTATGTGTGACAACAGTCCAGTATTATATGCAAAGTCCAGATCTTCCAAGTTTTTGTTTTTGTTTTTTGTTGTTGTTGTTTTGTCTAGCCAAAGTTAGCTGTATTCTTCGTGGTTGGTCCATTGTCATCTTCATCACCCAGTCTATCACTTGTGAAACAGGCTTTTATAAATGATCATTCAAATGAATCCATGTCTTTGCTTTTGCTTGTTACAGGTTTACAGACTCTCCAGCCAAGAAATTGACATGTTGATGGTACCTATCTTTGGATTTGGTGGCAAACTTTGCCTTTAGATATGTCACAATACAGTCTTGCTGAGCCAAACTCTCAAGACAGACAGAGAGTCTTACTCACTGCAAATAGTGCTTCCTTTGCCAGACGAAAAGTCGAGAGCCCATGCAGTGCCCTGCAGTCTCCAAAAGGAAAGATGTTGGTGCTAGATACTAATGTTCCAGTTCTGTAGTCATACAACAACTGGATTCAGGACAAGTAACGTCACATACGTTAGGTAACAACAATGCAGCAAGACATAAATTATTAATCTGAATCTGGAAGGGACCCGCAAAACAAAGAATGACGAATCAAACGAAACAAGACATATAAGAAACAGAATATCCTGTTCTGATCACAAACAGAAAGAGGAGCACATAGATGTGAGTATCCTTGAATATTTGTTACTGCTCCAGCTTACCTTTACAGGGCGCCTGCATTTAAGCTTGATTCAAAATACCAATGTGTGTAACAGAACTCGACGATTCATAAATGATGACAAAATTAGCAGGAGGTGTCACGATGGCTATATATACCCAATTCTACACGAAATACTTGACAAAGCAGTATAAATGGTTACAGCAACTGGGTAATGACACAGCATATAGTACAGTTGAAGGTTCTTTACATGGCATAGCCAAGAACAGCATTTGGGGTGGCAAAAAGGCCCCGCTGTTGACGGGGCCACGCGCTTTAGGCCTAATGTCGTCCTTATGAGTTTGTCAAGCTATATTCTCCGGTAAATTGGAAACGCTGATACAGGCCTCGCGCGGTCATGGTCGGCCCTAGTCCCCGCGTACTCATAACGCCACCTCTGGGCATAGCCTTTGCTGATTTGATCTCACGCATAGAAATATTTTGGTACTGAATAGAAGCAAGACCAGTGATCCGTCTCGATAATCTAAATACCCTGTACTGTTCCATATTACACGAACTTGGGTGTCAAAGCAGTATAGATGCACACCACAAAACTATAAAACTAAATAGTGGGAGCTCTTCTGGATGTGAGAGCTGACAATCAAAGCAGGGAAGTCGAAGTAGCATTTGACAAAGACACTAGAGACGGACTAAGCAGGTCTGTGATCAGGAATTTGATTCAGAGGCATTAACACCAGCAAAATCAACCAAAGCATTCCATCGAAATGGCTTCAGCCTGAAATAGCCATTTAGTGGAAAATTTCCTGCTGACTTTCAGGAGCAATCTGTACCTGTATCGCTTACTGAGCTAGGGTATATGATACTTGTTGATATATTGTCCACTAGTAGGGGACATAAGAGTCAGCTGCATAACAGGATGATAGAACCAGCTCCTGAGGCACAAGCACATCCTTGCAACTCCACAAGTAACTGCAGTGGTACTGGATGGTTCCGTGAGTGTTCAAATGCTGCCACCAGGACCATCACAAACATTTAAAACTGACATCAACAGTATGTTCCTATCATATGCAGCACAAGGAACATATGGACAGGATGCACATAGCATGGGATCCTTACATATCAGACAGCCGAAAGGCAGAAAGCAGAGAGAGAGAGAGAGAGAGAGAGAGTTGCTCTTACATCAAGTGTGCCCAGTAACTGGCACAGCTTTCTCCGTGTCAATAACTGAACTGTTTCATCTGCTAGTGGAACAAGTTACCTAAATAGAAAGCAAAGACAGCGATGACAAAAGTCGCATTGAAAAATGCGCACAAGAAGAAGCTGACACACACTTGGCTCTGCATCTACTAGGTAGCTCACATAGTGGGCTGGGTACCAAGCGTTTATGGCCAGGACATCAAATACAAATGTTGCCGTCATGTTGTCCAGCTTGCACAAAATTCAAGTGGCTGTTGGACTGGTATCTTTTGGTGTGGACAAACACTACAGATACAATGCATCATGTGAAACTGCAGCCATCTAGGGCCATGAGAAAATAATTAACATTATTTGGTGCACTCTCCGGGAGTGATATGACCTTGTTATTTGCTGGGAATGGCAAATAATTAGCTTGGGACACATGGAATCTATTTCCAGATATTACAGAGGCATTTCTAAAAGTAGCAGAAGCCCCAGTAGGTATCCACGGTAATACTATGGTGATGTTTGAAACGTTTGTGGTACTCTGGGTATTGCAAAGAGATCCAAGCCCAGTCAGCAGGAAAGGTCAGTTTCCAGCGAAGCAAAGTGGATAACTTTTGGCCAAGCTCAAGGAAACTTCTACGGAGTGATATATCGCAATTGTAAGCAAGCCTCAAGTTTAATGACCTTTGCAAATGCGAAGGAAACTGTTTCCATGATCAAATCACCTTGTATATCGGTGGTAGTAACATGGCTTAATTTACAAGGTGAACATATGTCATACACAAAGCATGTATGTAAATTTGCAATGGATGGTTATGTAGTGTGGATGAGTCAATAGGGTGTTGACTTTACTTTTGTGTATGCCAAGGCCTACACCAAGGATACTCTTTACGACCAGATGTAATATATGAATCATGCTTTCATACTTTGAAAATTGTGTCTTACGTGTATTTTAATTATATATAATGAATATTCAGTGTTTATACAAAATCTGTAGGAAAAGCTAAGTGTGATTTTATACTTACCCTTAGATCTTATGTTAAGGACACACTATACTTACCCTTAGATCTTATGTTAAGGACAAATATGAACTTTAGTTCCTTGCAAATGATTGGTGATACGAAAAACGAATACTGTAGATACGTCCTATTCCTAAACTCACCAAGATGTCACACTTGCAACAAGAATTAAAATCGTTAATGGATCAAAAAACTTTGTAAAAAAACAGAAAAATAGTAAAGCTACGGAGCATTAGTTATAGCGATGTCTCTAGCAAACTTTAAACGAGACGGCTGACGTGATCGAAGAGTTTTTAAGAATGTCATTAAAACAAAGAAAAACACAACATCAATAAAGATGATGACAGAAACAGCCACAGGGAATATGAAAAGAAGAAGAGAAACAAAATAATTGTCCCAAATTTCGTCTGCTCCTTTCTTCATGCTACTATAACAACCATGTTGACAAATTTCCCTTCTCCTAGACGAGATGAAATTAAAGATTGGGTCAAAAATGTGATGTTGACAACTTCTTCAGCAGTTGATACAACGAAGAAAGGAAGACAAAAGCGGAAAAAAGACATTAAGAAAAAGGTGACCAAAGCATTGATTACTACTTCTGCTTCTACTGCTTGTCAGACACGTCAAGCATCCCAATTTACCACACTAGCATCTAAGAGCAGTATCGAACAGTTGGTGACTTGTTGAGGAGCAGCAATAAAAGCAGCCACGTGGATACAGATTTATCCAGCACACCCTAAAATCCTGCTCATGCAGCTGGCCAAGAAGGAATTCAAAAATTATATCTGAAACTAAACTCAAAGGGTGACGTCTGTAACATATACAATAACGATTACAAGATCAATCGACGTAAGCTTTACACGAACCCATTCATCGAATATTTTCCACAATCCAAAATCAGACTAAAGTATCGGAAATCGATCATCAACAGGAACTAAATTTAGCCGATGTATCTCACTGAGCGTCGTACAGTTGAGGCTGCAAATAGTTGTTTTGTGTCATTGACGTGATTCCAAATTGGCTTGGGTAGTTCCTTTGACTTCTAAAGCAAGTTCAGATTTTGTGTGAGTTTTCAAACCTGTATTGAAACAATATGGTTGGCACTCTCTACGATGGAAAACAAAGCGCCACGTCCAATCAAAATCAATTTGGACACTGTTCCTACACGATCGAGAGAAGGCGAACATACAGCTGGAATGGACTCATAAATAAGTAATTTTCCATTGCTGGTCCCTGTTTGTCCAAATAGATCTGTTCCCTCAAATACACCTTTAATCACTTCTCTCTGGTACGTAGTCATACTTTCGATAATAAACTTACAAGGTATCCTTTTGAAGTCAATTGACCCGCCATTTTCGGTCGATGCACAAAGCACCGCTGCTACATGTTATTGGTTAGTTGACATTACATACTAAAAGAAACAACTGCGAAATCCATTAGGTGTCGCTAGGACAAAGTGCTGAAATATCTGATCGATGCGCCAAGCTGTAGATGGGGTTAATATATCGGAACCATGGCTAGTGAAGTTGACCATCAAACAATTCCTCAAACTGTATCGTATGTATTTATATTAAGGTTGTTACGTCAGAATCACTCATCAGTAATTAGCATCAGTTTTAGTAGAATCAGTTTAATCTGCGTTTCAGTTAATATTTGAGACAATTTATTTATTTACACTATTCACTGGAATTACAAAGGGCTCATTGATTTAGGACTAATCCACAGTTTGGAAATTATTGCGAATCCATTCAAAGGCTTTTTGGATAATATCATTGCGATACATCACGACTCTTGGCACATTAGCATATTCGTATCCAAGGTAACGGTCAGTTAGTACCCATTATTGTACACAGTCAAGTATGCCGTATTGTCAATTTTACCTCTCCCTTATAATTGTTACGCTTCCATCTGTTGTCTAATAAATGTTTCTACCTTTAAATAAAATTGCATGAATAAAGCATATCAGTGCAAAAAAGTGTCAAACAGCGTTAATCAGTTGTATTGTTTTCACCGAATAATAGCATCTATGGATAAAAATGTTAACAAAAAATTCACATTGCCAGTAAAAAGAAAAAGAAAACTTTGGCCAAGTTTAAATAACTGAATAAGTTCTTTATTTATATAATCGTTCCATTCGATAAAGATGGCCATTTCTATTGCTTTTATTCAGTAACCACTAACATTGCCGGAACAAGTAAATATGTTTATCCACTCAAAGTAACTAGAAATTTTGCGATCTTCTAAGAATGGGCGGGAAGCAGATAAAACAGTATTGATTAATTATGTTTGTCTTCTCCAATGACCAATACTGGTTTTAATTTCGTCTGAATTAAATGTCCAAAATTACTTCTTTTTTGCTTAATAATAAAATGTAATTCATTGTATATAACTCTAAATTTGCCTTCTGGTAATGGCACTAAATTATTAGCGCCTGAGTAAAAATAATTAAAATTTCCGAAGATAAAGTAAGTCCCCAGTAAGCAAGTGAGGTAAATACAGTATTAATGCCAATTAATTTTTGACACTTCTCCGAATCAAAAGACTGCTGGATAACAAAGACCTTGTGTAATTATTTCAAAGTAAAACAAAACAAAGAAATAATCCAACATGTGTGAAACTGAACAAAACCTTATGGCCTGAACTTACTAGATATCTGAGGATTTGAACATTATATGTGAAAATTAGCATTTCAAGTATGATTCTCGTTAATTGTATACATATATGCATTACACGAATGCATTTAAATATAAAGACAAAATATTTATTATATTAATAGTAGTATGGTAAGTTTAATATATAGGTCTCTTTGTCAGTGTGAAATTTTGTTGGCTGCAGTCTGAAAGATTGATGATAATATGATAATGTTGGTAGTGGTGATGATTTTGATTGTACTCGAATGGGTGAAATGATGAAATTCGAACAGCTAATACGATCAGAAATTGCAGTTTCAAGATTCCAATTCTGCTGGCAAGGTTTATAGCGGCTTAATGGTGTGTGTTAGTACAAACGAATGCTGTGTATGACGTGCTATGTGTGGTTTATATGGTAATATTGTATACATGATGCCTTCCTTTTTTTTAACAAGGTCATGTATACTTCGTGTAGTATTATCCTTTAATTGTGTTCCTATTATTATTATTGTCATTATTATTATTATTATTATTATTATTATTATTATTATTATTATTATTTTATTTTACTTTTCATTTATATTTAGCATGTACTTCACTAACATGTAGATTCCCAATGCATTGATCGTTCGTGTAATCATCTTCGTAATTTTGTAAGCCTCTACTTATCTATATACATGTCCATCCCTCCATCTAAACACACACACACACACACACATCTTTGAAATGGATGTCTCGTTAGATTCTAAAATGAGATTTATCGCCATTTTTAACATTCAGTTTTTTTTCTTTCTAGTATGCCGTGAGATGCCTTGTATACAAATTTTGTGTAGTTTGAAGTTTTGCATTATATTTGGATATGGAGAGAAAATGTCTTCAACCTATTAATGGTATTCTTTTCTATCAAAAACAGTTTATTTATCAGTGTAATGAAGTAGCTATTTTCATGTTCATGATATTACCATGAGTTAAAACACATACAGAAATCAGACAAACACAAAGGAATAAACATAGAGACAGATTTAATTAAAGGCACATTTTGTCTCCTTACATACAAAAATGTTTTGCTTTAAAAGGCAACAAAAAATTTTTCGTGTAAGCGCGAATATGTAAACTTGCGCGAGCATGTGTTTTCGGCGAATGGTCCAAAGATAATCACTGTCACTAAAACAATACCTAAAATCAAACATGTAGCAGTTTGAAATATAATAACTTTTGAAATATATAGGAACTATACTTGAAAATAATCTTGGTGCTGATAGTTTTACTTCGATGCGTGCAATAAACAACTATAGCTTTGGGTACGAAACGACTATATTTTTGTGTACGAAACGACCATAGTGTTGTGCACGGAACGACCATTGAAACGGCTCATTTTGGTACGGAACGACATGGGTACGAAATGATTCTCTGTCTCTAATTAAGCATGCAATATAAAAATATTACATAGGCAACAAAATTTGGGAAAGCCCTGCATGTAATTTTTTTTTTAGGTCACCATCAATAATTAGATTGTCACATTGTACAAGACTATTGTCGAGTAATGCATATCACCTGTAAAACAAGGTAGGAATGTGGATATTATGCAACAGGTCGAATTTTGTCCTCCAAACAATCGACATGGACTCCCCCCCCCCCATTGCCTGCGAGGTATATTCCTGTACACCGATGCTCTCTGTAATTATGTTTCACTGAAAAGAAGCCGAAAACCTCTTATTGCAATTTCTTTCTTTCTTTCTTTCTTTCTTTCTTGAGAGAGTTTCAGCAGCATCAGCAGTAATTTGGAATTCCAACTTGATGGACAATATATCTCGAGAAATTTCTTATTCCAATTTGTCACCCAGCAAGAAAAGTATTGACGGAAGTCTTTACACGCTTATTTCCCATAAAAGAAATGGCAATCTACAGTGTGTACATCATTAACAAAGCTGGCGGTTTGATATATCAATATGACCACTTTACAAATCGTCCGGAAGTTGAGAAGACATTCAGTTTTCCGCTTGAAACTGTTTTAAAAGTCTTTGACGAGAAAGTTGTGGTCGCGTTCGGAGAAAGGGATGGAATCAAAGGTGCAGTGATTATATTATGTATTGATGACCCTCCCCTTTTTCGAGCATCAGCGATTTATACAGTAGAAACACGCTTCCAGATACGACACACGTTCTTACATACAATGATTGTACTGGAATAAAATTTATGAATATGTACTTGCGTTTTGGATAGGTTAAAGAACTATCCAAATATTTAATGTTTCATGAAGTAAATTTGTGACGACCTCTACAGGTTAATTGACAGTTCAGTTGGACCGAAAATAAGACCATTCCGCCTAGCTTGAAAGACAATTCGGCCCTACTCTATATATATATATATATATATATATATATATATATATATATATATATATATATATATATATAACGATTTTTGTGACTTGTAAATTAGAATAGGATTTAGAATTTTTTTTAGCAAATTTAAACAAACTAAACTGTCATGATATTCTTTAAAAAAATATGTTAATACTCTGTAATGTACATACATATGAATGAAAAAACAAAATGACATATCTTGTTCATTTTAATTACGATATTTATTTACATGTATTTTTTTATGGTAAAAATTATATACTCCCGCACAAGGACATTCTCATTTTAAGTCTTCAGGTGATTGATTTATGCAACAATAATACTTAATATGTATACATATTCATATTAATTTTTCAGAGATTGGTAACACCATCCATGAGATATTGTAATAAATATATATATATTTTACCTGCATGACATTTAATTGTTCCTTTATAAGAATCAATCTTACTGAAGAAAACATTATGCAAACATTACATTTAGAATGTCAAAATAATTAAATTTGTCTCAGATTTGTTCCATTTTTTTTCTAAAACCTATTCTATTTTACAAACTAATTAAATTGAGAATGAAATGGTGTTCACAGACCAATGCACACATTCATCTGTAGGAACAAATTAGTGTATTTTACTAATAATTATTTTTGAAGAACAAGAAAGGAAAAGGTGATGTCTCTTTATTTCATACATTGCATGCATTATATCCCAAAAGACAAAATGATTATAATTCTACATGGTTGTGTTACCAAATGCTTAAATTTGAATAATATAATGATATACAAATTATATAAACATTTTCCAAAAATATTTTGTCAAAGTTAACTTATATCAGATTCATATGGAGTGCCTGCTTATCTGTTTGAAGAAAAGTTACTTGTCGTTGTAAGTGCATTTGGGCCGAATTGTCTTGATACCACCTCCACAGATTAGTTCAGGACTGGACACTTTATTTTCTTTTTTCTTAAAGTCAGAATATTCACAAGAAAATCAAACTTGCTGGTTGCTAAATTTGAACTTGCTAGAAAATATGACAGATAATTTTACAACAAAGGTTTATTTTAGAGAAAGATAAATATAGTAATCATTATTCAATATATATATATATATATATATATATATATATATATATATATATATATATACCAATGTCAAATTGCTCTGATAAGGCCAAACAAAAAATGTGTTTCAGATTGGCTGGCCATCCTAACTTCTCATTGGTGACCCTAGAACTTTTCTGCCATGAAAAAAAAAAAATCACTCAAAATCACATTAAACTTATATAATGTTTAAAAACATAATTTTTTATATATAAAAAAGCCTGCTACCTTAATTTTAAAACCTGTGCAATAGAAAATGCACATATTTCTTTTTCTTGGCCTGTTGTTATGTACTTATAAATTTTCACATAAATTAAGAAAATCCCAAAACATGATTCAAAAGAAAGGCATAACATTTCTACCTTTCTGATACAATCTTCATCTTAAGTCATAAACTGAATTTGATTTCAAGAAACAGCTAATATGAGCTTAACTAATTGTTTGCAAATGAAGCGTGTTTAGCAACAGTCACCCATTTTCACTGCTCTCACTGTTAATAACACAAATTTGTTGTGCATAAGGGCAGCGGACCCAAATAAGTGATTTATAGCTATTGTGCAGTTGTCAAATGTTGCATCACAGAAGATTTCACTAGCTGAATAACTAGGAAGGTTTCTCTGCAAGGCACAGCTGATAGCATTTGAACTGTTTCTGGCAGGAGATTGTGAGAGGTTTGTTGGGGCATTAGCATGGAAATGACAGCATTAATGTGAAAATTATTTAGAGCACTATTGGACGTTTTGTTAGCACTTGATCATACCTTCCTGTTAAAGAGAATACTGATCATTTCCATCCATTTGTATGTCCACATAAGTTATGGCATAGATATTTGCACTTGTTTAGTTGTAACAAGGAAATCTTGAAGAAAAAGTATTTCCAGCCTATTTTGATATTATAGTAATACAGGATCAGAAAACAAGAGTTTCATTTTTTTTTACTTTATGGATTCGATGCTAAAATTCTGGCTCATTCTTGGGTAGAAATTTGATAGGTATATAATACATGTTATTTCACACCTTCTTCTACAGCAAGTTAATGGTCTTTATCTGTCCAGAGTAAATATTAATTACCAGGTATGGGGTAGTTCTGGTTTAAAATTTAAACATTTACAACTTGCTACATGAAAAGATAAAATAAAAATAAAGCAATAGAAAGTTGTTTTTGCAATTTTTATTATTCTCTTTAATTCCACTCATAAATTTGAGAATATGCTCAAAAGATGGCCGCTGTGTAAGAATAGCTTAAGAATATGCTGTCAAATATGGTATCAATCCTGCAGTTTTCAAGCTATAAAAAAACTTCACTATAATGGGATTATGTGTAGCTGCATAGTTAAGATCTAAGCAGACAAGGAGATTAGGACACAGTTAATTGATGGTTAGTTCATAAGGATTTTGAACACAAAGACTATCTGCATATGCATGCGATATGACACCCCTCTTTGATAAACATTACTCAACACAGTTTTAATCCATCATATTATAAATTCTTAAGCATTGTTTGGAACACTTGCATTTTATCATGTCCAGTATCTTGAAAAGTAGTGCAAAGATCGTAGATTTTATTTTATTTGTTGAAGGTATACAAACTTTCATGTTAATCATCATAAGCCATCAATAATTGAGCTGTTTTTCAGTGTAATGTACAAGCTCAAGCCTGTTTCTTGTGAGATTGGTCAACAGAAATCAGTAAATGCATCTAGTTTTCATAAAGAAGACATTTTGTCAAAGAGACTGAGATATGTGTGGAATGACTCATGGAATAGGGCATTAGCATGGGCCAAAATGTGAGAAAACAATGGAGCATTGTTAGCTTTATATACATAGTGTGACCGTGTGGTAGGAAAGTGCAATACAGCCCAAGGAAAACCAGATCCAGAACTTAAGGATTTTGATCCTGAAACTGCTGTGTTGAAATTTGATAAAGTTTGTTCGTGATAAAGGGACTTTATTTTGCTGTTTTGCTTATGATGAAATGCAAAAAAGTGAATGGAATATGGCCATTTATTTATTCTTCCAGTATCTTGGAATATGTATTGATTTGAATGGAATTAAGCTAATTAAATAAATTAATATATAAAAAGAAAGTGTAATCTCTTCCTTGATTCCTTCTAGCTGCACACAAAATTGAAGAATGCCATGGTAAAGGCATTGAGAATTAATATACATGTAGCTATTGGTTGGTTCGTTGATTAGTTAGTATGGGTTTAAGCCAGTTTTCATCACCTGATAGTCTGTACATGGTGGCAATTATATTTGGTGCAGGAAGAACACAGAAAAACCCTAGAAGAACCCTCAACCCACAGGTAGCTACAGGCAGACTTGAGCCTGAAATCTAAGCCATGCGGATGGAGGTGAGATGTCGGTGATCTGTAAAGATGATCACCTTAGACCTTAGACTTGTATTATCACAAACAACTACAAGTATTGTGTTTATCAACTGCCCTAATTTTTCATTGGTATATCATAACACTAACTATTTCACAATGAATGAACATCCCAATCTGATGGTATATATACATTTGTGACAACACAATTCACAGTGTTCTAAACCATTGCATAGAGAAAAGTAATCATTATTGGGATTTCTAGTTTTAGGACTGGGACAGCAGCTCTTTCCAAGGAAGGAGTCCTGGACTGCACCTTTCAAAATGCAATGGAGAACCATGATCATTTGCCATGCAAATGCAAGAATTTTATTTTATAATGGGGTATACACAGTATTTTCTATTGGACATTGCTTATTGCAAAATTGGCATAATTTATAATTTATTGCAAAATTGGCATAATTTATAATATTTGCTGAATACAGGATTGGAAATAGATGATAAATAAATAAAGGAACTTTCAATACCAGTAAACTGTTGTCTTATATTTATGATTTGTTTCTTTGTCTTATACTGAGAGATTAAGGCATGCCAAGCTAAAGTCTCCCTCTCCTCTTTCATTGTGTAACCTTGCCATTTGCTACAGAATTGCTGGGGTTAGGCAAAAGTGCTGGAGATTTATCGTCATCAAATTTTGGGTAGTTTTTCCTCTAAAATGAAATATTGGAAAATGATTACAAAAGTAAAACAATTAACAAGTTCTAATATATTTATTGACACT
This sequence comes from Sinohyriopsis cumingii, assembly GCA_028554795.2. Classification (NCBI taxonomy): domain Eukaryota; kingdom Metazoa; phylum Mollusca; class Bivalvia; order Unionida; family Unionidae; genus Sinohyriopsis; species Sinohyriopsis cumingii. The sequence goes on from CM068841.1 coordinate 6,497,164, forward strand.
TGACCTTAATTGACTTTAGATAGCCATTATTGTGCTGATTTACCATTAATCTTTGTATATAATTAAATACATATGTACATACATTTAACAAATTTCAATTATATATTATAAAGTAAGGATTTAGTTATTTTAACATGTTAACATTACTATTCTGGAGATCTGCATAATATCACAGGCATGACGTACTGAAAGGTTAAGTTACAAATTATAATAATTTCAATAAACTAGGAGTGTTTCTGAGTTATCTGTGAAAAATATTTGTTAAATTTTTGATTATCAGCATAATAACAAATTTATATCACAAGTTAAAAACAAATTGTGAAAAAAAATATTTTCATTTTTTTTATCACACATTGGCATTTATTTTCTGTCACTCTATTGTTGTAGGTTCAACACCATTTTTCAGCACATGATAGACTGTATACGGCAGCCTGTATATCTGGTGGAAGAAGAACCTGGGAACCCACCAGAAGGAACCACTGATGTTGCTGGCAAGCTTTCTCACAAACCCACATTGACCAAGCCAGAGACTCAGAACTCACATGGACTGATGTGTGTGATCTGTAAAGATGAGCACCTTAGATCACTCAGCCACCAAGAATCCCTCTATAAATCTGCAATATATATATTTCCTTGCAAATATATGACTCAGCACTTGCATACTAATAATTCTCTCATCTCTTTCACAGTAATGTATAATAAAAACTGATTACTACTTTACAATTGTGTAATTTAGTACTCTTCCATGACAGGAGTCACTCATCATTATATTGCTTCATGAACAAAATTCTAGGAATATGATTGGTCATTTATCAAGATATAAAATCCAGTAGCTATGATAAAATATTATTCTAATAGGGTGGAAATACTTCTGTAAGGTTATAACTAGATTACGTGACCTACAGGCATGGTGATAGCAAGTCACTGGCTATATACATCTGGGTAAAACAAAATGGCAGACAATCTCCATTTCAAATGTTAAAATGTAGTTATCAAATTTAGGATCCAGATATATGAAAGGATATTGTTATAGAGAGAAATGAGTTGCTGCATTGTGGAAATTATCCCCTCTAAAAGGCTAGATTTTGCAAAATGCATGTTTCCCAGGTGTACAAAAGGTTATGACCATCGTAAACTCCTTTGCCTTTGGGTCAGAGTGTTTGGGGTAAAGCTTTTCACAAGTTTATAAAGTTCTGGGTTTATTTATTTATTTTTTTTTGTTTACAGGCTCCTTAATTTTTATGTTATTTTTACAGTGGGACACACATTATTAGCAATAAATGGGAAGCTTGTGGAGGGTCGATATCTACAAGATGGACGAGATATTATGGAGTTTCTTGCCGCACAGGAAAATTTTCCACTAGATATCAAGTTTGGTCGTCCCAAACTTACAACCAATGAAAAAATCATGTTAGCCAGCATGTTTCACTCGTAAGTATTATTAAGATTTGATCTTTTTTTAAATATTTATATACATTTTGAATGTCAGGCACGTGAATGATGTCATGCCTATTTGGGCCTCTTGCTGTTGAATCAGAACATTCGTGCATTTGACAAAGTATTAGAAAGGGGAAATTGATGTTTGATTGTGATTTTCCGCAGATTGTGCATAGTCTTTTAAGTCATTAACTTTAACTCCCTTAATTTTTAAAATGTCCATAAATATATAGATTAGATAAACATCTAGTGTCTGTGAAACACAATCTTTCATAAAGAACTAGCACATATAATAGATTCTTGTGTTGAGGGGAAGATTTCATAGTATTATGGTAAAAATTTCCATTGCAACCACCCTCATAGAAAAGAACATTTCCCAATAATAATCACATGTAGCCTGTGCTGTTTACTTGATTCGGGACTTTTGAATAGTTAGTGTATCCTCCATACTTGGACAGATTTTTAATTAAGCTATTTTACACCTAGCCAATTGGTGGTCCAATGCTCTTCCATGAAACTTTGCTCTGCACATAATCATTAATTCTGTAGGTTAATTATTAATTATATTTAAAGGTGTTCTTTGTTGTAAAAAATGTAGGGATGTGACGATACACCTATACCAGGTATTGATTCGTATTGTGATAGACATATTGCAATATAATACATATGAATACATGTCAAAAATAAAAAGCAAATGAATAATAATTACTGATGGCTGTGGAAGATTAAAAATGACTAAGGTATATATTGTTTTGAATTGAGTCTCCTTTAGTATTGATTTCTTAATCAAAAGGGCAGAATTATCTTTTGTACTAATACACCAGCAAATTGTTGCACCCCTGTCAGTATGGTGTCACAGTTTGCCTAAATGTATCATGTTGTTGTTGTTGTTGTAGGGTTTAACGCCATTTTTCAGCACATGATAGGCTATGCATGGCGGCCAGTATTCATGGTGGAGGAAGAACCCTGGAAAACCCAGGGAAGAACCACCGACCCATGAGAAGCTACTGGCAAGCTTTCTCACATACCCACATATGCTGAATCCTAGACTCAAACCCACACAGACAGAGGTGAGATGGCAGTGATCCGTAACAGAGAGTGCTTTAGACCACTCGGCCACTCGGGGCCCCTAAATGTATCATGGTGCTATGAACTGTTGGAGAAATTGGACTTAAAATGCATGGTTTTCTCTTGTGTCCCAATTTAAATCCTAAAAAGAACACCATGTTTACTTGCTTATAAATTCCAACTGCAGACTGCATGGTACCAGATCTGCCATCACATTATGTACTGCCAGATCTGCATCTACACAGTTTGCTAGGAGTTATCGGTAGAAAGAATTACATCAATTCTGATCTGATATGACATTATGTGATAGTAGATCAGGGTCTGTTTTTTCTGCAATTGGACTTGATTTATACGTGAGTATATATGGTATTGTATGACATGCTTTTAAGTGGCCACACAGATTTTCTGTTATAAAAAAAGACATAATTTCAGTAACTGTGTGATCCTGGGAAAAATACATTTAACATTTGCACTTTACTTTGATTAGAGGAGTCTGTGATCTTCAACTTCTGATGATTTTTTAAATACTTATTCAGCTATTGTTTTATGGACAGTTGGTTAAGTCATTTTTCCCTTAGTTTTCGATGTCATGATCCTTATATTCAGCTAAGAGGACTACAAGACAGTGTACACAAACCATTACATTTTTTATTGATTTTCGTACTGTAATATTTGAACTCTGATGATTTATAAATTTTAAACCCCTAATGCCACCGTTTATCATAAATTTCACGTCTTCCGGTCTAACTATTGTTCAGAAGGAAGGAAATGATTTGTTAAAAAAACTGTCAATAATGAACTGTTTTTTGTAATAATCAGGCTATCAGGTTTAAATGATATCGAGATATTCAGTTTAATTCAGTCAAGGAAGTCACTTATAATTCCAGCCTTTCTCTAGAGTGCTCCACAAGTAATTATGTGATACATTTGACAAATTTCCATTAGCTACTAGTCTTAAAACAAACAACATTTGCATGTGGCACAAAAATTGATTTGACAAGGAATGAAGAGAGACAGGACCACTTTTTTAAAGTGGATCTGAGGAGGAAAAGTATACGTTGGGTAAAAATAAGACTCAGGTTAAAATTGGTGATCAGCTGGTGTACTGGAGTAAAACATGAAGGGCAAACTTTTGGGCTTAGAAGACAATCCAGCATAGCATGGAGTAAAACATGAAGGGCAAACTTGGGCAGAAGACAATCCAACATAGCAAAGAGTAAAACATGAAGGGCAAACTTGGGCAGAAGACAATCCAACATAGCATGGAGTAAAACGTGAAGGGCAAACTTGGACAGAAGACAATCCAACATAGCATGGAGTAAAACGTGAAGGGCAAACTTGGACAGAAGACAATCCAACATAGCATGGAGTAAAACGTGAAGGGCAAACTTGGACAGAAGACAATCCAACATAGCATGGAGTAAAATGTGAAGGGCAAACTTGGGCAGAAGACAATCCAACATAGCATGGAGTTAGCTTCTTATGTTTACAGCAGTGATGTCATCGTATCTTGTGTGCCAGCTTTCAACTGAAATCAGTTGAGCCATGGATGTTGCCAGTCAACACTGGATTAATTCATTCACATTTTGGAAAACGGCAAGGTATCTCAGTTCGGAGAGAAATTACATGGTTCATAATGTGATTAACGTCAATATTATTGGATTTTAATAGAATCCTATAATGTTTAGTAACAATATCCATCAAGATTCAATATTATTCAGATGATTGGCATATATGACTTTTTGCTCATAATGGCTGCATTGGAGTTTTAAGAAATTATGTACTTAATTTTACAAGGATTTCATCCAAATGAGTCATTTACTGTGAATTCATGAAACTTTTCATGAATTGTGTGCTTGCTGTGAGTGGGAAATTAAAATATCCAACAGACAATGATCATTCTGTGTAGACATTAATTGCAGAGAAAGGTGTCACACAATTTCACCTTTGTTGATGAACATTAATGTTGACAAGTACAAACCCTCTTAATAATTACATATCTGGACCACATCATGGTCACACGATAATACAGTGTTCTGGGCTAACTGTCATGGTCAGTGTCTTGCACTGTTTGACTATTGGACCCCCCCATCACTATAACCATTTACCGATAGTCTTAATTTCATTTGTAAGTAGCCCCTGTAGGTAGCCTCGACTGTTAATGAGCATGAAAATAGATTTAAAGAAATGAAGATTAGTTACGTGTCTGGACAGTAATACGGCCAAGTCACAATGAACTCAAATTAATTTAGTTATTGGTAAATTCATTTCATTAAAAATTGCATACTAATTATGAACATGTATAATTTAAAGATTGATACGTCCCTATTCGCGACAAAATCAAGGGAACTTCATCATAGTTACATTGTCCAAAAATTACTTGCATGAAAATATTTCCTCTGAATATTTTGAAAATATGGTATGTGCTAGGACATGTTTTCCATTTAGTTCAGATCATTTGCACACTGTAATATTATACCTTGAATCATGAAATTTGGTGAGGGACCTTATTCCCCATGTAAATAATAGCGTACTTTGACCCACTTTGACCCATGAATCACTGACATTTGTTAAATAGTGAGTTTTATGTTTATTTCCCATGCTCTGTTGATGCTAGAATCATTAAAATTGATGAATATCACACCGTTACAATGAACAAAGGTCACAGTGATCTACATTTTACATTGTACTGGCCTGTGTTAGGCTTTTTTGCATTTAGTTCATGACTAGTTTTGTGTGCACCCTGAATGTATACCATTATACATAAATTCATGAAACTTGATGAGGAGATGCACCTGTTTCACAAAGTAGGTCACTATGACCTGGCATATTTAATTGCTTCACTGACTTTGGTTAATATTTATTAGATTTTTTTAGCTTTGTTCATGCTAGAATCTTTAAACCAGATGATTCAGTCTATCTCAGTACAACCTTTGAACCAAAAATGGTAACTGAAAATCAATTCTTGTTTTACTTAAGTATGTATGCCTATGACCGCATAATTTTTTTTTATTTTCAGACCATTACATTGGAAGTAGGAACCAATATGTTTATTCAGTGATAACTTTCCACATTAATAACTAAACATTGCATGGTGTGATATGTTACCCTCAACAGGTTAACTGTGTATTGTACATGTGAATAATTATAGGAATGGTTGACTGTACGATGCATTCTTTTCATTCGAGGCTTAAACTGTAGTGGCTAATCATGGTAATTTTTGATGCATGAACTCTGCTTTTACTCAGAGGATACTGAAAGCCTGTGATCTTTATCCATTAAAATCTGGTTTTAGGGGTGGGCAGTTACAATAGCATTTGATACATATTTTAAGAACAATGATTTCTTTTTAAAATCTAAAAACAAAATCAAGTTTGTTTTTTCTTCAGTCATTATATTACTTCTACTTTTATAAAATAGAAAAATTTTTCTTTTTGTATGATGACTGTTTGTCCTGTCATATGTATATATGTGTCAGCACAATACTGGCTATACAGTGCAGATTAAAATGTAAATTTAAATTTTAAATCAACTTTACAGATACAAAACTGCAAATAAATGGGCTGACATTTTTTTGTCAGGATGACTTTAACCACAATTACTTTGGTGCATGATAATCAATTTTGACAGTGACTGATAGAGAGGACTGCAGGCCTCAGAATACATGCAATGTGGCACATCAAGTCCATAGTACCATCTTTACTATTTGCATACATGTATGAGCTATGCAAAGCAAAACTATATTTGACATCTCTGTACTTCATTTTTGGTATAAATTACCTAATGTCACATTATGTGTATAGTGCAAATGAAATACACATACTAATTTACATGTTCTAATATTCACATGGATTCTTTTTCAATTATATAACGATAACAAATGATGTTTCTAAAGTTACCTCCCTTGAGCACACCACCATAGCTATTGAAGAGATTAAACAAACACTAAAATTGTTACCTACAGAAGTAAATAGATCATCATCATATTATATGTTCAGCTTTGGCTAATTTTGTACAATTGTTTTGTTGAATTAAACTTCCATGATAAACATTTTTGCAGTTTGTTTTTATGGAAGAAAACATTTTATAAGGAGAGTATAAAGTAATATTTTTGAGTGGAGATAATGACTCAGTATAATAAAATCTCAGTCATTGTTGATACATTGGTATACTAATGGAATAGTCTATTCAGGTTGTTTGCCATTGGGTCACAGCTGTCACCTGACTTGAGGTCATCGGGAATTGAGGTTCTGGAGACTGATACATTCAAACTTCATTGTCATCAGACCATGACAGGTAAAGATACTGTACACAAAGTATATTGACTAGGCTCCACTCATGTTGTATCCACTGAATTACACCTCACTTTACTGTTGAAATCTCTTGGATTTACAGATGGATACAGGCTACTGCAGATTTTATTTTATTCCCATGCTATTTATATTTTGCAAAGAACTATATATCCATGAATTACCAAGACAAAATATTCATAATTTCTCAAACAAGTTTAAAATATGAATCATAGATCTGCAAAATTAAACAGCTGATAATTATACTGAACCTAAAAAGAAACACATTATTTTGAACTATGTATTTACTTTATAAAATGAATTTTTTCTTAAAAAATAAGCTGGCTTCACCTGCTGTCCCTGTGAGTGAAAATCACCAGTATCATTTAGATCGATATTCAAATGAAAATAAATATCTCACGCTGTTTGCATTTTTAAAGTATGCTAATTAAATATATAGCTTTGATTTTTTTAAAAGTTATATGTCTCATTTTGGGAGTCAGTATTGGATGATATGGGAAAATGGTGAAATTAAGTACAGTCAACCCTGTCCTAACAGTCACGTTTACCCAATGGTCACCTGTTCACAGTAGCCATTCTGATTTCTCCCTGGCAAATTTTCTTTACAACTGTCCTGCACTGTAAGTCACCTGCCTTCAGTGGTAAGCAGACAACAGTTGCTTCCTAGACAGACAACAGTTTCTTCTGCCTTAAGCTGTCACTGGTGCAGATCTATTGTGACCACAGAGTCTATGCAAAATAAAATTTTCCTTCATGGGGAAGGCACTGTTTTGATATAGGAATATCACGTGAATTGACATGCAAACATTTCATATTCTGCTTGTTTTTCAGTCTTGTTGACAGTGTAACTGAAAGGTGTCAATATGTCAGAAGCAAAGCAGGTTTTATCATTAGGCTAGAGGGTAAAAGCAATTAGTTTGATGAATGGTCGGAAATGAAGTCGTTTTATCACAACTGAATTTGAAGTCGCTTTTTGGGCTAGTGTGACAGGTATAGTTTGACATCTTCACCTATTTGCTTATGAACTAACTGAAGAAAAAAAGTGTCCTCGAGAAGAGTTATGAATTAAATATATTTTCATTAGGTTCAGAGATCATTCAGTATTTGAATCTGTCTGTCAAGGCAGGAAAGTTTTGGTTCATAGTTCACAAAGAATAGCTATATACAGCTTCTTCAGATTTCCTGTTCGTCACTGGCTTTTCACATAAGTCTACTGTCTTTTGATCTTGGCAAATTGAGTAACTTGCAAATTCAGCTAATTTAAAACATGGATAGCTATTTCCAAATCTAACTTATACAAGTTGGCCAACCAAAGAGTCAGTCATGGTTTTAAGTTCATATGTTGGTTGTCAAGCAGTAGTGAAATTATTGTTATGTCATGGTGCACAAAACAAACTAAGGTCATTGATTATGTTAAGTCAGTGACATTTAATTTGTATGATGGATTTAAGTGAGCATGAAGTGTCACTTCAACCCACCAATCCAACAGTATTCTTTGAGGTGATTGTCTCAGCTTGTTTATTTCAGTTCCCATAAGAACATATGTTGTCATCATAATTGTTTCGATGTACCTTGACAATGTCAAAATGATTATTACTATTTGTTTGCATTTAAAGATTAGAATTACAGTACATGATCACCTCAGTGACAGAAGGAATGATTAACTTTCCATCCTCTCCAAAGAACATATTGGTGTGAAATATAATTCATGTGTAGAGTAGGCACATATACAAGAAAATCCCAGTCTCTAAGTGAAATTATTTGTCCTTTGCCCAGTAAATCCATACAGTAGACAATGTAATCCCTCGGCTGGGATATTATTTAAGAGCTGAAATTCTTATTTTATAGGATTTCTGAAATTGAGTACATGTGCATGTGTAGCTATAGTATTGTGAAGTTCATTAATACATAGTGTTTCAAGCTTATTTAAAATTCTTCAAGGTCAGTGTTACAGTCATCAGGTAAACCTCCTTGTATGTATATGGCCTAGATAATGCAGGGTTAATGTGGATGACCTGGATAATGTGGATGGCCTAGATAATGCAGGGATAATGTAGATGGTATGTCTAATGCAGGGATAATATGGATGACCTGGGTTATGTGTGGATAATGTCGATGGCCTAGATAATGCAGGGATAATGTAGATGGTATGTCAAATGCAGGGATAATGTGGATGACCTGGGTTATGTGTGGATAATGTGGATGGCCTAGATAATGCAGGGATAATGTAGATGGTATGTCTAATGCAGGGATAATGTGGATGACCTGGATTATGTGTGGATAATGTGGATGGCTTAGATAATGCAGGGATAATGTAGATGGTATGTCTAATGCAGGGATAATGTAGATGGTATGTCTAATGCAGGGATAATGTGGATGGTATGTCTAATGCAGGGATAATGTGGATGACCTGGATTTTGTGTGGATAATGTGGATGGCCTAGATAATGCAGGGATAATATGGATGGTATGTCTAATGCAGGGATAATGTGGATGGTATGTCTAATGCAGGGATAATGTGGATGACTGGGTTATGTGTGGATAATGTTGATGGCCTAGATAATGCAGGGATAATGTAGATGGTATGCCTAATGCAGGGATAATGTGGATGACCTGGATTATGTGTGGATAATGTGGATGGCTTAGATAATGCAGGGATAATGTAGATGGTATGTCTAATGCAGGGATAATGTGGATGACCTGGATTATGTGTGGATAATGTCGATGGTATGTCTAATGCAGGGATAATGTAGATGGTATGTCTAATGCAGGGATAATGTGGATGGTATGTCTAATGCAGGGATAATGTAGATGGTATGTCTAATGCAGGGATAATGTAGATGGTATGTCTAATGCAGGGATAATGTGGATGGTATGTCTAATGCAGGGATAATGTGGATGACCTGGATTATATATGGATAATGTGGATGATCTGTATAATGCAGGGTTAATGTGGATGGCCTGTATAATTCAGGGTTAATTTGGATGGCATGGATAATGCAGGGTTAATGCACTTGGTTGGTACCTCTGTGGTTTTGGGCTAAGTCCTAGGTTCTTACAAGTGCAAGAGAAAGAGGCTGTCTGTAAGGCTTGTAATTGTCTGCAGATTGTCAAATTTCCTCCACCTTAAGGAGCACATAATGTCGCTGATAATGTCATATGAAAAAAGATAGATATATGTAAGTATAATGAGTGCCTGTAGTCTTTCAGGATTCATACAGATATGTAAAAATGTTTGACATTATTGACCAGATTTTTACATAACATATGAAGTGAAAATTTAGTACCACTCAATAAAATCTCTGTAAACCCATGTTATTTTTCTACACATGCTGTGTGTACTTGCTTATAAGTCCAGTTCAGCTGCATAGACCCAGTCTGCTTAATGCACTGGCAAATCTAGGTTGATGCTGTTTGTTCTACTGATTACTTAAAACAAACTTCATACACCCAGATCTGCAAGCACAGTATATGATGGCAGATCAGGGTCTTTGCATTTTGCAGTTGGATTCGACTTATTAGTGAGTATATACAGTATTAAAGCATGATCAGGCTCAGTCAAAACAATACAGCTGCTATGAAATCCTAATTATCATATACTGTATGTACTTACTTATAAGTCAAACCAATACAGGTGCTATGAAATCCTAATTATCATATACTGTATGTACTTACTTATAAGTCAAACCAATACAGGTGCTATGAAATCCTAATTATCATATACTGTATGTACTTACTTATAAGTCAAACCAATACAGCTGCTATGAAATCTAAATATCATATACTGTATGTACATGCTTATAAGTCAAACCAATACAGCTGCTATGAAATCCTGATTATCATATACTGTATGTACTTGCTTTTAAGTCAAAACAATACAGCTGCTATGAAATCCTAATTATCATATACTGTAGTACTTACTTATAAGTCAGACCAAACTGCAAACAACAAAGATCCTGATATGCTATAGCATAATGCACATGCAAATCAGGATCTTTGTTGTTTTTCTACTGATTACTCCTAACAAACTGCACAGACATAGTTCTGCAGGTGCATTATATGATGGCAGATCTGGATCTGTGAAGTTTGCAGTTGGACTCGTCTTATAAGCAAGTACAGATTGAATCTATTTTGAAAATTAACTGGCTATTGCTGTTTTGTCAAACAATATAAATATTTGTATGTGAGAGAAAACCTTAACATCTCTCATCATATAAAAGAAAACATCATTAAACCAAAACCCCATTAAAGCTGAAAATTAAATTGGTTATGAGGGATTTTGGTCATGAGTGTGTAAATGCAAGTACGATGCACATAGGTCTTTGTTTGATATAATCAAACTAGTCCAAAAATCAAACCCAGACTTGTTATATTACACCAATACCTATTTAAGAGTTGAGGTATTGAAATATAATTAAATCAGTATTTTCATTTTCTTTATCTATTTTTTGTTTCTAAATTATTTCAGGTGTGAAGTTCATAGTAATAGCAGATCCAAAACAGGCCCATATCGACGTCCTTCTCAAGAAACTCTATGAAGTGTATACAGATTTTGCCCTGAAAAATCCCTTTTACTCACTGGATATGCCTATAAGGTCATTTTCACTTTCATATTCTTATTAGAAGTGTATACAGATTTTGCCCTGAAAAATCCCTTTTACTCGCTGGATATGCCTATAAGGTCATTTTCACTTTCATATTCTTATTAGAAGTGTACACTGATTTGCCCTGAAAAATCCGATCTACTGACTGTATATGCATATAAGCAGCGTTTCCGCTTCATTAGTGCTACTACCAGTCCCTCGTACTGGTAAGGACAGAAAAAGTTGGTACAAAACCAGATTTTACTGGTATGAATTTCACCAATGCATGGTTTATAACTTGCACAGTGTTGTAAAAATTATGTTGTAAATAACTCTGTAGAGTAAGAACCTGAAAAGAATGCATTTTTGACCTTTACAGGAGCTGTGTTCATTATGGACAGTGTCACAAGTCAACACCATGTTCCACACAGCATCCTTTGAAAATAGTGCCAGTTTGACCTCCAGTATGGCCACCACTGTTGCCATCTGGCAACTCTTAATATCTCTGCTTCTACTACAAGGCTGGTGATATCAGGATTGTGCTTCAGCAAACGACTTATGATGTCCAGTTGGTCCAAGATGGACATCTGATATCCAGTATGGCCAGCATGGCAGTCATCTTGAAAATCTTGTTATTATTACTCTTCCAAAATGGAAAACATATCACTAGTTTTGTGTTGATTGTTAATTAAATCGGCACTGATAGCTATATTAACATGGTGTTTTCATCAGTGGACTTCTTATGCAACCTAGCTGGTCCTGAATGAATTGGTGTTTTTCATACATCCATAATAGCTGCCATTAGAATGGATGGTCATAATGACATGGTGGTTAAAGAGAACATAGCTATTATTATTGTATGATTTAATTTTGATTGTATGGCTGAAACATTTAAGTCACAAGCATCAAAACAATCCTTTTGAATAATTCTCCTGTATTTCCCCCCGCAGAACAGTATTTATTAGTGTCAGGTCTCTAACAAGTCCAGCCACACACACCCATAGGATAAAAAGTGAGCTATTTTAAAAATGCACATTACATTTTGTCAACATAGCAACCAATGTTATGCTGAAAGACAGGAACATGAAACTAGCCAGAATTATTCCTGAGATGTCAACAATAAATTTTACACTTTGAAAAGGGATGGAATAAATGAGGTTCATAAAGGTCAAAGGGTAAAATATTTACCGATTGTTTAATATGGAAGAAGCAAATTTGCTTTTTCATCATTTATTTTTTAATTTCATTGCAAATAAATGAAAAGAAACATTTGCACTATAGTTCTTTTACTTAATGCAAAAGTTTTAAATTTAAATTGACTCTGTTCCTATATTCTAAGACTAATAATTTCCCCATAATTAAGGTCACTACTCACACAAACAAGCCTCATGGCAAATTATGTAAGCAAGAGAAAAATGAGCATAATTAGCTTATTTTCATGATTAACAGTTATTATGTACTTTTGAGAGAGTGACGTTTGTAAGGTGAAGTTGTCTGCATTTAAAACATGCACTGTGGAGAGAATGTTGGCATACCTCAATGCTACTTTAATGTAATGTGGCTGACATTTCTTTGGATATTATACTTTTGGAAATTTAAGCACACTGCTAACTAAAATGACTGCTCCCTTGTGGTAAAAAAATCAGCCTGAATTAGTCTAAAGTACACTATCCGTAGCAGCTATTAAAATAGGGAAAACGAATTTTGCCAGACTAGACCACTTCTGACAGTGCAATGAATGAATTACCAAATATATAAAAGGTAAAAAAAAATTATTTGCACTTTTTTATACAATTTACCTCTGAAGTTCAGGAAGTGAAAATGACCAAGTGGAGCTAGCACTTTTTTGAACAGTGCACATCTGGAGTAAGGCCAAGCTGTATAATCTATAACCCATATTACACCTATCAATCATACACCAAAATAAAGGGAATTAAAGGTTCTTTGAACTATACATAAGATATACAAGGTCTTTTTTAAATAGCCAGTATAACCAGTGAGGAAAGCCAGGGAAATTCTTTTTCTTTAAAATTCTAACCCTATGCAAAATATGAAACTGTAGGGCACCACCTTAATGAAAAGACTTCTAATTATGTTTTTTTGGTCCTAAATAAAAATGGACCAACCAAATATCCCATACGTCCACCAAAGCAACTCATTTGAACATCTTGCTATCACTGAAGAATATCAAAGATGGTTTCAGTACTCTGAAGTTTAAATGAAGAAATGTTCTTATCTTGCATTCCTGGAAATGTTTTGGATCCAGTACAGTGTCAGTCCCTTCAAGGACTTGTGTTACTTTATTTTTACTTCTTTTGCTGAAAACCTGGTATTTTTTTTAAAGAAGAGCTTGCTATCACAATTAAGCGAAAACTACTTGAGACAGACAACTGAAATTAGTTGGCATTTTTTATATGTCTATGTAGATGATAGATTAAATTTCCATGCTATTTTGACTGACTTTTTGGTTTACACAAACAGATCTGGTCGTAAACAAAAATCCTTCTGGAATTGCATGAAAATGTTTCTCAAGATTATGTTGCAGTATTGTATACATTATGTTGCAGTATTGTATACATTATGTTGTAGTCTTGTATACATTATGTTGTAGTCTTGTATACATTATGTTGCAGTCTTGTATACATTATGTTGCAGTCTTGTATACATTATGTTGCAGTATTGTATACATTATGTTGTAGTCTTGTATACATTATGTTGTAGTATTGTATACATTATGTTGCAGTCTTGTATACATTATGTTGTAGTATTGTATACATTATGTTGCAGTCTTGTATACATTATGTTGCAGTATTGTATACATTATGTTGCAGTATTGTATACATTATGTTGCAGTATTGCAGGGATGGTCCTGGGTTTTAAAAAGCTGTCGCCAAAAAAATCGCCAACCTCAATATTTTGTCGCCAATTTTCAAAAAGTGTCACCAGAACAAGTAGTGTACATTTTTTGAAGTGTTAATTTAGTCTATTAATGTAACAGGCAATGAAAATTACAAAAGATGGGTTAGTTAATACTCTAATTACAATAAGCATTAACAAAATGTTACAACGTGTTATATGAAGATCCGTCGCGATTTTAGGGCTGCCAACTTGTTGAATGCAGTTTCAAAGTCTAATTTTTCACATCTGTACATGCTGATTCTCATTAAATTCTCGAGAGATGAGATGCAGAGTTTATTTCTGATGTCAGTTTTTATGAGGTTCATCTTACTGAATCCACGTTCACAGTCTACAGTGCTGACAGGTGACACCAGTAGTCTCTCGGCAGCCCCCACCCCTTATGGCTAGCTTCACAAAGCTTGAAGTGAATTGCTTCCTAAAACCCAAGAATGATCACTGAATGCTGTATAAATTTTCTCGACAAGCAAACTAGGATCTCCATTCCCACGAATGAAACTTACACGAGTCAACACCTGGCAATATTGGATCGTATATATAAGCATAAATTCACACCCAATTTAGGGATTCTTCACTCCTGTATTTTGAGAAATAAATAATTATTATTAGTTATGCAAAACTGTCTTTTTTTTTTTCTTTTTTTTTTTTTTTTTTTGCTATTTCTTGTTGCAGAGTTTAAGTCTCTGCAGCCATAACACGGATTGATGCAAAAGGAAAAGATCAATGAGTAAAATGCTGCACTGGCGACAGATATAATTGTGATTGAGATTTTTTCCATTTGCTTTGTATTTATACGCAATAGTCGGTACTTCAGAGGTTATCAGTTTTCTATGAAGGTTCAGCAAAACTATTGTATTGGTATATGTAAAAAAAAAAAAAAAAAAACAACAACAGAAGGATTAGCCATTCAATTAATTGTATCTGTTCTATTCGCGTCTTCAGAAGTCGGTCAGTTGTAGGTATAGTTAGGTAGCATGATTGACTGTATCACAGTATACAGTACTCAGCCCAGATGTCAGCATAAGCAGATTATGATGTAACAATGCACTGTAAAGATGGGGTTGTCAATACGAACAAAGGATCGTTTGTGTAACAGATTGCATTGCTTAGTCAAGTTTGTGGCTTCCTTTCATTCTCCCTTTTAATTTATCCAGTCAAAATCCATGATTGTATGTACAAATTAAATAACCAAAAAGTCTGTCGCCAAAAAAATCGCCAGATGGGATATTTTTGTCGCCAATAAGGAAAAAAAATCGCAATTTGCGACATTGGCGAAGCCCAGGACGATCCCTGGTATTGTATACATTATGTTGCAGTATTGTATACATTATGTTGCAGTATTGTATACATTATGTTGCATTATTGTATACATTATGTTGTAGTATTGTATACATTATGTTGCATTATTGTATACATTATGTTGTAGTATTGTATACATTATGTTGCAGTATTGTATACATTATGTTGCATTATTGTATACATTATGTTGCATTATTGTATACATTATGTTGCATTATTGTATACATTATATTGTAGTATTGTATACATTATGTTGTAGTATTGTATACATTATGTTGCAGTATTGTATACATTATGTTGTAGTATTGTATACATTATGTTGCAGTATTGTATACATTATGTTGCATTATTGTATACATTATGTTGCAGTATTGTATACATTATGTTGCAGTATTGTATACATTATGTTGCAGTATTGTATACATTATGTTGCAGTATTGTATACATTATGTTGCAGTATTGTATACATTATTTGATAGTTATTCAGGAAAATGTGTAAGCTGTTAACATACACCAGTCACTGGCTTTTTAAGATCTAGTGATGCTAAAGTATCATATTTGTAGTATTCCTTGCTCATTTTTATACATAAATCAAGAGATACTTCTCACTCTCATCTGCACTTACAATTTGTTCCACTAGTAGATCTGATGCACACATTTTATCACAATTTATAAAATTTACCAGCTCCCCTGGAATTTTGTTTCTTCAGTTTTGTAATTTTGCAATGTTGTGAAATATTTTGTTGCATAATACAGTTGTACTGATTTTTTAATTGTGGATCTCTTTCTCCTCAAGTTTGGCTCCTTGTTGAAAATTATTTCACCTTCAAAATATTTCTTTTCCAGGTGTGATCTGTTTGATTCTAATCTTCAGAGTGCAATAGAACAGGCTGAGAAGTTGGGCATCAGCAATGTATGATTTGTTAGGATTCTGGATTGTCTACTTATGACATATTGTGCCTGGATTGGTATTCTAAAGAGGAGTTATCTTCCTTTCACACATTCATTCTGTCATTCATTCTGCATGGGACTTGGCTGAGTATGACCAGAACATCGATCAGCCATTTCTGTCAGGTCATGAAATAGCCTTGGATGTAGTTGTAGGAATAAACATCAGTTTGATGTGTTGGGCGATTTGCATCTGATGGAATGCACAACAGTGTACAGTTCTCAATGGCAAGGATTTACATCTTAGGTTTCTTTCTCACCTTGATGGAAAAGGCAGAGAATGTTCCAGTTGAGCTGAGTTAAGAAGAGTTAGCTATGCTGACAGATCCAGTAAAAGACCAGAATAGTGGGGGATTAATTATTGTCATCTATACGTCCAGGAATGAAGTCACTATTAATTGAGTAATGGTCTAAAACTTATCTGTGTAATTGTCCCAAAGTTGTGCCAGTGGTGCATGTATTGTGGTTAAGTGCACATTTTGATGCTTGTCTGTTCACATTAAAATAGGTTTTTCAGTATTTACTTCTTATTAACACTGTTCAAGAAATAGGAGCTGATTTTTGTAAAAATGTATTTAAGTTCCTACGTTGAATTTATCTTGAAATCTAAATACAAGGACAAAAGCGATACTTAAAACTATGGTTATATGTTAAAAATCTGAAAATTTATAATGATGGCACTTTGCTTCAAAAATAAGTGTGTTAGTTTTCTGTAGTTTTTCATTAGAATATATAATGACTTTTAATACATACACTGATAAAATTATTAAATACATGCAATAATAAAATTATTAAAATTCCTTGAAATTTTTTGTTGTTGAAGAAACAACTTTTGACATGAAGATTTGCATAATTGAAGGTAAATCAGTAGCCTTCTTGATAAAATCTTGTGTTGAAAGATAACCATAGCAAATCCAAAACACTTTTTATACACATCACCCCACCCCTCATTTTTAGACCATGACCTAGGGGGTATAATCCAGATATTTGTTTAACATTTTATTCCAGCTTCTCTTATGTATGCATGTACAAAGTTTGGTACAAACATTTTCAAAATGTCACTGTAGTAAAATAAAATTGTATATTTGATTTTTGACCACAGAAAATTATACCCCTATGACACTACATGGGCAACCTCTGTTCCAATCTTGGTAAATTCCAATCAGTGGTTTTGTCATTGATGTGGTTATACATAGCATCTAGATACAAAACTAATTAAACATGGCATTTATTTCATAATGCAAAGCTCGTTTATGTCACAATTACGTACATGCCAACCCCAGGTGAGGAAAAAGTGTAATCCAAGTGGACAAAAAGAGTATTCCAAGAAGAAAAAGAGTAATTCACATATAACATGATAAACATTTAATGAGCATATGTACAAAACAATTTCTTTATCCCTCTGGACTTCTAACATCAATTACTGCTTCAGGTTTTCATATATAATACTCTGAGCTTTTAAAAGCAACAGACTCATGTTGCATTTCAAAACACTTTGTACCAGCTGAGACTATGAATGTTTTGCACACCAGTAGAGCACTAAGTGCTGGGTTACAGAGCCTGGATCTGAATTCAGTTTTATTTTTGTAACAATACTGAACAATCTCTCACAGTCACCATTAGAATGGTAAAGAACCAATATTCCTGTCATAACCTGACAAAGAAGATGGAATTTATATCTTCCAGTTATTGGGTCTTGTAGCTGGGAAATATGATGAAAAAAATCAACTCTGTCCGCATGAAGTACAGTGCCAACTTGATACTTCAGGAGTTCTTCTAATTTATCAGCAGCCTTTCCTGGAGCATGGTGCATCATATGACAGACAACCTGATATGTACAATGATGGAGACATATTTCAAAATATAGAATGCATCTCCTGTATGAATTCCAGTCATCATTTATGCAGTATCAACTGAAAACCCCATACAGTTCTGCCAACTTATTTTTATTCAAAGCATTATCAAGCAAACAAAAACGTTTTCTCCAGTGGAATCGACTGTTAATTCTGGTAATGAAAGAAGAGCACTCCGACTTTGCCGTTTTCATTGTCAAAGTCTCTTACACAGATTGGGTACAACTTTTTATCTTAATCACTACTCCTGTCTGTTGCAATACTAAACGGCCCAATTTTCATGGCTTCTGCAATTTTAAGTGAAGTATCTTCTGCTAAACACCTAATGATGATTTTCTTCTTGCACATGCATATTTTCTGCAATTTTGGAATCGGGAAACATCCGTTTGAACAAAAGGACCTATGTAGTCATCTACCGCTAGGGGTAGTCCGTGTTCAATTAAGAACTCGGTAGATAACGTCTCTGTATTTATAAAATTCATGTTCACAATTTAGTTCTGCTGTAAAAAAGAAGTTACCTTAGTATTGGAGTTAGTAAAACGAGCTAATTCAAGGTTTCTTTGTTTTACCACCATGACCAATATTAATATTCTTTCCACACAGCCTGCAAGGGGTGTGAAGCTGTCCTAGAATGGAACGCTGTACTGTGTAATTCATGTATTCATCTCTGAATCAGTTTTTCATCTTTTCCTAATCAATCTGTGAAATTATTTGAAAAATATTTTTGCTCTAACACACGCACTGACTAGAATAAATCTGACTTGACTTTTAGCACTAAATACCTACAGACTGGTTCTGTACCAGATATGGATTAGAACAAAGAATCTCCAAGCAAAGATTAAAAGTTAGAAAACCAGTCTGTTCTCTCCTAACTAAGCCATACAACTGCTATAAATAGAAACCGAGGTCAAAAGTTGAAAGTAGAAACCAGTATGTTCTTGGAAATAGGGCAACTGCTATAAATAGAACATAATACTGTTAGGAAAGTGCATGCAGTCTACGGACAAGCGTACTCTTATGTCATAGTTACAGAGAAGCCGTCTTTTCTCGAATACGGTCTGTGAGATTAATGGAATGTTAATAAAAATGAGAAAACAAATTATTAATTTTGTTGGGAGGGGAATATACTGAAAATGTATAATCTGAATACATTTATGCATAAAGCGATTTATGCATAAGGCGTAATTTAGTGAAAAAAAGCATAATGATTATGCCAAAAGTGTAATGGTTGGCATGCATGTAGTTATATTAATAAATGTTTCCTTGTGTGAGTAAGTGTCTGTGTGTTTGTGTTTTACTGGCAGCCACACTTTCATGGTGGCAAAGGTAATGTGAATGCCATAAACATGTAAATATATGAATTGTTGTTATTTATATATCTTCATTTGTAAATAATCAGAAGGTTTTATTTATTTGTAAGTAAATATGATTTTTAAATACAGTTTTGTCAGTTTTTTATCACAAGATTTATGGCAATTATCATTGAAAACAAAAAAGAATTTTTGAATTGCCCTTTCTAATTAAAAAGACCCACTTATCATAAAGCCCTGAGTTGAAAACAATGTTGAAGGTTGCAAAAGTTTGGTGAAGACTTTTAAGTGGAAATGTATCAATTTTGTAACCACTTAATTTTTCCATTTAATCTTTTCTTTCTCTGTCTCTCCCACACTTCCTCTCTCCCTCTCTCTCTCCATTAGAATGAATACATCTTAAAATGTGTTGACACTTTTGATTCTCTAGTATACATTTATGTAATCAAAGAATACATAAAAATCAACTGCTACCAACAAGAATACATAAAAATGAGCCGCTACCATCAAGAATACATGAAAACGAATCCCACCATCAAGAATACATAAAAATGAACCGCTACCATCAAGAATACATAAAAATGAACCGCTACCATCAAGAATACATAAAAATGAACCGCTACCATCAAGAATACATGAAAACGAATCCCACCATCAAGAATACATAAAAATGAACCGCTACCATCAAGAATACATAAAAATGAACCGCTACTATCAAGAATACATAAAAATGAACCGCTACCATCAAGAATACATGAAAACGAATCCCACCATCAAGAATACATAAAAATGAACCGCTACCATCAAGAATACATAAAAATGAACTGCTACCATCAAGAATACATAAAAATGAATCCCACCATCAAGAATACATAAAAATGAATCCCACCATCAAGAATACATAAAAATGAACTGCTGCCATCAAGAATACATAAAAATGAATCCCACCATCAAGAATACATAAAAATGAACCGCTACCATCAAGAATACATAAAAATGAATCCCACCATCAAGAATACATAAAAATGAATCCCACCATCAAGAATACATAAAAACGAACTGCTACCATCAAGAATACATAAAAATGAACTGCTACCATCAAGAATACATAAAAATGAACTGTTACCATCAAGAATACATAAAAATGAACCGCTACCATCAAGAATACATAAAAATGAACTGCTACCATCAAGAATACATAAAAATGAATCCCACCATCAAGAATACATAAAAATGAACCGCTACCATCAAGAATACATAAAAATGAACTGCTACCATCAAGAATACATAAAAATGAATCCCACCATCAAGAATACATAAAAATGAACCGCTACCATCAAGAATACATAAAAATGAACTGCTACCATCAAGAATACATAAAAATGAACTGCTACCATCAAGAATACATAAAAATGAATCCCACCATCAAGAATACATAAAAATGAATCCCACCATCAAGAATACATAAAAATGAACCGCTACCATCAAGAATACATAAAAATGAACTGCTACCATCAAGAATACATAAAAATGAACTGCTACCATCAAGAATACATAAAAATGAACTGCTACCATCAAGAATACATAAAAATGAATCCCACCATCAAGAATACATAAAAATGAACCGCTACCATCAAGAATACATAAAAATGAACTGCTACCATCAAGAATACATAAAAATGAACTGCTACCATCAAGAATACATGAAAACGAATCCCACCATCAAGAATACATAAAAATGAACTGCTACCATCAAGAATACATAAAAATGAATCCCACCATCAAGAATACATAAAAATGAACTGCTGCCATCAAGAATACATAAAAATGAACTGCTATCATCAAGAATACATGAAAATGAATCCCACCATCAAGAATACATAAAAATGAACCGCTACCATCAAGAATACATAAAAATGAACTGCTACCATCAAGAATACATAAAAATGAACAGCTACCATCAAGAATACATAAAAATGAATCCCACCATCAAGAATACATAAAAATGAACTGCTACCATCAAGAATACATAAAAATGAACTGCTACTATCAAGAATACATAAAAATGAACTGCTACCATCAAGAATACATAAAAATGAACCGCTACCATCAAGAATACATAAAAATGAATCCCACCATCAAGAATACATAAAAATGAACTGCTACCATCAAGAATACATAAAAATGAATCCCACCATCAAGAATACATAAAAATGAACTGCTACCATCAAGAATACATAAAAATGAATCCCACCATCAAGAATACATAAAAATGAACCGCTACCATCAAGAATACATAAAAATGAACTGCTACCATCAAGAATACATAAAAATGAACCGCTACCATCAAGAATACATAAAAATGAATCCCACCATCAAGAATACATAAAAATGAACTGCTACCATCAAGAATACATAAAAATGAACTGCTACTATCAAGAATACATAAAAATGAACCGTTGCCATCAAGAATACATAAAAATGAACCGCTACCATCAAGAATACATAAAAATGAACTGCTACCATCAAGAATACATAAAAATGAACTGCTACCATCAAGAATACATAAAAATGAACTGCTACCATCAAGAATACATAAAAATGAACTGCTACCATCAAGAATACATAAAAATGAATCCCACCATCAAGAATACATAAAAATGAACCGCTACCATCAAGAATACATAAAAATGAACTGCTACCATCAAGAATACATAAAAATGAACCGCTACCATCAAGAATACATAAAAATGAATCCCACCATCAAGAATACATAAAAATGAACCGCTACCATCAAGAACACATAAAAATGAACTGCTACTATCAAGAATACATAAAAATGAACTGCTACCATCAAGAATACATAAAAATGAACTGCTACCATCAAGAATACATAAAAATGAACTGTTGCTATCAAGAATACATAAAAATGAACCGCTAACATCAATAATACATAAAAATGAATCCCACCATCAAGAATACATAAAAATGAACCCCAAACAATAAAGGGCAGGCTTCAAGCAGTAACTTTTTTATATTTACTCTTTTCCTCATGAATGATGCAAATCATCATTGTTATTCAATATTCTGTCACTCATACAGAGTTATACACCCAACGAAAAATGATACACATTTTGAAGAAAACCTCTTGATTACATATAGTAATTTATTTTTTAAGTGCAGATTTTAACTGTCATCACTATCATAATTATCAGAAAACGATGGCAAAAAAGGGCTTTGATTATTGTTGATTTCATACCGAAATTAAATGACAATCAAAATTTGGGTGCAACATCTCAGCAAAATAAATAGCAAGCCTGCCAATGTAAAGAATTCATGTCTGAATGCAGAAATAAAGAAAACCTAGCCAAAGTCCTTACAAGTAAGCTCAGGATCATTCAAACTGTTGTTAAAGAGTCCTATTAGTGTTCTGTCATATTGTTATTGAATCCCCACCCCAGCAATGTTGTTGGCAATGTTCACTGTATCAGTCTGCACAATAAATGTGTTTACAAAAATAAAAATCGCTTATTTTTGCATGAAAACATGAATTAATTTGACAAAATACACAAATTGAAGCATTACGTATATCGTACAATCTAATTTGGAAAAGAAAACACTGACCTATAATTTTTGAAAAAATTTGGAACTTTATAATAGTGTAGTAATGCAGTTGTTATGGCACTGACACCAAATGGAGAAATGAAACCTTGCAAATCAAACTTATTTGCCTAAAAATATAAGAAGAAGAAAATCTGCTGTTTTAGCTGAAACAAGGAAATTGTTCACAAGTGAAGAAGAAACACTGTATTCTGATGAGTGTCAATACGTTTCTGCTTTACACATGAAATATTTGTTCAAATATAGATGTTTTCTATTTATTTCATACACTTTCTGTAGTGAGGACATCTTATAATGAACTGCATTATACATACAATTTTAGTTTTACATAATAAAATGAGATCCATGATTAAGGGTGCAGGGAATGCTGCATTTAATCTGAAGACAAAGCCTGACAGTCCAAGGTCTTGAATGTTCCAAAACAATGAACAATTGTTTTTCTAATTCAAGACAAGAGTGCTATGGACAACACACCTTCCGTTTAGTAGTATTCCATATTGACCCCAAAACTGACAGTTTGTCCTTATGCCAAGTGCAATCCATCCACAAAGTTTTGTAAGTGCAGAAGGTAGAGAACACATGCAGAAATCATTTTTCTTCCTGGGGGTCATCCACATATGATGTCACACAGTTTTTGCCATTTTTTGACCCACCCTCATCACACTTTGTCACAAAAACTCAGACCCCCCCCCCTTTATTTGACGTCACAAATCTCTTACCCCCCTACTTTTTTTTTCTAAACAATTTCTTGTAAAACTGAAAAGGAAATGTATTGAAAATTAGTTACCGATGTAGACAAAACAACAATCTTTTATGTAAAATAGTGTTTAATTAATCAGGCTTTTACAAGGACCGCTTGGCTAATTAAAAGTGCATAAAATTATTTAAAAAATTTAATTAATTTTAAATAAAAAACAAAATGAAATGTAAATTAAACACATCAGTCATTTCAGTTCTTGCTAACATTAAAGTTTCAACAAATCCACAAAAATTCTAATGGTTTTAAATCCAAAATATTTGTAAATTAATTACATCTCTTCATAGTTATCATTATTCCAAGGCAAAGTAAGATGCTTCTCCATTTGTTTCTAGATTAATATCATTTATTGGAAGGGATATTCCCTCCAAATCAAGCTCTTCGTCAATCCAATCCACACTTTCTCCATTCTTTGCATTTGCTAGTATGACCATTGTTTTCGCATTGCCTTCTGCCAGTGACTCTCATTGGTCTGATGCTCTTCGATGGAACTGCTATTTGTTTGTGAAGGACTGAGTGACTGCGCAGCATGACCAGAGAGCTGAAGTACACGGCATATCTTGCAAATTCTCTCGTTCAGTACAGAGTGAAGTGAAGAGCAATAAAGATTGTAGGGAATCGTCCGAAATGTGTTTGCTGACCGAGGTAGAATGTCTTCCATTTTGTGACTTTGAGTTGCAAATAAGGATGGAAATTTATACAAGGCTCCATCTGTTGCTTGTTCTGGAACTCACTTGTTTAAACAAGGGGTAAAGGAGGAGGAAGACATCTGTCTTTTATCACGTTGAAGTATGAACTTTAATGCTTTCAAACAGCATATGTTGTCGTCACACTTCACAATCTGAAGTAAGTATTGGCTTGAGCGGACATGGGTGTCTCACACCAGTTTTGATCTCTACACAATATATCCTGTTCCATGAACTCCGAATTAAATGGATCCATATACTCGGCAATGGTTGGGTAATTATCTCCATTCAACTGTGACCATATTTCTGGCAAATTCAAAGTTTTTCTTCTCTAGCTCAATGTTAATTGTCCTACATTTGTCTAAATGGCTGCCATAGTCGTCATAAGGTAATAATAATCCACTCAAGTCTCTGCTCAGTGGCGCCACCTTTCTCTCCACTCTGTTAAAAGCACTTCATCCTGGAGCATTTGTTGCAGCAAAGACAGAATCAAGATCTTGTTTCAAGAAATGGTGGATGGCAACCTTAATGACTATATGATACCCTGGGTTTTCATCCAGCCCACGATCAACAGTAAACACGAGAATGAGCTTGACCAATTTATCAATACCAGTCCTGCTTATGGTATCAAAATCTGGCAGACACAGGAACGTTTCAAAGTCAAATCCATGGCTGAGTGTTGTTGATGTGGAGTGTTTTCCAGTTCGGATGGATATAAATGTTGGGCCAGAAAAGCCAACAGTGTCTCTTTTTCCAAGACCATTGCGATGGATCTCAGTGCCAACATACACAGAGGGTATAAGTCATGGTCAGGAAGGCTTACTTTATGCTCAGTGTGCATTAGCAGTGGACTCTGCTTACTGGCAGTGATCAGACCAATTGGGACACGAATTTATCATCCTGGCTGATAAAACAAACCTCATCCAGTCCAATCATGGAAGACAGCTTATCCAAATGTCTTATTGTAGCTGTGCAAAACTGGCAATCAATATGTTTAGTGCAATAATCATTTTGTGCTCTAATTAACTTTACTGGGACAGTGGTTACATGATGCTTACCTTCTGATGACAAACTATGATTAGGAAGGAGACGAAGGTATAGTCCAGTTCGACTTGTTTTGAAGCCATCTTTTTTTAAATGCTCTGTTAATTGATCTAAGATTTTGATACTTCTGTACACTTCGAACTGTCTTTTTTCACGAGAAGCTGAACCATGCATTGCAATATCCAGTATAGTTTGCAAAAGCGATGGTTGTTCCTCTTGGATTTTTGGCCCTGATATTCAGTTTTGTATGCAGTTCAGGATTGTCTTCCAATAAAGCATTCAGCTGTGTCAATAAAATGAAAGAAAAAATATAACATGTTGTATATTTATACCTTTTAATGTATGGCATCCCAGCATGACACAGGGCCCAACCTTGGCGCCACTCAGCTAATTACATTACATTATTTGTTGTTTTTTTCACATACAAAATATTAAAGGATTAAACGTTCACTGCAGATTGAATACCGTCTTTCAACTTGATAAACTTGTGTTTCTTTGATCTTGTCAGACTGTTGTCAGGATGGTGATAGCCCATTGTTTTACTTTTCTAAAATCTAAGTTTATTCACCAGTAGGCCTGCAGTTTATTTCGTCTACACTTTGATTTTAATGTGTGTATTACATTATATTAAAATAAGAATTACATAATTACAAAAACAACAGTTTAAACCAGTTAAAGGTTATAACAATTACCCAATATTTCATTTGAGATAAGGGGTGGCCAAGTGGTCTAAAACGCTCTCCGTTACGGATGACTGCCGTCTCACCTCTGTCTGCGTGGGTTTGAGTCTTAGATTTGGCCAATGTTGGTACATGAGAAAACTTGCCAGTAGCTTCTCGTGGGTCAGTGGTTCTTTCTGGTTTTTTCCCAGGTTCATCCTCCATCATTAATACTGGCTGCCATGTATAGCCTATCGTGTGCTGAAAACTGGCGTTAAACCCCACAACAACAATCATTTGAGATAACAATATTAAAGTTGCTATCTATTGCAGATAAAAATGGACTGATGATGCAGGTCACAAAATCTTTATTGTTCTGATATTAATTTTGAAAGAAGCGTTCCACACTCATATTTATTGTGACATCACATTTCTTCAACAACCCCCTCCCCCCTCGTCACAAAATTTTTACCACTCTCCCCCGTCACTGTGTGACGTCATATGTGAACGACCCGTTAAAGTCAGAGGTTTCGACGTTTGACCTGAAAACATGCCTCTGAAGTATGGTGATACAGTATCTTACAGAAAAATACATTTTTCACCAGAAATATCTCCCCCTCATAAACCACAACCTATTTTGACCACTTAAGCAAGTTCTTTGATTGAATTCACTGAGGATTGACAGACAAGTTATGAAGAAAGAAATAGGTCAATGCATGCATAACTTATTGGTCAATCCTTGTTTTTTCAAAAGAGGCCAAGGTAGTCCAAATGGAAGCTATCAGCTGATGCATTATCTGTTGGGTTAACTTTGAGGTTGCAAATGTTTTTCTTCTCAAGTCAGTGAACTTTTGACCTAAAAAATGATAGGGTTTGGAAAATGTAAATGGTAGACAACTGGAGTTGTGTGGGAACAAAGCTGGCAACAGATGGACATATAATACACTCTGTCTTATGGCATTTATATTAAATATCACCTTTGCCATTACATTTAGGGAAAACACTTGTCCAAACAAATTCGATGAATTCTGAAATCAGGAATAAAATTAAAATGATCTAGAAAGAATGTATTTGAGTCTACACATAGAAACTAACAGAAGCTACCGAACCTAATCTTTTGCTCATGTTTTCCAAGCACTAAGCCACTTATACACAACACAATAGTTTAAATAGTATTTTAAAAATCCCAGCCCACACTAAATTTATGGACACATGTTTGAAGCAATGTCTGAATAAATCATGAAGAATGAGGTCACTGTTTTGGTACACATGCTGATTCTAAGATGTACCTTCTGTTCAAGTTGGGTGGCAAAAGGTGTCATTGAAGTCGAAGCCCAGACAAAATCTTCTGAGGTGGGACAGATTCAGCCTAAGATACCAATAGGTAAAGAAGTAATAGGTACAGAAGTATTGGAGGTATAACCCAACCCAGGATCTGTTACAGAACATTATGGGACAAAAAATTTCCTCCATTTGAAATCAGAGTATCATGAATGGCACATTATATGCCGACTTGACCTTTAAGAGTGCTCTTTATTGACTAGTGACCTTTTAATGCAGAAACGATTTTTCTTTCAGATTGACCTTGATCTAATGATGCCCAAATTTGTTGGCTTCTTCCTTGCCCTAAGTGTAACCATCTACACAGTCTGGACCAGGTCTGTGATACAGAGCTGTTATTGTTCAGAAACCATTTATTTCCTCACCATCTGTACCTTGACCGTTTGACCCTAGTATCAATTGCCTTCCTTATAAGCGCAAGCTATCCACAACGTTTGGTTGATGTACATCTTGCACAACTAATTTTACTGTGCAAAAACTATTTTTATTCTTTCATTCACAGCTACCTTGTCCTTTGATCTTTTACTTAAAAATCAGTAGGGGTCTTCCTTATACAAAGAGCAAGCCATCTACAAAGTTAGAGAACCATATGATAGAGAATTAAAATAATTCAGAAGAAAGCATTTTTCTAATTTCGGTTAGTGACCTTGACTGTTGACCTTTGACTTTAAAACCAGTATGTGGCAACCATTTGCCTTTCTTTCAGTAACAGTGACATCAACTTCTGACCCAATATAGTGTTCTTCCTAACCCCAAGTGCAAGCTATCCACAAAGTTTGGAAACTGTAGATGGTGGAGAACTCAAATTGATGTTTAGAAACCATTTCCTTGTTTCAGGCATGGCACCCATGACCTTTGAACCTGCAATTAATAGGGTTCTTTCCTAACCCAACTGCAAGCAATCTACAAGGTTTATTGTCTGGATATGTTGTACAACAAAAATCATTGTACAGAAATCGGGATAATTGGACATCATGCTATGCTTTATGGCAGGCACTTAAAGGGGTGTAATTTTCTCAATATAAAAGAAATTTAATAAAGTATGGGTAAAGCTTGAATATATAAAAAAAAAATCACATTTGGTTAATTTTTCAGTACAACTGTTGGGAAATGAGTCCAAATCATGGAAAATACCTTGAGATATTAACAGACATAAGTTGTGATGGACTGACAGAACTAGTCCTACAAATTCTTGCTCTTCACAGGAGGGGTATAATACAAATGCACAAGTCATTATTAGAACAGTTTATCATATTGCCTTTTTATTCGAAAAAATGTAGGATAAAACATCCCCTTATCACATACAATTACTTACGTACCCACATACATCAACTTATTAATTTACTTATATTAATTGTTCATGAACCACTATTGACATCACTTATTTACAAACATACAAAACACAATGTTTGTTTTCCTCAAAATGATAACAAAAACACTCACAATCATACAGTAAAGTAACAACTGGACACGACAGTCTAGCAGAAATCATTTGAGCTATATACTATATCTATAATGGTACACCCACCCCAAATTTTATCCCCCCCCCCCTGCAAATATATAATAATGAATATACCATATATACTTGCTTACAAGATGGATCCAACTAAACTGAATAGACCCATCTCTGCCATTGCATAATATGCTGGCAGATCAAGGTCTTATGTTTTTTGCAGGTCCATGAGTATATACTGTGTTTATCAAGTGGTTAACAAATTTATTAGACTCACTCGTCTTCTCATGGGAGAAATACTGTTATTATTTTCAGCAGTGAGTTGTTTGAATTTCAAATAGATCAATCATCTGATTTAAAAAAATCTTTACATAAACTACCCCCTTGAGAGCTGAGTAAAATTGCACTGTTTATACTGTTTTCATGAATTCCTTATCATAAAGCATCCATCATTTTATGTAAAATATGAATTATTTTCTTTTTGGTGCCATTTGATAAAGGAGAGAAATAATATTGATGGATACAACTCTACTTCTAATATTTGTATGTCTTTGAACAGACAATGTTGTATGTAATTTTTGAACTCTCTAAGCATACTGAAACTACAGAATCGTAAACATATCCCCCACATTTTACGATTCATTGTCATGAAAAAATCATTGAAAGCAAAAATGACTTTTATAGTGCTTTAGACATGCTACAGAAAAGCCTAATTGTTGCAAAAATGCTAATAACCATATTTAGCCTAAAATGAAAATATTCAAAAGCATTTTGTTTCCAACATAAAAAGACCGTATAAAAATCACCATATTTATCATCAAAACGAAACAATGAAATTTGATGCCATTATTTGTCATTCCCTTATTAGGGTTTACTCTAAAATTTGACTTGAATTGTTTTGAATATGCTCTTGCAAATTTCTGTACTTAGTCATGCATAATGCCCAACCAAATGCACACACCATAGTGCCAGATCTGCTGTTGCATAATGTACTGACAGGTCAGAGTTCATATTCCTGAAATGTTGCAATCCACAGAGCTCAATTTGATGATTCCACATTTGGTTAAGTGGAGATTTTAAACAATTCATTCAAATTGAGCTGTCGTGAGGAGAGAACTTTAGCTGTCTAGGAGATGGACCTAAAGTTAATTATGGGTACTCAAATGTAGCAGTCATGGGGAGAATGTACTGAAAGTTCTATGCCCTAAAGTTGTAGACTGTTCAAGGTAATTTGAGATGAACCAAGATTCATGCTCTTTATGGTTCAGGATACAAGCCTGTATCAATGTGTTCCTTGAAATCTTAAGTAATGGCATTGAACTTGACTTGCTGCCACATGCTGCGATGACAGATCTGGTTATACACTGCTTGCAGCGGTGTCTGGACTATACATGAGTGAATATGGCATATTACCATATTTTCTGTCAAATGTTTGGTCATTTCTAGGTCAATGCATTTCTAACAAACAAAAGTTAATTAGCATGGATTAAGCATTTTATTAAAATAGAGAATTTTAGTCTTTTTTTTTTTTACATGTTCTGAGCAAATTTTAATGATGTTTGATTTGTAAGTAAAGGTTGGTTGTGTTATTTATGGGAATTTGTGCTAATTATTTTATATTGTGCTGAAAATTTGGAAATGCCTTTCTAAAAGGTACAATGAGGCTGCAGCTGATCCATGCTGGCCTGAGCAGGTATCAACCTCGTGACCTATATATTACGAGTCTGACAAGCTAGCAACTGGGCTACCCACTAGTCCTGTCTTATAAGATAATTGAGTAAATAAATAGAAAAACAAGACAATAAATACAAGTAATTTTTGAGAGAAAGGATGTGATAGAGAGATAGCGAGCGAAAGCAAGTTAGGTCAATTATCTTTGAATATTACTTGTACTTGTCTATTTGGCACTAATGTACTAATGCAATAAAAAATTTAGAAACTGACAACATTTTACAGAATTCAAAGAGGGAATGTTCTGAAGGACTAAACTTGCAATGTATTTTATATCGTGTATGATAAGTACCCAACTGTATACCAAGTCAGGGTCAACCCAGGTAGAGCACACTAAATATCCGCATACTGGGTTCTATGCATTTCATTCTATTTATAGTTCATTCTATTTATAATTCAGAGTGAACAGTGTCAATTATGGAACAGTATGTAGTGGCAGATCTGTATCTACCATTTTCACATTTCATATACCATATATATTTATGTACAACTCCGTAAACTAACTCATAACAAACTGCATGGCCCCAGATTTTCCAGTGCAGGTCTGGATCTATGCAGCCTGCATTTGGATATGCCTTGTGTGCTGTAAATAATATATATATAAATATGGAATTTCAGATTTAAATGTTACATTACCACTTCTTGTATAAATATACACAGACAATGATAGAAAGTGAGAGACAGCATGGAAATAAAAGCTGTACATTTTAATATTAATACCAACCTTTTTTTAAATAATAATTCATGATTTAAATTAGTTTAAAAAAGTGATCTCATGAAATGGTATTAATGTGTTAAAATAATCGTTAAAAATTATTTCTACTAAATAATTGTAAGATAGAGAAATTATCTACTATAAATATTTTTTTAATCAATTCCTGTTGTGTGGTGACAGAAATCATGAGATTCATTAGATCTTGATGACAAAATCTACATAATATCATGGATTTAAAGAAATGTGAAATCGCTATTAAAATTTCATTACATTCATGAAAACAGATGCATGAAAAATTATTCCAATAAACAATATCAAAGCCCACTGAATTAACAAAAATTAATTAATACTATTTGCTAACCATAATTTTATGAAATGGACAAGGAACGGCTTGAGCTTAGTTAATGTCAATGCATGCTTAGAGAACATAAGGCTTAAAAAACAATAAGGTGTCTTCCAATTTCATAATACAGAAACTGAGTAATTGGGCCAAATGACTTCAACAAAACATCTCATGATAAATGTGCAATTCCTAAGATATGTTGAATTTATATGAATAACAATTACTGTGCAACATACTCTGACAATATTATGTTGCATATGGATTTTGTGGTCATAACAAACCACAAATTTAAAGAACCAATGAACAATGGACTCGTACATTAAGAATTTTTATCACCATCGGAGACATATTGATGAATTTAAGTTTAAACGTTATGTAATTCTTTTTACGAGTAATGAGCATCACCCCTCATATAGAACAAATTTCAGAGACAAGATAGTATTGTGCCAATGTTATACAGGGCATACATATTCAATTCGTGCAAGAGTCTTGAGGGTGAACCTCACTCAGAATACATAGCCTGACAGTGCTACATGTGCTTGTCCAGTATTATCAACTTCAAACATGAGACAGAAGTTTGATACGACTCGAAAAACTTGACGATGTACAACCAAAGGAAATCTGGGACATTTTTGGAGAAATGCAGTTTAGAAACAAATTCTGACTGAATATTTTAAGGCACTTATTTTTTTAACCTTATTTTATAAGCCTTTCAAAGAATTTTAAGATCGTCACCTTAATCGTATATATTACACCATGATTACGTTTATTTGTTAGGGATTATCTTCCCGACAAGTTTTTTGTTTTGCAATTTTTTCTCTTTTAGAAATTACCGGTATTGTGTCGATGTTCCATTATAAATAGATGTATACAAAATCATTCAATTTGATGTCCACAAAAAGGAAATGAATTTACAGTATTTTATGTCAAATGGTAATTTACAGTATTTTATGTCAAATAGTATAAAAAGTGGAAGCACATTTTTGTGCAACATACAAACAGACCTGTGAGCAAAAGGGTACACAACAAGCATGTTGACCCTTCTCCAAATTGTTAAAGGTAAGTAACGGAGGTTGGTGCAACATGACAGACTCATGACAACAAGGGTATGGGTTTTGAATGTTATTAATGAATCATCCCAGGCTGGCTACCATACTCCATCCTTGGGCAAGGTGCTTTACTTTGACTGACTTTGTACTAATCCTAATTGTATTGCTGTACTGTGGAACACCAATCCAAACAAACCATACAAACTGAAAGAATAATTTGATAAGCAAATTACAAACATATCTTTTTCACTCATTCATACTGTGAATTTCTCTTTTACTGACACTGTTGTTCATAATTGTTCTGACAGAGTTTAATTGGTATTACCATACAGATATGCCTCGAATGGGAGTGATAGGGTCCTATTTATTCACAAAATATTTATTTTACATTTGGCCTTTAAATTTGTGGCTTGAGATTATCAAACCCCCCTCTCAAATTAGAACCCTGTTAATAAAGGTGAATTCACATTGTATCAGTGCAGTACAGCAAATTCTTTTCTTTTTAGGAGTATCATTTCTTAGGGTTTTGCTACAAGTTCCAATTCTTTAATTCATGCATGAAATATACTCACTTAAAAGTTGTATGCAAACACTGGCCTGATCTGCAATCACATAAATCGCTGGCACATCTGGATCTCTTTTGCTTTACGAATTACCCCTAATTAACTGTATAGATCCAGATCTGCCAGCACATTATGCCAACTTTTAACCCAATTAACTATAACAAAAATAGGCTAACATCAATCCAATCAGCATGAGGAATATAATGCTTCTTTAACTTGGATGCTACTGCAGATGCCAGGTCTTTCTTATGTAGTACCTTAGAAAGCCGTATTTTCTGACATTTTTTTAAAAAAAAACCAACAAATAGAATCAGGGTAACAACTTTGTGTTTTGAGGATTTGAGAATATGAGGATGTTAATAATGATTTTAGTATCTCAGGATGGTTGATGGTGTTTGATAGTGGTTTTAAAGTACAAAGATGTTAATTGTGGCTTTACTGTTGTTTAATTATCTGAGGATGTTAATAGTGGTTTCGCTGTTGTTTAACTGTTGGAGGATGTTAATAGTGGTTTCGCTGTTGTTTAAATCTAAAGATGTTAATTGTGACTTTACTGTTGTTTAACTGTCAGAGGATGTTAATAGTGGTATCACTGTTATTTAACTGTCATAAGATGTTAGTCCTGATTTTACTCTTGTTTAACTGTCTGAGGATGTTAATGGCAGTTTCAAATGCCATTTTACTGTCTTTTGTTAACTGCTTTTTGCTGTTAATTTCCTGTCCAAGAATGATGATATCAGTTTATGGTCTGAGGATGTTCATGGCAGCTTTACTATCATTTTACTAACACCAATATTTACTGTACTGGCAATACATTAGAATCTTACTCTGTGACCATTAACATTCTCAAATCCTCAAATATTAGTGTTATTCCCTAATTTTAGAGATGTAACAATTTGCAGTACAAGTATTTGCCACATAACTAATTATTTCTGTTAGAGACATCAGAGACAAAGTTACCAAAATACAAAAATAAAGCATTTTTTTTTTACTATAAAAAGTAAGGAATAATAAGACAAATGTAAAATGTCTCTTTTTCTTATTGTACTTTTTTATCTCCATATATTTTGACAAAAATCTACTGATAAAAGTTCAAGCACTGTAGATTCTAACATCTTAATGTCAATTTTCTTTTATTTTTCTGTAATGAATTTCTGCCACTTCTTCGTTAATGATACTCATAATACACAACATTTTCACCAATTTAGTTGTCTCTATACATTTTCAAAATCATTCTATTATGAAAATATTAAAGTTTAAATTAACATAACAGATGGAGATCCTCTAAGCTGCAATTGACACCAAAATGAAACTGCAAAGACAGTGCAAGCACACATTTTCATAATACTACTTATCACAATTATTTCACAGATATCACTCTAACAGTTATAATGGTATATCCACATAACTGTAACAGACAACAACAAAATGGGTGGAAGCTCAAAGTTTCTCATATGCTTTGCTACTACTGTAGTTTATACAAATAGAGAAATTATATACAAACTATACATACAGTTCATGTATTTGACATTGTTTAATTACATATTTACAACCATTAAAGGAAACTATTCATATTAAATTTTGGTTTATATTTAGTTTTTTCTCATCATGTCATTATTTTTGCATGAAACTGTGACCCAGAAATCTCAGATGACCCAAAAAGGTCTCAGTTTACAAATGTTGCCAAGTTAATCTTATGTCAAAAAAAGGATATGACCAGAGAAAATGATCCCAGGAAGCAACATACAAGTGTAGACATTGATAAATATCCTCTTTAATGCAGTAATTTGTACACAATGTATTTTGTTTGTCCCCCCCCCCCACAAAAAAAATGAGCAGGCTCAAAACTTTAAGTTTGAAGAATCAGCCACTTTCTTGTAAAGTATAGACACCATGGACTGGATGCAAACCTTTTCACTGTAAATAAGCCAACAATAACAAGCAAAATCTTCAATAGTACATTTTAAATGATTTTCTCCTGTGGAAAAGAGAGGATTCTTTTTCTTATAGGTATATTTTTTGAAGATGAAAAAATTCTTATCTGTGTGATGCAAAATGTGAAGGGCAAAGTACAAGTCTTGTTTCAAGAGAACAGCAAGAGTAAGAACTCTGCATTTATATGAAACACTCTTACATAGGGTCATTTCTATTATTTCAAAACTTTTCAGTACAATCTTTGATTTTCCATATATAATACAGAGTTTTCTCTCTGCACGTTTTGAATCACATTTTCTTTCAATTGCCACATTAAAGTTTGGATGAATGGGTCTCCATGGCTACTGGTTTCCAAAGCAACATATAGACAAGTTGGCATAAACTGCTAATAAAATATAAACGAATTTTTCCTCTTCACAACAAGATGATGCAATGAATGATGAAATGATGAGGCCATTATCTTGTCTATATCACTTAATGGTCAATCCATGAATAATGCTTGAATATCCTTGACAAAAGTTATTTTCACCTCTGGTAGTCTGGTAATGGTTTAACTATCCCTTCTGAAACAGACCAGAAAAAAGTCTATATCATTTGAAATGAAAATGATGCTTTCTTCTTTTTATACTAAGCTTTAAATGTACTTAAAAACATGAGGAAAACAAAATGCACTATATAATTTGATTAACGCCTGTGTTATTCTATCAAATAATGACATCGTTTAATGCTAAAACTTTGAAAAAGCCGTAATGTCTAAAAATATTTCCATGGTATATTTGTCACCTGGAAGTATTTTGGCAACTAATTAAAGAATTTTGATTAATGATTGATTCAAGTATTTAGTGTACTAAAACAGCTAAAATCATAAACCTGTTGAGTGCTAATGTAATGTTTAAAAATCGTCAAAATTAAAGTCCTTATGCAAATAATGCAGAAATAGGCAATACTCAACAGGATTAACATAAAATATATAGGTCAAACAGGCCTCATTTACAACTAAAGGAATATTACTTATGCATCCCCTCGTCAACTTCCATGATTCCAGGTAAAATGGTATATAAAAGCATGCCAAAAAAATGTGTGGTAATGAGCAGAACATAAATAAAAATAATTAACTAAAGCTAGTTTAAAATTAAATACAGCTTATGATGAGTTTCTTTTGTTGTATGGGTCTTGTATGGATAGAGATGCATCTCATCAATCTTACAATTCTAGCATGACTAACTGAATAATAAACATCATATGCAAATAATTTAACTAGAGTCAGTGAGGCATAAAGTATGGGTCATAAAGACCTATTTCTGCAAGGAGTCAGTATTACCCACCAAGATACAAGTTCTAACCAAGTTTCATTATTCTATAAAGAACAATATGTACAGGACCTACAAAAAAAAATGTTCATGATCCAACTGCAAAATCTTATCCAAAGCCAGTTATGTAAACAGATCACTGTGACCTGAGACCCACGTAAGCAAAGATCACTGTGATCTTTTATGTGCAGGTGTGGTACAAATAGAGATTTATCGTTTTATGATTCTAGCATTACAGCTAAAACACAAAATTCAAATCAAAGTGTGAAAATTGGGTCACAGTGATTTACATTTGTCACAAGGATGTATTATTTATTAGGATGCATTCCCTCAGTGTCATGATGTACACATAAAAAAATACACAAAGCTATGTGGTCAATAAAATGTGATATGTGACAATAGAGATGCATACAATCTTAAGAGTTCAATGATTATAGTAGAATTTGACTAATAAACAAAAAGTAAATTCAACCTGTGAAATGGGAAATATGGTCATGGTGACCCATTTTTGTGATCAGGGTCTAGTACTCAAGATGTACCCCTCACCAAGTTTCATGGTTCCAGGTACAACAGTGTATGCAGTGTGCAAAACCTGAAGCTAAATACAAAACTTAACAAATGTACAATTATTATACATGTCTGTACTAAGTTAGTCCCCTTAGCCCCCTCCCCAGTAGTTATATTCTATTAAACCCAGTCAAAACATTTTTCTTAGGACACAGGAAGAAGGA
This sequence comes from Sinohyriopsis cumingii, assembly GCA_028554795.2. Lineage (NCBI taxonomy): Eukaryota > Metazoa > Mollusca > Bivalvia > Unionida > Unionidae > Sinohyriopsis > Sinohyriopsis cumingii. The sequence continues at coordinate 6,534,825 of CM068841.1, forward strand.
ATAACTGTGATGCTGTGTACACACATGTACATGCATTTACATGTGTGGTCCCAAGACCAATGGCTGGGGCTAAGTACAATGACTTTCCTCTATTTCTTAGAGTTGTGCTAAAAATTGTGAAAAAATGGACAAGTTTAAAACATGACAATTTATTAAAATCAGTCCTGTTACACATTTTAAAACTTGTACTTACCATTAAATACTTTTAGGATGGCTTCACATACAAATTTATATTGACTCTGCAAAAGAAGAGAGAAATTTGATCCAGACTTAAGTCTTTAATTATTATCAAGATATTAATCTAATTACCATATAGACACATGTCAGATCCGACTACATACACCCAGATGTACAATCATATAATGTGCCACCAGATCTGGGCCTATTCAATTTGTTAGGAGTAATCAGTAGAAAAAAAATCATATAATGTGCCACCAGATCTGGGCCTATTCAATTTGTTAGGAGTAATCAGTAGAAAAAAAATCATATAATGTGCCACCAGATCTGGGCCTATTCAATTTGTTAGGAGTAATCAGTAGAAAAAAAATCATATAATGTGCCACCAGATCTGGGCCTATTCAATTTGTTAGGAGTAATCAGTAGAAAAAAATTCATATAATGTGCCACCTGATCTGGGCCTATTCAATTTGTTAGGAGTAATCAGTAGAAAAAAAATCATATAATGTGCCTCCAGATCTGGGCCTATTCAATTTCTTAGGAGTAATCAGTAGAAAAAACAACAGACTCTAATCTGCCTGTGCATTATGTAACTGTAGCTCATGGTCCATGATGTCTGCAGTTGGATTCAATGTAAGAGCATAATTGGGTATTTACAAACTAATTTATTTGTACCCTTTATGTTGTCAAACAATTTAATAATGCTTTACATAGTGCTTTGAAAAGAAAATTTACACATTTAGTTTCAACTTACTAAATGGGCATGAAAAAATTCTGCTAAACAACTTTTATCTCATCCCCATACATGTGTATTATACCCTCTACAAGTTTATCTCATCTGCATATTTGTGCTATACTATCTTCATTGGCTTATATTATATGAACCATTCATTATTATAAGTAGCCATTTTCAAGGGAAGCTAACTTTTAACATTGGCATATCTTCAAGTTAAAGTATCAACAGAAAATAGGAAAATTAATTCATTAGATCTAAACTTGAAAGCAAGCATCATTGGCTTTGATGTACTTAAGCACTAACCCTTTCACAATTTTGAGTTAGAATGATACACTTGATTTTATTTCAAAACATAATAAACATCAAAGATATGTTCTCTAATAATTTTTAAAGCAAGTTTACCAATAGGTGTGTGCATATGATTTGGATTTTTAATGTAGTTTAACACTTTTTCAGTCATATCGGTACGATGTCTGCAGTGTGGCAGTTTATAGTGATGTCTAGCAATGGGGCATCATGCTGCAGACATGTAGCATGATGTTCCTTTCAAACTGGTGACTCTGACAGAAATTCTGTATAACCAGGAAACATCAATATCACACTACAATAGCAGAAGTATATAGAAAGGCAACATCAATATCAATATCACACTGAAATTATCAGTTTGTTGGAAAATAATTAGGCATATGATCATTCTTAATCTTTTTTTAACTTAATTTGGGGAATGTTTACCTGGCTAAAAGGATAACCTAATTTGGGGAATGTTTACCTGGCTAAACAGATAACTAACTTGGGTAACCTGGCTAAAAGGATAACTTAATTTGGGGAACGTTTACCTGGCTAAAAGGATAACTGACTTGGGTAACCTGGCTAAAAGGATAACTTAATTTGGGGAACATTTACCTGGCTAAAAGGATAACCAACTTGGGGAACATTTACCTGGCTAAACAGATAACTAACTTGGGTAACCTGGCTAAAAGGATGGCTGACTTGGGTAACCTGGCTAAAAGGATAACTTAATTTGGGGAACGTTTACCTGGCTAAAAGGATAACTTAATTTGGGGAATGTTTACCTGGCTTAAAGGATAACTGACTTGGGGAACGTTTACCTGGCTAAAAGGATAACGGAGTTGGGTAACCTGGCTAAAAGGATAAATGACTTGGGTAAATTGGCTAAAAGGATAACTTAATTTGGGGAATGTTTACCTGGCTAAAAGGATAAATGACTTGGGTAACCTGGCTAAAAGGATAACTGACCTGTGTAACCTGGCTAAAAGGATAACTGACTTGGGGAAAGTTGATATGGATAAAATGTTAATTGATTTTCGCAGAGTTCAGATGCTTAAAAGGATAAAAGAACAGAACTGGAAAAAATCATGATGGTATCACAGACTTACAATCAATGCTCACTTGTAAATAAAGAACTGTAAAAAAAACCATAGACCCTGATCTCTTATTGCATAATGCACTACTGACCAGGGTCTCTATTTGCTCCAGTGATCACTCTTAAAAGAGCTGCCTAGATCCAGATCTCCTGGCACATTATGCAATGGCTAGGTCTATGCAGTTTGTTGACTGACTCAAGTTGTAGGTGAGTATATATGGTGGGCTGTGCACTAATTTGTATAAATAAATAATTTACAATCTATGCATGCAGAAAATTAATCTCCTGAATGTACTGTTTTTAAACTACACACCTAAGGCATTCTTTAAAACCAATCTCATAGTAAGTGCAAATATTCTGAGACAAAACACAAAGTCACTAGATATTTTAATTTCATCTTCTTAACATTTACAAAACTATCAACAGACGAAGAAAACTAAATAGATCAAAATATGTTTAACCAATAAAAAGATTCTGTTAATAAGGAATGACAGTTTTTAAAATAGTCCAAATAAAAATGCAAATTTACCACCCGATACAAAAAGTGATGTTTTGACAGAAGAGCATGCAAAAGTTTTCAAAATATTATGCTCAGAAAGAGATCACCTAATTATGAGAAACATGGTAACAATAGGTTTTTCATGGCAACATACACAATAATGTTAAAACAAGCTCTAACCTAAGAACCAACGACAACAACTCCACATTACACTACATGCATACAAGATGGGTCAAGCCACAAAAAAAAGTAGTGTGCTAGCAGATCAGGGTTGATGTTCTCCTGATAAATAACAAAAAATTGCATGGACCCAAATCTGCCAGAACATTAAATGATGACAGATTTGGATCTGTGCAATATGCTACTGTATCTGACTTACAATTACATACAATGAATAACATAGTATATTATTCTAAACAGCGTTATTTATGCAGCTGTCCACTGTGACTCAAGCTGCAACCACATGACCAGTCCCGTTATGGTGGAAAGCCAATTTGACCATCACAGTAGTTATTAAGGATACTGATGAGGACTCGCTAATTGTAAAAAAGATTTATTTTCATTGTAAGCAACTTAATTCAATTCAAAACTAGAATGTAGGATCTTGCAGCACGGTTTTGTGTTTCAAAGTTGACAAGTGTCAACAACTGTAGGGTCATGACATTAATTAATGCTATTTTCACTCAAGAAACAGATGTATGACACTGCACTAAAATAAAGATGCTTCTAAACTAAATACATAGGGACAAAATTGGGAGACATTTTCTTTTAAAATGTATCCTTTCCAATTCGATACTGATGAATAATATGTAACCTCTCTATAAACCTATATATGATTTTACAATTTGATATTTACATATTGTTTAGAATATCTTTATTTCTTCTATGCAGGACAAGCACAAAATACAAAGTTTTCTCGTTACTTCCAGTTGAATTCATGCACGTCCATGTCTGATAGACTTTCATATTACCAATTACCAAGATATGTAGATGTTTAGAATTGGCTATTTTGGCCCATGCATAAGCAAATGGGTGAAATTGATTCTTTTCTTTATTTTGTGCACTGGAACCAAGATATTTGCTTGCAGGTCCCCTTTTTAGCCTAAGTTTTGCAAAGGTTAATCTGCCCATGTGAAGTCTGCTTTAGATCTAACAAGAGTCTAAAACTGGAACAAAGTGAAAATCTGTTTTCAAAAACCGTGGTGTTTTGTATGTATTTTGCAAAGTGCATAGAACATCCATCTTACATGCCATCAATGTGAAGCCACACCTACGTTATTTTTTCCAATACCATCAAACTGATCCATCATGAATGGTGATGACGTCACAAACCTTCACGACTCAAAATTATGACTTTTGACTTTAATAGGTTAAAATTGAGCATTAATCCTTTAAAATGTCATTGGCTTAATTTATATGGAAATTTTGAAGGGTATGCAAATGAAAGTGGGTGGAGCTAAGACAAAATAAAGAAACAACCATTTTCCTTACAGCAGTTTGAATTAACATAGCTCGTTGGTCTCTCATCTGCCTCACTATGGATAGTGGATACACGGGTTGGTTGGATTCTATCAAACACATCGCTGTTTCCATAGTGATAAGAACACCTGTCCTACCTATACCAGCACTGAAAAAGGGGAAAATAAACTTGTAAAGTTTGATATAATGCACAAACTGTCAAATGATGATATTCTGAAAATGTGAGTTAGTTATTTACTGAAAACTGAAGACAGAAAACAATCTGGAACCGAGACCTTATGGTAAAGGTAGAGTTTCTATTGCTGCCAGTTTTAATATTAAGGTATATATATATAGTCATGTATTGCAACATAAAGTACACTTTTGCACTTCTTTTCTGTAATTGCTTTCATTCAGTTAACTTGAGCATAATGCAATGATCCAGGTAACATTTCATGAATTATTTCAATTAACTTAAAGCTGGTACCAACTTTCTAAGGCTGCAATGACTGCCTCATGGGGAATATTCTGTATTGGGTTCAAAATGGAGGGCAAATGGAGTAGTCTTCCTTGAATTGTTCTTAATCATATTCAAGTCTAGTCCCAATCAAATGAAATTACATCCGAATGATTTGCAACACATAGAAAAATTAGATAATGATCTGATTATTATCTGTTATACTGATGAGATACTGAAACATTCCCCCACCCAAATTACATGCTATATATTGGTTGACCATAGAACAGAATTTATTACATTCTATACCTGTCATATGACAAAGGTATCAACGTTAAAATATCACAAATACAGGTCCAAACTCTACTAAATGTATTTTTAAGAAAAGGCTGAACTTCCAATTTCAATTCATTAAGTGCTTGAAATGTGACAAAACTGAAATGAAGTTTACAATGGGCATGATGAGACAGGCTACACATGGGTAACAATATCTACTTCTTCCATAGATATCACAGTAGCATAATTTTAAAACATTCTGGAGGACTTTTTTTGTACACATACAATTTTTTATACAGAACCAGTGAATACTGTGATAAATTCCACAAACTATCTTTACTTAATGAAACCAGATTACCAGTGTACTCCAGAAGATCACACTTACCTACAATGAACTATGGTTGGTTCTACTATGCCTGTACGTTTCTGCCGTACTTTGACCACAAACTCTAAAAAGTCTGCAGGGTCATCAGGAACCCCATGGTCCGGCCATGCTATATACTGCATGTGGGATATCTGTCTTTCTTCATGTGTCTGTGGAAACAAAATTAATGCTACTTCTTACTATAAACCAATGCACTGGATTATAAGTCCAATTTAACCGCAAAATGCAAGGACCTTTACATGTTATCACATAATGAACCAGCATATCTGGGTCTACGCAGTTTTGTTAGGAGTAATTAGCTGAACAGACACAGACCCTGATGTGCTGGCAGATCAGGTTCTAAGCTGCTTGCAATTGGACTCAACTTATAATTAGTACAGGGGTCAACATTTTGTAATTCAACCTGAAAAAAGTGGCACACTACGTAAAACCCAAAGCTAGTATATATAGCATATAGTATAATTATCAAGTTCTCAGTGCTGTAAACTAAACTATTTGCGAAAAAAAAAGAGTTTACCTTACATACACTCATTCACTTGTCTAAAAGAATGGATTTCATTTTTTATATACAAAAGAACTTGTCCCATGGTGAAATGGACACGTCAAGCACCAGAACTATTTAAATTCTACATGTTCAGTACCAAATTTTAATGTATGTATGTATGTATGTATGTATGTATTTATGTATGTATGTACATATGTATGTATGGATGTGCATACGTTCATACGTATGTGTGTATAGGGTTTAATGGCTTAATACTTGCTAAATAGTGCACAATAAAAAAAAATATATGTAAAGAAAAAAACTTGTTGAAATTTCTGCTTCTAAACTGTTGTTAGTAAGGATTTGTTGTCATTTTGGAAGGCATCTATTCAACAAAAAAGCACCTGGAAAAACTAAATGTTCCTTGATGAAATGGCTTGAATTTGTCACGTGAACAGGCCCTAAAGTTCAAGCTTAAATTGGGTTTAGCTGGATTAAATTTTCTCTAATATTATTACAATTATGCAAATGAAATACCTAGTCACATTTCAGATTTAAGAATAAGTGAAGATTAAGTATAAAAATACTGTGAATGCCAACAGACTTTTCTAACAAAGACCAAGATATACATATTCAAAAATGGCCTCAGAAAAAATCGTATATCCGTTTTTCAACAATGAGTCCTCACCTCCATGTGCGTTAAATTAAGTTCCCTAAATGCAAATGAAGTTGTCTCCTCCTCTTTCACACATGTAATCTGTAACTGGCCATGCTCTTGTGTGTCATACAAGTCAGGCCAGTACTGGTGACACTTGACCCGACCCTTCTCCACCTTTGTTGTCAGCATGACAACCAGTGTAGACTGCTGTTCCCAGATCATCTGCCAGTAATCTACACAAGTGATCTGGAGGGGGCCCTGAGCAGCAATGTACCTATTTACAATGCCAGAGCCGGGGATTTCCATCTGAAATAAACAACTTGAAATGTGTATACTGATGTCATGACAAGTCAGAAAATACTGTGGTTCAGAACAGAATAAATCAGACTTATTTCTTCTTTGAAGGATTTCATTTTCCTAGACATGGCAGTTAGGACACCATGATACACAAAAAATAAAACCGACTTGCAAGCTAGCTTGCATGCACACAGGACAAATCCATTTATATTCCAAATGCTGACAGCATATTACAAGTAAAAAAGGATAATATTTCTATTGCCATAAATTTCTTGAGTCTCTTTTTTTTAAATAAAAAACCTAAGGACTTTAAATACAAATCCCAGATAAGCAGGCTCACAAGGTATGACTTTTTCTAGTTCAAATGCAATTTCTCATTCATCAAACTTTTTTAAAATCACAATGGTCCTACAGCTTACATTCAGACAATTGTCATTTATATTGTCCATTACTCAGTCATATACATTACTTACATTCAGACAATTGGCATTCATATTGTCCATTACTCAGTCATATGCATTACTTACATTCAGACAATTGGCATTTATATTATCCATTACTCAGTCATATGCATTACCTACGTTCAGACAATTGGCATTTATATTATCCATTACTCAGTCATATGCATTACTTACATTCAGACAATTGGCATTTATATTATCCATTACTCAGTCATATGCATTACCTACATTCAGACAATTGGCATTTATATTATCCATTACTCAGTCATATGCATTACCTACGTTCAGACAATTGGCATTTATATTATCCATTACTCAGTCATATGCATTACTTACATTCAGACAATTGTCATTTATATTGTCCATTACTCAGTCATATACATTACTTACATTCAGACAATTGGCATTTATATTATCCATTACTCAATCATATGCATTACTTACATTCAGACAATTGTCATTTATATTGTCTATTACTCAGTCATATGCATTACTTACATTCAGACAATTGGCATTTATATTATCCATTACTCAGTCATATGCATTATGTACATTCAGACAATTGGCATTTATATTATCCATTACTCAATCATATGCATTACTTACATTCAGACAATTGTCATTTATATTGTCCATTACTCAGTCATATGCATTACTTACATTCAGACAATTGTCATTTATATTATCCATTACTCAATCATATGCATTACTTACATTCAGACAATTGTCATTTATATTATCCATTACTCAGTCATATGCATTACTTACATTCAGACAATTGTCATTTATATTATCCATTACTCAGTCATATGCATTACTTACATTCAGACAATTGTCATTTATATTGTCCATTACTCAATCATATGCATTACTTACAGACAATTGTCATTTGTATTGTCCATTACTCAATCATATGCATTACTTACATTCAGACAATTGGCATTTATATTGTCCATTACCCAGTCATATGCATTACTTACATTCAGACAATTGTCATTTATATTATCCATTACTCAATCATATTGCATTACTTACATTCAGACAATTGTCATTTATACTGTCCAATACTCAATCATATTGCATTACTTACAGACAATTGTCATTTATATTGTCCATTACTCAATCATATTGCATTACTTATGCATTACGTACATTCAGACAAGCGGCATTTTTACTGTCCATTACTCAATCATATGCATTACTTACATTCAGACAACTGGCATTTTTACTGTCCATTACTCAATCATATGCATTACTTACATTTACATAATTGGCATTAATATAATCTCCACTGGAACCTCCTTTCAATATCACTCTTGTTTGGTCATCTGAAAAATTAATGATAAGTGGTTTAGGAGTGAGGGGTACAAAAAAGGGTCCCTTGATGGGACTGACATTCTACTGGGCAGAAAGAATGTCTAGGATTTAAAAAATAAGACCAGTTCTTTCTTTGAAAACTGCTGAGTGTCGAAACCATCTCTGATATTCTTCAGGAGTTAGAAAATTTTCAAGATCAGCTGCTGTGGTACACATAATGTCAGATGTCAGATTGGCACTACTTTCATTTAGGACTAAGTATACAGCATTAGAAGTCATTTGGTCCAAACCCCATGTCATAATGATTATCTAGCCATCATGGCAGCCATACTGGATGTGCAATGGCACCATTTTCATTTAGGACCAAGAAGATATTTTAAGAAGTTTACTGTTAAAAGAACCAAGTTGATATAGCCATCAATTTAAAGAGCTGTAGAGATAATATTTTCAAGATAGCAAACATGGTGGTCAGATTGAGGATTAATCATCTTCATTTAGGACCAAGCAGACGCCATAAAAACTCTTCTGATGAAAACATATTTTGCATCTAATGAGCACCATTTTAAATTACGATCAACAAAATATAATAATAAGTAATTTAGTGAAAACTCCATCACAACATGACTATTCGTAGTGATGACAAGATTTTCAATATGGTCATATCAGACCCCAGACCAGAACTGTTTTCATTTAGGACCAAGTAAACATAAGAAGTCTTTTGGTGAATACTCAAGTCAATATGACTTTACATTCAAGAGAAGTAGCCATAAAATGATTTTTTCTGCACAGCTGCTGTGGTAGGGATATTGGATGTCAGATCTGCACAGTTCTCATGTAGGACCAAGTTGACTTCAAAAGAAATTTTTCAGTGCATAAGAAGTCTTTTAGTGAAAACTCCATATTGATATGAACATCAATTCAGGAAGAGTAACAATAACAAGATTTTCAAAATGGCTGCCATGGTGTGGATGGTCACAGGTTCGAACACTGGCCGAGTCATATCAAAGACTTATAAATATAGTAATAATCATTGCTGGCACTCAGCATTAAGAGGTTAGTGTTAGGACTTGTCAGCCTGGAGTCAGAATAATGTGACTGGGTGGGACATGATGCTACATGTCTGTGGCATGATGACTCAATGCCAGACCACTTCAAACTGCCACACTGCAGACACTGTAGTGATACGGCTTGAAAATTGTTAAAGCTACACTGAAACTCCAAATCACACACACACCAACTAGATTAGGAGAAGTAACAAGCTTGTGATAAGGGACAAAAAAGGATGTCAGAAAACTGACGACAAACAACAGACCATTACATAAGCTCTTCTGTTCTATGACCAACATTAACAACTTTCACCAAACAAAACCCATGTTATTGCTCTTTAATAAATCTCCTCTTTTAATTTCAAACATTGAAGAAAAAAAACAAATTATTGGTACAACTGTGAATAAATACATCTGCCAGTTGTTATAATGCTACAATTTATACTATACAATTTTCAAGCACACAGTGCAGGTATTATTACATCAAATAAGACATAATGCATTATTACATTTAGCAAATGTCTGCTTACAACAAAGAAATAATACAAATCCAAAACATTTCAATTATAATTCATTTATTCTTTTTTTTTCCCTAGCAAATCTCTCTCAAAATGGAACAAATTTACTATAGACTTTGGGTATAAACAAATAGCATGTTACTGTTTTGTAATTAGCCCCCACCTTGTAATTAGCCCCCACCTTCAAGTGCTCACACTGAAAACAAATATGTACAGGTTTCACTGTTTAGATTTTCAAGTGTAGAAACATATCCAAGTCAAATATCTAATACTCCAAGCAAAAGTTTACAGTAATCCCTCATTATATGGGACCTCTGAATAGGTGGTCCCTTTGATAAGGCAGATAAGGTCATGGGTTGCATTTCACTGTTTAATAGTAATATTATATATAACTCAACATAAAATGACCTCACCTGTAAGGTGATCTACTTTTATGGCTATTTTTAACATCATTGTGGTAAGGGAGTATTGGATTTCCATGTTTCTGTTAAAAATGATCATTGGCTAATAATTTTCCCATAAGGTTACCATATACACCTGGTTGTATGCTGACTTGAACAGCAAACACTGACCTCAGTCTGAAGTCATATAATGCGCTGGCAGATCAAGGTCCATGTTATTTATTCTACTGATTACTTGTAACACACTGCAGAGAACCAGATGTCTGTGCTGTTTGCAGTTGTACTCAATTTATAAGTGAGTATATACAGTAATATTTGACCACAGCATTTTTATTTTTTGTCTCTTTTTCAAAGTAATAATTTATTGTGATTACCCAAAAAATATAGCTTACTGATCTAATGGCAAACACTATTGGAAATGTTTCAATAGGAAGCAAGCATTTCCATGTACTTACAGGGTGAAATATCCCACTATCTCATGCCGGCCACTACTGGAAATGTTTCAATAGGAAGCAAGCACTTCCATGTACTTACAGGGTGAAATATCCCTATATCTAAATGTCGGCCACTATTGGAAATGTTTCAATAGGAAGCAAGCATTTCCATGTACTTACAGGGTGAAATATCCCAATATCTAATGCTGACCACTACTGGAAATGTTTCAATAGGAAGCAAGCATTTCCATGTACTTACAGGGTGAAATATCCAAATATCTAATGCCGAACACTACTGGAAATGTTTCAATAGGAAGCAAGCATTTCCATGTACTTACAGGGTGAAATATCCCTATATCTGTTCTTTGGTATATTGACTTCAAGGCGGGCTGCATTCATTGTCATGCCAGGCTTTTTTCTGTACAATTGCTGTAAAAAAATGTTAAGGATTATTATTTCATTCTCTAGTAGCTTAACAACTGAACATGTTGAGATAAATTTGTTCCACAAAATGGAACCAACAAATCAATGTTATTTTCTTACCAGCAACTGGTCTTGTTGTTAGGAACTAAGACATGGACATAAGACCGAGCAAATGCTGTGAAATGTTTGGAAGAATGCTTATGGTCAAAGCATCCAATACTTTCCTTCAAGATTCTTCAATCTCTGAAAGCAGAAACCTCTCATGCTGACACCCCCCAAAAAACCCTGTAAAATTAAAAAATACAAGCACTCTGCAATTTGAAATGTGCTGAAAAGTAGGGCTTTAATTAGACCAAGTTGGTACAATGCTAGGTGGATCAATGGGATTACACTGTACCAAGCATATTAAGAAATAGCATGAAAGAACAAAGATCAAATTCTGTCAATTAAGCCTATAGCTTTAAATGCTCTAAACAAATTTCAAAATAACGTTAGGGGTATCTATATCCTATCTGCACATTTCTTGTTTCTTGCCGTTTTGAACTAAATGTTTGGACCATATTTATCTAGTTTTTAAAAAAATGGAGTCCGATCTTACCTCAAACTGTGCTAAGGCAGCACCACTGTCCAGTGATTCCTGTAGCAAGGCCAAGGAAAGCTCTAAGTTAGTGGCACCATTAGCGGAGCCTGTAATCTGGTGTGTTTCAGGCATGTAATTAAATTCTGGTTCCTCTGCTGGGTCCTCACTAGTGTACACTGTTACGGATAACAAAAATTTAAGTCTGACAACTGTCAATGCGAAAATTTTCACTAATATTTTGGCAGAATGAATAATAGATATAATTTCAGAATAAATGGCATAATAACATGGATTTGTTAAAATCTTAAACAGAATTAGCCAATTAGTTTAGGAAAACATGAAACAAGTAAATTATTTTTATTCTTGTCCTACTAATGTTAGCAATTGTGCAAGTTTTATTTTACAACAAATCCTGTATTGTACAAATGTGTCAAGGTGATAACATTCCAGAATAATAAAACTGAAACAAAGAGAAAACTACTTGCTGTAATGAGAAACCAAACACCTGTCTGTGCATTTACACTGTGGTTAAAAAAGAAACTAATACTTCCTTCCCTTGATATGCATCCAACTGCAAATAATAAAAATACAGAGTTCCTGCTTTCCTGAGAAAATAATTTGAGGAATTAAAATTTCCTGGAATATATGAGTATGAATTAATTTCTAAAATAGCAGCTTAATTAAAGTGATAATGTCATTATGGGGTTTCATGTCTCATGAGAAAATCATCAAATGCATGTGCAGCAGCACCTGACACATCCATCATTTCCCACACAAAATGTACAATTCAGAATAGTACACAGATTTAAATCAAAACATGGGAAGTTTGTATCATTTAAATTTGAATGGACTCAAGACTGGTGTTGGAGATGAAGAATGCATACCACCTATACTCTACAGTCCAACCGCAAACAACACAAACCATGATCTTTCCATACATAATGCTCTGGCAGATCAGGGTTAATACACATATTGTTTGTTCTACTGATTACTTCTAACAAAATGCACAGATCCTGATATGCAGGTGCACTATGTTATGGCAGATCTGGATCTGTGCTGTTTGCAGTTGGATTTAACTTATTAGCAAGTACGAATGTTAAACTTGCGTTTCAATGGGAGAAAGATGGGTGGATGAAATGAGTAAAGAGGAAAAGATTTTGTGCTTTTAAGTTTTCCAACAGTCTGTATTTCCTACTGCAAACTGACAGAGAGATTCTTACTACAATGAGTAGCTATTAATGTTAAAAACGGGCCAATTTCGTTTTATATTGTCAATCTCAAGTCCAAAAATTGAAAATGTTTTATCTTATGTTTTTAAAAGCTGCTCAAAAACACTTTTTCTTCCATAATTTGTCAAACTTACTAAAGACTAGAATAATGAAGTAATGGGAGTGCAATGGCTTAATCAGAGACAGTCTCAAACTCACCGTTTGGTCTCACGACAAGTACCAATTCCATTGAATGTGTCTCTCGAGACGCTTTAATAAACATCACAACCTGTTCATGTGTATGTTGCGAAACATCACGTCCATTTATGAATAGCACTTGATCACCCTCGTTCAACCGAGGTTCAGAATTATCCGCCGGTGTACCCGGAGCAACTCTTGACACAATAATAGGCATTCCTTGATCTGCTCCACCCTGAAATAAAAAACATGATGGCTATATAATGTTTAGTTGGAATATAACTTTTTTGACAAGAAAACATGAAAAGATCAGAAGTATATAAAATGTTCTTAATAACTGAACAAAAAAATTTAAATCTTGAGATTTTATTCCTGTTTATAACTACAGCTGAGGTAATGAAATCAAGAAGCTTGAAGCCTGGATACCAAAGAATGTCACATTGGCTCTTTATCTCCACAGTCCCCTGTTCCATTCCGACTTGTGATCTCTGCAGAAGTAAATGGTCTCCCTTCTATAGTCAGGATTTGTATACCCCTTCCAAAGAAATGGAGTAGGCATATTGCACTGCCTATTTCGATCGATACCATCACATCAAGACTTGTCAACTTCCCTTCTGCCTACTACAAATTTCATTTTTAATCAATAACTTTAAAAGGGCTTTATGGATTGAAACCAAATTCGGGTTCAGACTACATGGGGCAAGCCCGATTTTCAAGATTTTTGGACCAAAATTTAATGGAGTTATGGACCCTGCTTGACGCAGTCCTTTCCCCATCAACTGCATTATATTAGTGAAGGCATCCATATTATATGGACAAATTCAAGTTTTTCCATGTCTTCACATGTCCTCTGCCTAGAAGATAACTAAAGCTTCTAAACTGCACAAAACAGGCTGATAAAATAAACTCTGAGACTCTAATGTGCAATAAATGCAAAATATTTATTTTAAAAAAGTCTAATATTTACATCCAAAAACTATTAATGGACCACTCATTAGCTGAGAGTGACCAGAGTTAGCTTTTCTCAATGTAATTATTAAATCAAGCTGCTGCATATTAGGCAAAAAAAATGTGCATTTCCAGTTGGCCAATAATCCGGTTTTCATTGATGACCCTGGCCTTTTTTTCACCCCAGGGTAAAAAATAAAAAGGTTATTTTTAAAAACAATATTCCTAAAATTGATTTAAGCATCTAACTGAGCTGGTTTAGCCCAGTAGTGGAAGTACTGAGTACAATATATATGCTAATTATTATAATACAAATAATGCTTAAATTACAAAAGAAATTTTAAACAAATTTGCCAACAAAATCCAAAAAAATTTATTTGTGCATCTAACTGAGCTGGTTCAGAACAGTACTTGAAGTGCTTAATACATTATATATACTATTCATTATAATATTATAATATATATAATATTAAAACTTAAAAAAATACCTACCTACAGTAATTTTAAAACCAGTGCAATAGGAAATACGTATTATTTCTGCAGCATGAATTACAGCATCGGGTAAATAACTGGAATCTTTTCTTTGCCAACTACACCCACAATAACCAAATTAAAACACACTTTCATTTTCTGTACAATCAGAGGTCAACTTTCTCAAATGTTTCCTGATTTAATACGAGACACGATAAGAAAAAAGCCCACTTAACATTCCAGTAATACTGAGACTCCAAGTACTGTACTGTTTTAAAGTTAACACCTCCAGAATGTCATATATACATGTTTACAGATGAATACAGGTACAACTACTGAAGTGAGATGCTTGAATTTCTATAAGACTTTTAAAACTGACATATGAACAATTTAATTTCAAACTCTGTATGCTTAATTCAAACTATCTGCATACGAAGTGAGACAAAATTCCTCCATCACTGCCACTTCAGCTTTGCAGTCTAATTCAGGTTTTCTTTACCTTGACGTTGAATCCAAAACGCCCCTGTTCATCTGGCATCATCCGGATGGTAACCAAACCCTGTCCATCAGGGATACCATTTGAGTTCGGCGACTGAAACATGAAATAGCAGGCCATTAAGTGAAATTTTCATTGTAATGGACAATTGAAATTATGTTTAAAAACATTACAAGCAACCAGTGACCTTGTTAATCACATGATTGTCACAACTCTTCCAGCGATGGTACTTGTTGGTGATCCACAGGTATCAGCATGTGTATTGAGTAAATTACAAGAAATCTTTCATGACCCTTTTACTCATTAATAATACAGCATGTACAATTTCATATCGTATGTACTTGCTTATAAGACAGATCCAAATGCCCACTGTATAGACCCAGAGGTGCCATCACATTATGCACCAGTAGATCTGCATATATGCAGTTGGTTAGGAGTAATCAATATAATGATCAAAATAGAACTTATGATTTCCTGGCACATGTGATGGCAGGTGGACCCGACTTGTGAGTAGACACAGTACCCATATTTTTCATATACTTGTAACTACAGTTTCACAATTTTTATAAACATCAATAGAGATGGTTGTGAAAAGGGAAAACAAGTATATTTCAGATGGATATCACTGTTGAAAACTGCTTTATTTGAAGTTAAACAAATGCGGAACAATAAAATACGTACATTTTTCCAACTTTTTGATCTCATACATTAACTTGATTTTGATAATTACAATTCAGACATATTACATTATACAGGTACAGTACATATTGCTATGGTTTTATATACATATTTTTGTAACTCGTGGTTCGCGACTGCATATAATGTATATTTTTTATTCATGACTACAAACTGTAATGATCATCAGTTGTTATAGATAGATACTTTTTTGTAGTCAGGTATAAATTTGTATTTTATACTGCATATAATCTATAAAAAAAATAAAAGGTTCTAATAATAAAACATGTAAACAATTTGGGCGTAATTTCTCATTGGCTGGAGGGTTTAGGTGGTTTATTATAAGTTCTTTCCCATTGGATTAGTTAATACACATGAATAGGTATTTTGAAATATTAGAGTGAGTACTAAGATCTGCAACTTTGACTTTATTGTACCATACAGTCGTAATAAAATCTTGAAGGTATATATAAGGAGAGAACTTAGCAAGATTGATTCCTAATTTGGATTAATTCCTATTTTAGATACTTATTTCTCGTGTTCTTGTTGCAACATTAAGTCTGTAGATGCATTTAAAAGTATATTTAGATATTATTTGGGAGGGAACATTTGGTATATTCAGTGGAAATAGAAAGTGCTCACTAGCAGATAGTATTCTGAGACTACTGTGAATTATTCAAAGGAGTTCTGGACAATGCCATTTTAACATGTCAGGATTGCAGGCACACCAGTATATTCTACGATCTGAAATTTATATGGAATGTTTTGGACTTCAATATAAATTCTTTAGAATTATTTTGGATTCAGTTCATAATACTTTAAGTTCATCTTGAATTTTCACTTAATAACATTGTTAATTAAATTGTTTGTTAAAACTTTTACAAAACTTGTGAAAATGTTTTATCCCTAAAAACTTTTACCTACATTGAGGTTAAGCAAAGTCACATGCTATTTTACACCATCAAAAAGTTATAATCTTTGAAGCACACAGTGTTGGTATTAAGATATACAGTCAAATGTGTTCATGCAGGATTTGGAGAATCAACTACAAAACATTATCAAACCTCGTACAAATTCTGGGCATTTTGCAAGAGTTTAAAATATGACAAAATCCTGTGAACTTAAATTGGTGAGTCACTAAAATTTAAGGCACTGATGTTATATACAAAATAGTTACTTAATCAGCACAGCTGGATAACAACTTTTCAAACATTGTCTCCAAAAATTCAATCAAGAATATACTGTCACTCTTGCTCACTATATATTTATGTAAACATGCTTCAGTGAACCTCCAACTTGGCTTGAAGCCAAACATGGACCAAATTTGTCATTCTAAGTGGTGGGTGGTGAGAACAGGCTGCAATGTGGACTCCATAGGCTTGTGAAATCTCAGTCCTCATTTTTATCAGATATTTGAATTCTTAACACCACAACAATGATGACAAGACATTTCATTAGCTAGGTGTGGGTCTTATAGGAGTATATTATGCGTTTTTTTGTAAAAATACTTCATTACAAATGCAAAGAAAGAAAACAAGGTGTGGGAATTTGAATACAAACATGTTAAAAGAAAGTAAAAGGACAAGTCAATTAAATGGTAAATGGTTTGAGAGGATCTTTAATGCAATCTCTTTAAGTCTTTGTGTTGGCTTTATGTGCCCAGTGTTTGTGACTTCTGGAAGTTATGTGAATCCAGAATATTACAGAACTTATAAAAACTAAAGTGAACACAAGAATGTTCAAAACTGCCACTCCCCCTGCTGGACATGGTAATGCCATTTGACTGCATTGCTCTAATCCATGTCCACACATCAGTTGTCAAGAAAAATGGTTGAATTCTATTAACTTGGTCAAGTACTAAAATAAGGTTGCACAGAATTTAAAAATGTGTGTGTAGAGAATTTGAACAGGTGGGCGACTTTCACAAAATGTCAACAAAGGTTCATTTCTACCATAGTATAGGACATTATGCTTGGCCAATGTAGGCATGTAAGAAAGCTTTCCTGGAGTAGCTTTTCGTGGGTCGGTGGTTCTTCCCGGGGTTTTCCAGGGTTCTTCCTCCACCAGTTATACTGGCCGCCATGTATAGCCTATCTTGTGCTTAAAAATGGCATTAAACCCAACAACAACAACAATCCATGTGTGCATTACAGCACTTGTGGATCACAATGACAAGTCCTTGCCAACTGTATATCAAGAGTTCCCATGCTGTTAGGTCTCTGTCTGTTGTAGATCACTGTTATAGGTCCCTCTCAATTATGGATCAAAGTTATCCCATGCTATTAAACATTAGGTCCCTGCCAATCTGAGATCCACTCTGACTCTTTTCAATGGTGGATCACAAGGATTCCATGCTGCAAGGTCCATCAAGTGTGGATCACAAGGATTCCATGCTGTAAGGTCCATCAAGTGTGGATCACAATGATTCCATGCTGTATGGTCCATCAAGTGTGGATCACAAGGATTCCATGCTGTATGGTCCATCAATTGTGGATCACAAGGATTCCACATGTAAAGGTCCCTGTTAACTGCAGATCTGATACTGCTAGGTCCTGTCATTTGTGCACTGAAAGCTCCAGCCCATGTCTAACCTCATTTTATACATGAAGCACTTCAATTTTAAGTTATGTTCTTTTACTGAATTGTCCCCCCTGTTGTGCCTCTGGTGATAATTACATTTGATACTTTACATAAATACCTTCAACTCAGACAGCATAAAATGGAGACATCAAACTGAATGATGTTATTTCAGAAATTTGAAAGTATATATGTTGTGTAATCATACACCTTTGTTTGAATCATGGAAAAACAGGACTTGATATGCAGTTCCATGGATTATCTGTCAGTGATTTATAAGTATTTTTGCACTTCTTCCTTACATAAAAAAGAGTCATGTGACTGTATTAAATTTAAAAACAAACCTCTGAATAGTTACTTGATATACGTGTCTGAAAACAACATTATAAAATGAGACAGAAATTCAATATGTCACACAACATTTGTTATTTAACAAAAGTATGTATAGGGTGTAATGGCAAGTCAGAAAAATACTAGCTATATGGCGCCTATTAAAAGGTAAGTTATACAAACATAAAGATGGAGAACTGCCACAAAATAAAATAAACAAAATCACAACTTTTCCATATATAGGTATTTACATCATAGGTAAGTTTGGGTAAGGAGCTAAAACTAAAAGAAATTTGAATTTTTCTTCAAGAGCACAGTGGAGAGCAGTGGTAGTACTGGTGATAGAATGTCAGGCTTCTAACCCAAGTATGTTTGCCAGGGCATGTCACTGAGAAAGCACTCTGTACCCATTCCCTCATCATGATATACCCTATTTACTCACTTAAAAGTGGAGTCCAACCTGCAAACTTGCACATACCTAGATCTACTGTCTCATAATGTGCCGGCAGATCTGTTCTGTGCAGTTTGTTAGGACTAGTCAGTAGAACAAACAATGCAGACTCTGACCATCAGTATCCTTGTTGTTTGCAGTTTGACTTGACTTATAAGCTAGTACATATGGTCACCAATATGTGGTCCAAATGCAGTTAAAACCAACTATTATCAACATCAAGCGCACAGTGACAGAATTAATTACATGGCATTGAATCAAAACTAAATCAAAAACAATTTTTGGCATAAGTGAATAGTGGAAAAGAATGAAAGCTTCTAAACATGGCTGATCTAAAAGGATAAAAATAGCATAGACATTTAGTGACACTTCACACAAAAAGAGAAGCAATAAACAGAACCTATCTCCTCTGGCTATAAAAAAAAAACCATAAAAAGGTTAATACTTCCTTGTTTAATATACCATCTATAGTCAAGTTTTGAGTCAGTGCCATCAAAATTAATTTTTTCACTGTGATCTTCATGTTGATTAGTCAGTTTTAACTGCATCTGGACATGGTATTGGTGACTGTATCTACTTGCTTAGAAGACAAGCCAAACTGCAAACATTACAAATCCTGGTGTGCAGCAGCATAATGCATCTTCGGATCAAGGTCTGTTTTGTTTGTTCCATTAATTTCTCCTAACAAACTGCTCAGACCCTAACCTGCTGACACAATATGTGGTACCCAGTCACAATGTGGGTCAATGTACACTGTACATATATATAGACTTTATAGAGTACCAAATACTCACAAGTTCTTCTGATTAATCTTAACAAACTGTATAGACCCAAATCTGCCAAAGCATTATGTGTATTGACCCAAATCTGCCAAAGCATTATGCAGCTGGATCTGACTTGTACATGGTTGTTATATACCATAATGTTTTCGTCTGGATGACTGTTACACCACAAATAGATTGGAATCCAAGGGAAAGGAATGTACAGGTAAGTTGTGTGGATGACAATTTTAATTACCAGAGTGATAAAGACAGACAAAGCGAGAATGGACAAAAGACAGAAACGCATATGAAAGACTGTTGCATACAGAGGTAATAATAACAGGAAAAGGCCATGACAAGAGAAACGCCATGCACTCAGCCCAAACTGGAAGGATTTTCAAGCCTGCAACTAAATGATACAGCACAATAACCCGTTACCCAATGTGCACTTTCCACATTCAAGGCTGAAAGTGCCACCTTTTTTTCTTCCTTTTTCCCCTCTCTTTATAAAAAAAAAAAAAAACACATATAACCTTTGTCGGCTTGGACCACGACTTTCAGTTCAGATTGCAAAAGGATGAGTTGAAATAGGAAGCCATTTAAGGTCATGGACCGTTTACACACCCTCAATCACTGACTGTAAAACGATTACTTAAATGTGCTGCAAAATGAAGGATCAATCATTTTTAGTACACAATGTCTGGGTAATATAACACATGAAGGTTGATCAAATATTATTAGTACACAATGTCTGGGTAATATAACATATGAAGGTTGATCAGTCATTATTAGTACACAATGTCTGGGTAATATAACACATGAAGGTTGCTCAATCATTATTAGTACACAATGTCTGAGTAATATAACACATGAAGGCTGATCAAATATTATTAGTACACAATGTCTGGGTAATAGAACACATGAAGGTTGATCAGTCATTATTAGTACACAATGTCTGGGTAATATAACACATGAAGGCTGATCAAATATTATTAGTACACAATGTCTGGGTAATATAACACATGAAGGTTGATCAATCATTATTAGTACACAATGTCTGGGTAATATAACACATGAAGGTTGCTCAGTCATTATTAGTACACAATGTCTGGGTAACATAACACATGAAGGTTGCTCAGTCATTATTAGTACACAATGTCTGGGTAATATAACACATGAAGGTTGATCAGTCATTATTAGTACACAATGTATGGGTAATATAACACATGAAGGTTGCTCAGTCATTATTAGTACACAATGTCTGGGTAATATAACACATGAAGGTTGCTCAATCATTATTAGTACACAATGTCTGGGTAATATAACACATGAAGGTTGATCAGTCATTATTAGTACACAATGTCTGGGTAATATAACACATGAAGGTTGCTCAGTCATTATTATTACACAATGTCTGGGTAATGTAACACATGAAGGTTGATCAATCATTATTAGCACACAATGTATGGATAATATAACACATGAAGGTTGATCAGTCATTATTAGTACACAATGTCTAGGTAACATAACACATGAAGGTTGCTCAATCATTATTAGGACACAATGTCTGGGCAACATAACACATGAAGGTTGCTCAGTCATTATTAGTACACAATGTCTGGGTAATATAACACATGAAGGTTGATCAGTCATTATTAGTACACAATGTCTGGGTAACATAACACATGAAGGTTGCTCAGTCATTATTAGTACACAATGTCTAGGTAACATAACACACGAAGGTTGCTCAGTCATTATTAGTACACAATGTCTGGGTAATGTAACACATGAAGGTTGATCAATCATTATTAGCACACAATGTATGGATAATATAACACATGAAGGTTGATCAATCATTATTAGTACACAATGTCTGGGTAATATAACATCTTAATTTGGGTCTAAATTGAGATCTGGTATCAGCCATTCATCAAAAGGTTTAGGGGCCCCGAGTGGCCGAGTGGTCTAAAGCGCTCTCCGTTATGGATCACTGCCATCTCACCTCTGTCTGCATGGGTTCGAGTCTCGGATTCGGCTAATGTGGGTATGTGAGAAAGCTTGCCAGTAGCTTCTCGTGGGTCGTGGTTCTTTCCGGGGTTTTCCCAGGTTCTTCCTCCACCATTAATACTGGCAGTCATGTATAGCCTATCGTGTGCTGAAAAATGGCGTTATACCCTACAACAACAACAACAACATCAAAAGGTTTAACTCTTTGAAATTTCACTTTGATTGGCTGAGAGTTAAAACCAAAGCTAAGAACTTGACTGTATAATCCTGATTAGTGAGAAACATTATTTCTCTTCTACAGATATCATGTTCAAAACATACATGAACATACAAAATGACACTAAGACCTAAAGACAGACGTTAAGATGTAATAAAGACAGACAGATAGACAAAGAGGCCAAGCAGAAAAAGTTGAGAAATAGTAGTGCTAAACAGCTACAGAATAAAATGGGGACAAAAAGTCAGGCACAAAACAAATACAGACTTATAAAAGGGTTAACAAGATGGGCACAAGACATGTACACACTGCCAAAAAGGGTCAAAGAGGTGGACACAAAACAGGGCAGACTCACAAACAGACCTGCATTAATTAGCTGTCAAAGAATCTATTTAGCACTCATCAAATTCTGGCCAAAAAATAATGAAATTTTGTCAGGTTATTGGCATAATCTAACAATTGCTGGCTTCAGACAACAATATGAATCCTAATGACGTGAATGAACCTCACTCAACCAGAACATTTCATCTGCAGTTTACAATGGCAATACATACACTGAAAAAAATGTCTGAAATGAACAGTGATCAATGAACACTTTCAACAATTATCAAAATAAAACCACAGTCAACATGATCCATAAAGAACCGATACCTTGATTGTTCTCATCAAACTTGTACTACAATGATATTCACCGAGGTGAGTGACCTAAAAATGTCATACAAATAGCCAAGTAAATCTTGTTAAATTCAACTGTTTTTAAAGCTTATGAGAAATAATACAGGACAAAACTTTTCATTTTAAGCACAGAAGTTCTATGTACACAGGTGCAGTACATAATAGGTATCAAGGTGAACATGTCATGCTACCAGACCACCCCAGCGAAAAAAAGTTCTTAAGTTCATGAACGCTTCATGAACTTCATGAACAGTTCATGAACTGGTTGTGAAAAGTCAAATTAATTCATGAACTGTTCATGAACATCAGTTCATGAAATTCAAGTTCTTGAACTTTTCTTTAGAGTTCATGAACTGTTCATGAACATCAGTTCATGAAATTCAAGTTCTTTAACTTTTCCCCTGAGTTCATGAACTGTTCATGAACATCAGTTCATGAAATTCAAGTTCTTTAACTTTTCCTCCAAATTCACGAACTGTTCATGAAATTAAAGTTCTTGAACTTTTCCTTAGTTCATGAACTGTTCATGAATATCAGTTCATGAAATTTAAGTTCTTGAACTTATAATAGTACATGAACTGTTAAGTACTGAACCAAATAGGCAAACAAATTACAATTTTAGAAACTTGTTATGCATACTTGTAGTTCATCAACTGTCCTTGAAGCAATCCAGTTTATGAAGAATTAAATTTGAGAATTTTGATTGCATTTTCTTAAAAAAGGCGATGAACAAAATAGTAACTAATTTTTTAAGTTCCAAGAATTGAAGATATCTGCAAAATGTGATTTAATCTGTTGAAATTAAATGTGATTGAAGATTAGCAGTACATGCTTACATACATCAACCTATTTCACAACAAATTATGTCCAAATGAACACACTGGAAGTGCATTGTACCATATTCTTAAATACATTATGTATTATTCTAAATATATTCATGTTTCAGTACATGGCCTAATTATTCTGTATATACTTTTTAGACTTGTTATCAAGGAACAGCCCAGCCAAGTTTTGAATTTGTGTGCATCTCATTTTCATCTTTACCTAAGTGAAATTTTGTTACTTTTGGGCAAAAATTGTGATAAAGACCTTTAATTTCCTTCCAAAAGTAAAAAAAACTTCAATTAGGATTGTTGTAAAGGTGGGGAAAAGGTGCGTAAAATTCCATGTCTGTGCTGTTCCTCGATGGATGGTGTATTGTTTGTATTGTAGTCAAACATGCTAAAGAGGAACCAAAATAATCTATTCAATAAGAGTAAGGCTATGGATTCTAAGTTTGATGTGAGTAAATAATTGTAAATTATCATTTTACATAAAAGTAACCAGTACAACATGTTTAAAGTGTTGACATTTGCATCCCATTCAGTCCCCATAAAGTACAAGTATATTCAGTCAACATTACTGATGCTAGAATCATTTGAAAATGGCATGTCCATGACAGTTTGGCATCACTGCAACATATGCTTCTGCTTCAGGTGATGAAGAGGGACTGACATTTATGTAAACTAAAGTGTCGATCAACTCTTCAGCAGGTACCACATCTATTGTCAACATAGCTTTAACTGCTAACAGGTGTTTTCCAGCTGGTAGTTGTGAAAGTTTTGTTTTTGCAGCATCATATTTTATCAAAACTGCATGTACAGTCTTATTTGATGTATTGTATACAAAATATTTAACACGTCCAATTTTGCTTTGGTTATATAGCACAACATTACAGACTCTTCTCTGCATTCTCAAGTACTGTGAAGAGCAGAATTGTTTGCTACCTATGCTAATTCTGTCAACCTTTCTCAAATCCATATGACAGTCTAAATTTAATGTAGCCAAAACTTCATCTGTCACTTCACCGTTTCTAAAATATTTCACCTTCCCTGATATATCACAAGTTGCAGCTTCAGCAGTCTTTTTCCAGAGTGTTGTTGATGCTGAATAAACACCCTTTCTGCGCAAACTTGACACTGCTTGTTTGTACTTCATTACTTGCTTCGTAACATTACCCGTTCCATGTACAGACTGTAGCAACATTGCATTATTATCCTCAAATGGGAAACAGCTCCATGCCCACATTGGTCCCCACAGCTTTACATACCAAACCAAATGAATACAAGCATTATGGACATTGAGACCACTTGAGCCTTGACCATATAAATCAGCAAAGGAAGAGTAAAACTTGTCAAAAAGAACAGCTGCTCTGTCCAATTGTCCTGGCAATATATTGTCTCCAAGAAGAATATACACAGCTTCTGATAGATATGCAAAATGTTTCAGATAAACTTCTGGTAGTATTCCATCTAAACATGGGAGTGCATAAAACAACAACCATGCTTGCAATTCTGTAGCTTTTAGGTTTGCATAATGTTTTTCCAAATCACGGGGTAATCTCTCAATACTGATTGGAGGTTGAATATTCTGAAGTCTTTTGGAAACAGTTTTAATATGTTTTCCAAAAAAATAATTCTTACCACTTTGTGTTGGTGAGAACCATTTGCTCAATAATGTATTTGTTATACCTAATAAAATCCCATGCATGTAATCTGGTACTACACCTTTAACCAGGTCAAAGGACTGAAGAAATGCAAGACCAGACAAGCCCTTAAAACCTTTAATCCGTTTTGTCGTTGTTGCATTTTGCATGTTTTGCAAAACTTCCTGATTATTTCGTAGTGGATACTGTGTTTCAACAGTCCTGTGAGGATAACATCGCGATGTTCCTTTTCCTTGTTTTACAACAATACCAGGCTCTTCACAGGTAATGCATGCCTCCGTCCCATTAAAATATGTCATATTTAGAATACCTGCTTTAGCTGGTAGATCAAATACACCACAAATAACAGCAACTTTTGCAACAATTAATTTGTTGTCCCAATTAACTTCAACCCCTTCATTGTACAAACTATTCATTTCTTCACTGAAACTTGCCATATACTGTTTAAAAGGGGGTTTTCCCTTTCCTTGCCATATCCCAACCAATAACATGTTATCCCTCGAAAATCTTGCTTTGGGACTCAACTCATTTATAGCCATAAAAAGTGGCCACAATTCTATTTTCGAGGATGAATACAGATTTACTCCATCTGTATTGATGATGGCACTTAAGCTGTATGGATGATGTAGAAAACCATCTTCATTCAGCATATCTCTGTACGCAAACCCATCAGTTATGTCTGTCAAAATTCTAGAGCTTTTTCTGTCCTCAAGTGCTGCCTTACAATTTTCAATTTCTTTCGAAATACCTGGAAAAGACAAGAAATAGAATTACTTCAGTTGAAGATTATATTTACAGGTAATTGTTCTTCAACAAAATAGAGCTACATTTAATGTATATGCCTTATTTGAACATAAGATTTGCTTAACTAATTTTGTCGGTATTAACCTTATTAAGTGCAAACAATTCATGATATTGCCCTATCAAACAAGAAATGTGCAATGCTCCTCAATAAATTTTCCCTTAGAACTATGTAAAAGTAATCACAGTTCTTCAGTTAAGGATTCTAAATATACAAGCATAAACTTATTTATACCTGGTGTCTCAAGTAGATGTTTCAACTGTTTTTTGGTATCAGCCAGTATAAAACTTTTCCTCGGTTGTCGATCCTTTTTTTGTTGATCCAACAATCTTCCTTTGTAACGAAAGCCTCCACAATTTTCCAAGCTACATCTAAATTCATCCAAGTTGTTTGGAAATACCTCGTCACATGTGTCACAATAGTGTATTTCTTTAACTGGGTGGATATCAACTAAAGAATATATATAATCCAAGTCTAGGACATCAACACATTTGGAGTTAGGGAACACACTTTTCATAGTTTGAAGAATGTCTTTACAGGCACTGGTTGTTAAATTATGTCTTTGAAAGAGGGAAAGAATTTTTAAGGCTTGCAGTTCATTTTCTGAAAGAGGCTGTGGTTGCATCTTTTTCACTTCATCATTGCTGTCTCTTCCTAATGAATTTGCATCTTCTTTACTGCTGGTCTCCACATCAGAAAAATTATCAGAAGATTCAACATTTGAAGAGGTTTCCGATATTATAGAGTCATTTGAGTCTGATAGTACAGATGTGACCTCGCTTTCATTTGAATTGCATGTTGATAAAGAGCTACATGTATCATTATCTGTGTAGCATACATCGGCAGCTACATCATCTGGGATTATTGAGGATCCAGCTGTAGGATAGGTTAGACTTCTTTCTGAAGATGATGCATTCTTATCATCATCTGAAAAATAAGACAACTTTAAGCAATGTTGTTTACACTTGGTATGATTTCAGCATTAGGATTAAAATAAAGTAACATTTGTGAGCTAAAGTCTGACTTTCGGAATACAACTAGCCATTTTCCTTAGTGAGAAAAGTTTGCAAGTTATAATAAATTTAAATATGAATGTTAGGGAGGGTAAACAATGAACAGTATAATAATATACACTAAGTCTGTGATACTGTTTTCATTTCATAAAATGATAATGTTTTTATTGTTTCATTCAGCAATTTATTCTGATAACCACTGGTGGCTGTTGTAAAAATAAAATTTTCCTAAAAATAAACTACTTAATTGAGGCAGACATAAATAACTTTTAGGTGAAATGTGAACTTGTTTTAAACAAGATCACAAATATGGCAATATTCATCAGTTAATGATTATGAAGTTGATCTATAAAAAACAATCATAGTTTTTGCTTATGTTACCATATACTTTACTTCTGGCTAGTGCCGCTTCAAAGTAGAATTTATGATTTAGCATTATTTCATGACTAAAATCATGGGTATATGCTTTTTACAACACTCTGTGCACTTACAATCTAATGGCATATTATCATATTCATTGCAGCATGTAGCCATATCCTTTGACTGACTTGTCTTCCATCGATAAGCTGTACGCACAGGAACTTTGACTGACTTGTCAAAAACATGCAGTTTGTAGATTCGTTTGACTGGAGCTATATAAAAAATGAGAAATACTAAGACACTAACTTAACAAAACAAAGCAAGTGATGGCAAAATGAAATGGAAAGGCAGTGATAATACACAAGTCTAATCAAAGCTTTTACATGAATCATCATTTTATTTAGTAATAGTTTCATTTCTTGTGATCATGACCTAAAGTGGAATTTTGAATAAGGATGCAATACATTCAATGTATTTTTTATAGTTCTCTGTGGTGTAGTGATTAAAAACTGTCTGAAGAGTGACTGACAAGTCTCAATGCTGTGATTGTGGGTTTAGTCCTCAGATTTTGTAAGAATGTTTGCTTGTTACTTGTGCCACAAATGGAAGCTAGTGTTAAGTTGTCTGAGGTCTACCTCCATCATTACAACTATTTGCCATATATAGCATATATTATGTGCTAAGACATAATTTTTTCCCCAAAAATTTTATATTTTTAAATATGTAAAAACATTTCTACTCACATAAACTGTGTACTCCACTTAAATGATGTAAGATGTTATGTTTACTGCCCACTATCCTTGTGCAAATCAAACACTGATACTTCTTTCGACCGTTTACAACTATTTCACTGTAACTGGTTTGTTTGGTCGCCATACTGGATTGAACTGAAATAGAAATATGAAATTACTGCACCTAGTTCAAATTTTACCGGAATAGAGGTATTATGTTACAAAGTTATGCATAAAATTCCTTTTTCTACAAAGTTACAATGATATTTTACAGCGAATTGTTCAGTATCAAACAAAATCACTGAAATTTTAACTAACCAAATAAAATAACAATACTTTGAGAACTTGCTGACTTTGGTGGTGCACCGTGTATTTTTGTATAAAACTCAAAACAATAAATAAACTTGCCTCGAATATACAGTTCAGTCAAATATGGCGGCTCAAATTTCCCGCAATGCATCACTTCCAGTGACCTTGGTCTTGAATATATATATATATAACCATTACAGATAAGAGTTACCGTGCTGAACTGGTTTAGAAGAAGAGTTATTTATTTTTAAACATATTAACATACCCCGATTGTATCTGAACCTTCAAAGTATCCTTCCACTAGTTGGTGAAGTATAAATGTCGCAGAACATTGACATTTGTTTTCGTAAGGCTGCCATTTTTTCTGGTACCGCAGACTCGGGTCCAAGCAGACATCTATCAGTTACCATCCTCCGTCACAGAAAGCGCGCGAAGATTGTAAGCAAGCGATTGGCTAGTTGATATAATATTTTATTTCGTGCAAAATGTCGATGCTGTTTTCTTTAAGATTAAACGATGTTTGTAGATAAATATATTTCTTTGTTTTGGAACTTCATAAATAACTACTATATATTGTTTACTAATAAAAGAAACAAAAACGGACAATTGTTGAGCATGCGCATTGCCGATAAACCGCACGTGTGAAACAAAAACCCCCACACACAACAAAAAAAAAAGATGGCAAGCAGTCGCAGCATCCTTGTTTACTGGACACAAGAAAACAACTGGTCTGTCTTGAAAGAAACCTGCATCAAGGAAGGTTCTTTAACTGTAGGAAGTACGGTGCAAGCATATTATCTGAGAAAAGTTTATCCGGCCATTTTAATTGCAATTTCGGGTAAGTTTGCATGTTTTCATTTAACAAAATCGAGGTCAATCTATCTTTTCGAACTTAAAAGTTAGCATTCCATATACAGAAGAGTTTTTAAAAAATATTTGTCTACGGCAAGCCTATATGAACATCGATTAACGATAGAAAAGTAGCCTACAAGTTTGATGTCACATTTCACCATCGTCCACTTTTAAAAAAAAATACAATCATAAATGTTGCTATCGGTATAGATATAAGAGATTTTGATCGCAATATATGAAACCTGATAAGCTAGTGAAATTGTACATGTGTATAGATCAGAAGCGGAACTTGGTTTATTTTCATTAACTATTGGGTGTAAATGTTCGAACTGGAAGAGTGGTTAGCTTTAATACGGTAGCCGTGCATTGGATAATTTTCATACTTTTGAGGTCTAAAGAAGCGAAACGGTAATAACGTGTTCAGTCTGTTAATGGACACATTTTTTTAAATCGAATTTCAGAGAACAAGTCATCTATAGAGAGGATTGAAGTGCATTTTAAAAAATTCCTCCTTGGAGTCAATGCACATGTAGATGAAGAAGAAGAGAGGATAACGAAAATCAAGAATGAATTCAGTGAGTATGTGTGTGTGTGTATACATATGCAGTCAATATAGATTCAGTTAGATTGCAATAATTCAAACTTGCATTACAGCACCAAACTTGGCTTATTTTAAGGTAGGGATGTGTAAATGATAACTTAATTGAACATATATATTTACAAGCATACTTAAAGTTTTAATAACACTAAATTTGTATTAAATAGTGATTTAGTCCATGTAGGTACTATTTTTTCCAATATATCAACTTTTTAGCACATTCTTTAAAATATTTCTCATGCAGTCCCATTCATGACTGACACACCAGTTGCTTCAACCAAGAAGGTTACAGCTACTCCAAAGACTGAGGAGAAATTGGGTGGATTGGTACCAGAAGGTATGACATTTTCAGAAAACTATACAGACTGTATAGACTTTAACTACAAATAATGAAAACTAATTTATATTAAACAAATCTTGATGAAAATAATAATGTCTTGCCAAAAGACAGTTGTTGACAATCTTATTTTAAACATTTTTATGACTGAAAAAATGAATATATGGATTAAAGTTGAACCTAAAATTAATAACTTAAACATTTATTTTACCAACAATATTTGCAAACACTAATGAGTTTAATACTTAATGACTGGGAAAATTCCCTATTGTCCTGCAAGAGTAGAACAGAAACAAAAGATCCATCAAGCAGTATAAGCTACCACCTTGGCTTGTTGTGTAACTGAAAATGAATATGCATATTAAAGCTTAATTAAGAATGTTATTGTTTGATTAAATGCTGCCTTTCATTCAACCCACAGCAAATTCTTTAAAATATTTCTTATACAGTCCCATCAGTGACTGACAAACCACACCTTTCAACCCCAAAGAAGAGTGCTGCAGTCCCAGAGAAGATGGCCACGCCAAAGAAGATAGCAACAAAGAAAACGGCCACTCCAAATATGATCACTCCAGAAAAGACGACTCCTAACAAGAAGTTACCCAAAATGGATGGATTGGTACCACAAAGTATGAAATGCTCCCATGTCTTATATTCTGTCTTTAATTATTTTTAAAGGACACCTACAAACTTAATATCCTTAAATTGCTAAATTTAATTGGATTCTGCCCACTGGTTTCAAATGAGTCAAGTTTAAATAGCTTTTCCCAAACTGCTATTAGTCCATTTAATTATTTTCAGTCTGTGAGCAAAGTCTGAATTTTTCCAAAACTGCAAATATCATTTCATTTCTGTTTGTCAGGAATGTTATTTGGGTCACTCTGCTTTAAATTTATAAGTTTCATAATATTCTGATATCCAAGATGTTACCAGGTGATTGAATATTTTACATTGATTCTATTTGTAAAATGAATAAGACTAAAGCTTGACATGTATATATGTATTGGGTTATTTAATGTACATCAGATTTGAGATGTTGATTTATAGCTTATCAAATATTAATTGCTTAACAGAAATGTACTTAAGAACTAGACTTACAATCTGAGCATGTTAAAAAATAATAGAAATGTAATAATGAGATTTACTTATAATGACGTTAAGTATATGAATGGGCCATTAAAACAGCAATCTGTTCAACCAATATTGGTTGGCCATTAAATGTCCTGGTCATAATAGTTACATGTAAAACAAAACTTAAAATGAGTAGCTTTCTTAAGGGATGTTTCACATCTGATTACATAGTGATGACAGTTCCAATAAACTCCTGTATTTAACACGCACTTTTTAAATACACCTTCTCTTGGTTCAGTCAGTTTTGGGAAAAGTCGGCCACTATCGGAATTCATGTAAGAACCCTGCATTTTCTATAAATGTTCGTTTCCATAACTTGTATTCTTTTTTGATGCATGTAAATATTCATCTAATTTATCTTCCTTTAACTTGCAGTAAAGGGATCAAATGAGGGAATAGACTACCTCAGAAAAGAAAGTGAGAGCAACAACTCCAGGTAAAATTGTATAGATATTCCATCAACTGAATATTTTTGCAAGGTTGACCTTTAGGGATAATAACATTGAAAGCATGTTACACTTACTAGCATGAAACTTGACAGTTATATTGCCCCAGGGAGAAGCCCTATTGTTTTGGGGGTCAATGGTCAAGCTTTGCTATAACCTCATGTGGACATGGGCATTCTGTGCAATAAGCCAGGATATATAACACCCAGGGTCATGAAACTTCATAGTAAATTGCCCTTGGTGAGAGGAAGAACCCCTTTATGCTTGACACCATGAAGGAAAACATTGGTACACAGTGACAACATGCACATAATTTTCACAGTATTCTGGTCTTTATTTTCACAAGTTACGGAATGGGTGGGGTGCTACCTTTCATCTTTACAATGAGATTTATAAAAACTTCTATGCACAAAAAGCTAACTGGCAAAATGTCATTTAATTCTCCATTAGGTAATTTTTTTTATTCCCCCCCCCCCCCCCCCCACACATTGGTACTCCTGGTGTATTTTTATAATCATATCAGATTTTTATTAGGATAAGCTAGTTGCTACCCAGATTCGGCTGAAATGGAAATAGGGAGTGTAATAGGCTCTAGCTGTATTAGAAATCTGTATTTTGCATTATCAAAACTATGCTTTGTGAAATCTGCAACATTTAACTGTTTACACATGATGACATCTAGTAAATATTAAGACATTAACAAAATAGTATCGTTGTTGTTTATCGTCTTGCATCTAATTTTATACAGGGATAGACGCATTAGAAAACTGGAAGACGACGTTAAAGCACTCAAGGAAGACAATAAGTATTTAAGACGGAAATTACGAAAACTTGAAGAGAGAAATTCTCTGCAGGATGTCAGTGGTGAATCGAGTGTTCAAGAAGTAAAACAGCCTGCAGCAGAGGGAGAATGCTGCAGTGTTTCTGCTCCAAAGGAAGACACTCTTGATGACATTAAAAAAAGTGTTCAACACATAAAATGTGATAAAGACATTTTTAAAGTGTTATGTCTGAAGATTTTCTCAAAGGATGAATTAAAGAATTCTTCAAGAACAAGGAAAAAAACCATTAAATGTGTGGGCACTGTAAGACCACCACTTGATATTCAAAAACTGAGCAAGCTGGAATTGTTAGTTTTACAGTGTACCACAATGGACAAGGACTTGTTTTACAAGAAACTTGAAAACTTACAAAAAATCCTGAGGAGAAGTTAACAGGTTCTTTTTTATATATATATACATCGGTCACCCTAATTGTGATCAATATCATTATGAAATGATAAAACATTTTTAATAAATTCTGTTCTAATAAATTTGATATTTGTCAATGATTTTTAAATAGTGCTTCAATTTTAAACAGGATTGGCATAAATGTATTTTGACATTTGTGTGTTTCTAGAAAACTAATCTGCAGTGCAACATTTAATCTAAAATTGTATACACCCATCTGCACACAAGAACTATTACTAAAGATGTTAGTAGTCAAAGGGAAAGTTATTTTCACAGGAAAACTATTATTTGCTTTTTTGCTTTTTCAAAAGCTTTCCCGTGTATCTTTTCATAATCAGCATCATCAATCTGAGCTTCTATTTCACAGAAAGAGATGTTATTGAATTTCATGAAATTTACTTCCATAAACTATAAAGAACGGAGTTCATGAACAATAACATTAGTTCATGAACTAGATTTATGTTCTGTTCATGAACAGTTCTTGATTTGTTCATGAATAGTTCATGAACTAGTTCATGAACCAGTTCATGAATAGTTCATGAACCAGTTCATGAATAGTTCACGAACTAGTTCATGAACAGTTCTTAATTTGTTCATGAATAGTTCATGAACTGAAGATTCATGAAGTGGCCATTTTCTGTTCAGGTACTAATTCATGAACCAGTTCATGAACTAGTTCAAGAACAATTCATGAACAGTTCATGATTTTTTCACAGGGGCAATGACATCATGCATGTGTGTATGTGTGAATATATATATATATATATATATATATATATATATATATATATATATATATATATATATATACTTATTTTTCCTCTGGGAAAACAATACTATAGAAATTCACCCAACAATACCTATCAACAGTATTTTATAACACAACTAAGTTTATGTATCACACAAAGGCCTACAAATCAAGATAACAGCAAAAAAAGATAAAACCTTAAATTGCAATGTCAAACTTGTTTACATCAAATGTATTCCTTTAAATCCTGGACCAGACTAAGCTGGAGTATTATCACAGAATGCAGCCACCATTAGATGTCTCTTACAAGATGTAGGAGAGTGTCAGAGACAGGTCTATCCCACATCCCTGTTTATGCTGGGGGTTGAAATCATGAACTGCCGTTTGTACCACAACAGGATTAGGGCACATAACTCAATATATATAGTGAATGCACAAACCATGAATACTGTGCACCCACATCTGCCATCATAAAAAAATAATTTAGAGACTGAACACCTAGGATCCTGATTTGCTGGCGTATAATGCAACAGTAAGTCTGGGTTCTACATTGTCTGCAGATGGGTGCACTTATATTCAGGTATATATATAACTTTAAAAAGTTCAAGGTTGTGTTACATGGCAACCAACTGATCTTTTTTGACAGACTGCAGAGTACTGTATGTTCCACTGCACATGTCAAAAGTGTACTTGATTATGTGAAGTTTGTATTAAATATAGACTACAAGGTTCTGTGCTAATACAAAAAATTCCATGTCCTATTCTTCCGGTGTGAGTCACACGAACACTTTGATAAAGTTCAGGTTCAACCTGTTGTGTCACTATTTAAATGCATTTAATGACGACGCCTAGGTATGCAAAATGAGACATTCTGACACCAAGTCAAATAAAAGACTTTTTAAAAATAATTTCATTTTAAATAAATAAAAGAAAAGAAAAATTTAGTAAGTTTTTGCTAATCTTACTTCTCCATTTAAGGAGCCAGCTGTTTTGGCACAGTGGTTAGTAACCTAAGGAAGCAAGTTCAAATCCTAGCATCTGATTAGCCCGAGTCGGTGACCTTTGTGTGTCCTTGGGTAAGGAACTGTAGTCCAGTTCAATGCCTTGGCACTAAATATCCAGTGTTGCATTATCAACCGGAAGGCATGCAATTTTAACTGAGTGACTTCTCTTGAAGGGGGCAAAAAGGTGAAAATCTACAGTTCTTGTCAGACAAGATGGACTAGATCTGGAGACAGGCATCGTGGATAATGGCCTATCAAGATGGACACCACTCTAGTTGCAAATTCTTTTAATTATTTATTTATTTTATCAAATGACATCAGTGATATGACATTACTTTGACAAGTTTCAGATTTTTATATATTAATGCATGAAATATACGAAGCCATATTAGGCAAGTGCAATAAACCAAGATGTCACAAAATAGCAATGTTAGCAATATTTTTAATTTCTAGCCAAATGTATATAATTCTGAAAGATTTATTGAAAAAATGTACATAATGCATTTTCTGTAATACTTTTGATCCATTAAAATGAATTACCCCACACTTCAGAAAGGAGCAGGGATATTGTCCAGGCGGTTGATCAATGCTTCTTTTTGCCCATGACACAAAGAATTATCCATTCTCCAATACGTTTTAAGCATTTCATAAAATCATTCTTGGCAACAAGGTATGATGCTGTAGTAGATGCACACTGGTTTTACTATTTTTCCGTACTTTATCTGGGGTAAATTTCACGGACAATTGTCAAAACAGTGTGAATATTAAAAATACAACTTGTCAACTTTTCTCCAAACACCGATTTGAATTTGAAAAAAATAAGCATTCTGTCTCAGTGTTTGATACAAAAAATCTACATCAGCTCCTTTTTCATCATCTAATTTCAGGTACAGAGTACATAATTCTAATTGAAAATGTGTATATTTTAGGTACCTAAGACAGATGCAATTATTTCTTGAATTCTGAACACCTGAAATAAGAAATAATGAAAAGAGTAACAAAAAAAATAATGCAGTATTTAGCCATGTGATAAATATAATTTCTGGAATGAACTTTTATGAAACAAAATGAATTACTTCAATCGCTTACTTGACAAAGCTTGCAAAGTATAGAGATTGTTAAACTCGTTTTCACAAATTTTATTAAAAATGAGCATTTATGAAGTATTATGGAAATAGGTCAGAACAATATTTTTTAGTGGGACAGCTTTTTTGTGGGGAGGTTGAATCTTTTTTTTAAATGCAGTTAGCAATTCATACATTCATGATCTGAAAATAAACTAGGGAGCCCTGACTGCTCTGACTGCAAGGTTCTGACACCATTTCCAGCTAAAATACCCTAAAATTTGTGAATATTATCAGGACTTTATATACTACAATATTACCATCTTAGTGAGATTACCAAACATGTTCTCATCCCAATCTGACATTTTCAAGAGTCTGATGTCTCCCAATGTTGACATAGACTGTATCAAGACCTGATGCATTATGATAGCCTCATCATCAGGAGAACGGTAACAGTCAGTCGGTAAATTCCTGCTGTGACCTTGTCACATGGGGAGTTGATAAAGTAGGTTTTATTGGCAATAAACTGATATGCCAAGTCTTGACTAAATTACTTCAATTTCAAAACAAACCTTGAGGAGAATCTAATCTAAGAAGCTTAAGCATTTCAGTTATGTTTCTCAATTTTGGTAATCGTTCACAATCAATCATGGTATAACTGTCATGTATAATATATAACAAAACTAAACCACACATTCTCATGACCAAACAATTTGTGCTGTTTTATTCAGGTGGCCAGTATTAAGAGGTCTGATAACTATTAGAAAAGAGTTATTCCATCTGGCAGAGGGAGCTGGGACATAATAAGATCAGTTTTGTGAAGCCTCGCTTTCAATTTCACAAGTTAAATCACTAAATTCTGAGAATAAACTTGTCTCAGTTTAACCATCTCCATTTTTTTTCCAGAATTTTTTTCTGCACAATTATTTTCAAGTCAACGGTGCTTCTTAGGTTGGGATAAGTTGAAAATCTTTGGATAGTGATCATTTATTATCTGCCACCAATTTACACAAGGTATAAGAGAACCAGTCTGGCCCTGAGATTACAAATGATTTTCGTACCATCTTGCACTCAGCACGAACTTCTGACTGTTGAATGTCAAATCAGAAATGTATCAGTGGTCAGAAATGAGTTTAAGTTGAGTTTCGGGGTCTGTGGGTTTTTTTTCTAAACCTCTCAACCATGATTCATATGAAAAGTTTCCGGAGACTTTGTATTTTGTATATCTTGTAATTTTTTAAACCTTTCGATTTTTCAGTGCTGATACATTTTATGTAACTTCTAAATTCAGGTTTGTGTTTTCTTCACAGATGACCCATTTTTGTTGATCTGGTTGTTGCTAAAAACCACAAATTTATAGACTCAATGAAAAAGAATCACACAAATAAATAAATATGACCCCCACCCCCAAATGGTATATCCTCCAGAAATTACAGTTTCTGTAAATCCATGCAAATTTTCTCTTAAAAATAAGTTGTCATCACTGCCCCAAAAAATTGCCAAATAAAAAAAATCTCTTCCTTCTTGTAGAGAAATGAAACTATAATGTGTCTGTCTGATGTCATTTAAATGTTTTTCAATCTGATTATTTAATCTAACCCATTATGCATGTGTAAATTGCATCACAACAGAAACTAAAACTAGTGGTAAACCAAACCCAAACACATATTTGAAAAAAGGATTGTGTTACAATTTCTGCATGACACATTAGATTTTTTCATTCACTTAAGCACATAAACTGCAACAAAATCCTTATTTTGTTACATACACAAGGAAAACCCCAGAAAGAAACACTGACCCACAAGAAGCTACTGGCAAGCACACGATAGGCTATACATGACGGCCAGTATTAATGGTGGAGGAAGAACCTGGGAAAACCCCAGAAAGAACCACGACCCACGAGAAGCTACTGGCAAGCTTTCTCACATACCCACACTAGCTGAATCCGAGACTCGAACCCACGCAGACACAGGTGAGATGGCAGTGATCTGTAAACGGAGAGCGCTTTAGACCACTCAGCCACTCAGGGCCCCTGATGTACTTTGTAGAAGCAGTGTTAGATGACAAGGTGTCACATGCTGCCATGTTAGTTAAAGAGCCTGTAGGTCAGTGGTAACTGCAGAGGTCAATGTTTGCAGGAAGTTGGTCATTTCAAGCAGAAAAGTGGTCAGGACATACAAACTGCACATCACAAAACCGATGTGTTCAGGCCACCTGTAGGTAACTACAGCACACACGCACGCACACACACACATACACACACACACACACACACCCAAATTCTCCAAGTGGTGGTACTCCAAACTTAAGCTATGTTACCAAGTAAACATATATTAACAAAATTAACAATTTGTTTGAAGAAAATGTTTCCAGTATCTAGTTCAATGGCAAAGAACATTTCAAGTATCAAAATAAAGGCTTATTGACTTTATTCTTTTTGAATTCAGTGTAAAAAATGACTGATATCCTACAAAAATAAAGTACATGTATATTAATTGTAAATAATGCAAGTGCCTCTTGCTTTTTTAAACTGGTTGTTTTTCCTTTTTTGTCAGTGCCTTATAAAATCAAATCTGGAAGAATTTTGGAAGGATTGAATACTCTAATGGAAAACTTAATGAACCATGTTACAAAGACACATGGGGATGGAAGATGGAATAGTCATCTCAATCAAAAAATGAACTTAAAGAACTATTTCCCCTACCATTCTATGTACAGTATGTTAAATCAAAAAGTATAAAATACATTATAAGTACATGTATGTTCATTATACTTAATCCTCAAATGATGACCCTTAGAATAAGTTTATACTAAAAAGGATCTAGAAGGCAGTCTGAAATTTCCACAAAGCCAATATGTATATAAAAAGACAAAGAAAGAAATAAATACCATTAGATATTGTTGGTTGTTATCCTTCAAGAAGATTTTCCACCTAAGCAACACAATGCACAGAAACAAATAAACCATGCAGCTGTCCCCTAATAATAGCTTCAAATGATGTGCAGGAATGACAAGTACACATTTTTTTGTACAACACAAGTTCCCTTTTCAGGGATAGACAAGCACAGATAAACTGATCAAGTAATCCACAGTGCCAAGAGAACTGAGTACACAACTGCATATGCCTACCTTGTATTTATTACTCCTCTATGCCGACACTAGAATGGCATGATGGAACCAAACTTACTGAGCATAAACTATATTTTTCTTATTGTACTGGCCATGACCATGACCCCTGACCTTTTGGCTGCAAAATATATGGGTTTCTTATATCCTAAAAGATTTGGTCACAGAAACAACTCTAAAATTAAGTCATTCAACAAAACCATTATTCTTAGAGTCAATGGACATCATCTTCACTTCATGTGCAAGCCAGCCACAAAGTTTAGACATGGTCTGTGATACAGGCTTAAAGTTATTGTGTTGAAACCATTTTCTTCACTCAGTTTGTGGATGTGACCTTTAAACTATGAACCCAAATTCAACAGGTTTCTTCATTCCCTAAGTACAAGCCAACAACAAAGTCTGGTAAAGATTGATGGTGTAAAACAAAAGTCATTTTGTGGAAATGAGAAAGGTAACAGCTGGATGGATGCACAGGTAGGTGGACAATGTCATTAAATTTGCAGCCTTTAGCAGGAGTAAAAAAAACCTGCCTAAATATTTTCTTAACTAACTTCATCTTTGCACCAACAGCAAGAAGATACATCATGTGATAGATCTGATATCATGATCCCTGGATCACTCTCTGGTCATGGGGATGAAAAATGGGGAGAGGGGTTTAGGAAGGGACCAGGGTGGGTGAGAGAGAATCGAACATGGGATTTTCAGATGGTGACTCATTGCAATTGTTCTAGTTATTCTTAATATACCCTTCTAACACCAATATCAAGAACAGAATAATTTAAAAAGTGCTTCCAATACTCTGGTACAGTCCTGTGGAACAAGCTTCCACTGCATGTGCGTGTGTGATTTTGATTTTTAACACAGCTTTAACAATTTTTCAGTCATATCACTACGATGTCTGCGGTGTGGCAATTTATAGTGATGTCTAGAACTGGGGCATCATGCCGCAGACATGTAGCATGATGTCCCACCCAGTCACATTATCCTGACACTAGGCTGATAAGTCCTAACAGTAACTTCTTAATGCTGAGTGCCAAACGAGGCAGCTGTTAGTACCATTCTTGTAAATCTTTGGTATGACTCGGCCTGGGATCAAACCCATGACCTCCTGCATCCGAGGCGGATGCTCTAACCACTTGGCCACCGGAGCGGCCTCCAGTGCATGTAAAATTTGAAAATATTAGAGTATTTAAGAAGAGATATCATAAGCAAGTATGTGTTTCAGGAACAGATAATAGAATTTATTATTTAAATACTAAACATGTTCAAATAAACAGCAATTATTGCTGTCTTCATATAATGTGCATTGTTGTACTCTCTTTAAGAGGGCCTCAATGGAGAATAGTCCTTGACTAATGAGTTACCCTCTATATTTAAAGCATTATTATTATTATTTTTATTATTATTATATCACTAACACACAAAAAAACTTGCCTTCACCTCTATCTGCATGGGTTTGAGTCTCGGGCTCAGCCAATGTGGATATGTGGGAAAGCTTGCCGGTAGCTTCTTGTGGGTCGGTGGTTCTTTCCAGGGTTTTCCCGGGTTCTTCCTCCACCATTAATACTGGCCGCCATGTATAGCCTATCTTGTGCTGAAAAATGGCGTTAAACCCTATAACAACAACAACAACAACAAACTTGCCTTGACATAATATAGCCTTTAGTTTGTTGCTGTGCCATAAATCTCTAAACCAAACCAAACCAAATGACAAACCAAACATTTTTTTAAAAATAAAAAAATTAGATTTTGAAACTTATCAGTTGCCCCTCCTATGAAATGCAGCACACCTAAGCACATTTTCCTGCTATCTAATAACCTTACTTGAATGGGACAGTAATAGGTGTGGCCATTTATGTGCTCTATGATGTCAAATACACAACTCACTGAATGTCATAATTAAAGACATGACACAATATACACCTTTTAAAATTATCTCTAATATTAAACAGAATCTTTAGAAATTTTGATTTTTATGAGAACTCTAGTCTCTTGACAGTTTTTCACATTTCCCTAAATCAAAGATTTTCTCCTGTTTCATATTTGAAGGTCAGTTAATGCACCACATTCTTTATCTTATAGAATTTCCTGCAAAGACTGCCTTGTTATTAAAGTGCATTGTTACCAATGACACGAGTCAACTTTAGACTTCAAGTGCAAGTCTATAAAACTTATCCTACTTTCGACCCTTTACAAATCTGAAAAAGAAAATCGCTCCTTCACAAATAGTCTGCCGACAGTTGGGTCTATTAGTAGGTGGGTAAATGGGCGGGTTGATGGATGAATGTTTTTCTGAGGGGTTATGTTGCTTTTGATGGCACTTTTAACACATTATTGGCTGTATCATGCCATAACAATGGAAGCAAAGTTCCCTTCCCAAAGACATACAGAAGCAGTTGATCTGGGCCCGCCTAGGTGGGTATCGAAACCCACAACCGCTGAATGAATGGATGGATGGATGAATAGAGAAACAGATACATGTAGCTAGACAGTGAGACAGAGACAGAAACAGCTTTTTTCAGGATATAATAGACTGACTGACCAATATACAAACTTTTCTTCATCTCTAGTACATGGATTTTTCATCACAGATGCACATGCATGGAAAGAAAATCCATCTGTGTGGATTTTATTTCCTTAAACTGACATTTTTTTAAAAATGTTTTCTATCTAAATATGTCAAGTAACTGAAATTATTAGAAGCCATGTGATGATTCACAACATAATACAATAAAAATTATTTACATACTGCCCATCTTTAATGGGATGAACATTATCAACTGTGGACAATGTATTTTTACCCAAGTCTGTGAGGTCAGCCTGCACTTATCAAAGAAATATTCTAGAATGTAATTTGTAAGAATTCTGGAATACATTGACAATTTGTCACGTTTGCTAAGCCCAGGTATTAAGACATGTATAATTACCACAGCCATGTGTTTGATGTCTAAACATTGCTGTGAGCTAATCTCTTACGCAAGGTTACCATGACTGCCAAATGGCAGAATCTTGAATCGACACAGACGACAGATCGTACCAACTGGACAAAGGCTTGCCGTATCAGGCCTACATGTTAAAGGTCTGTTCAGAGATCAGAAGAAATCCACTGGGTAAACCGGGTATGTTCTCATCCATCCCCACACGGACAGACAACAAGAAGGACATTGTCCGCTAAATTTGATTGGAATGGTTCACAATGATATCCAATCAGAACTGAGATAGAGGGTGTAATTACAATTTAGATCTGAATTATAACTTCATAATGCGCAAGCAAAAGGTCAGTAGTTCTCCCGGGAAGATAGCTCAGCAAATAGGATTACTCTGATAAAGCCACTAGTAATTTGGCGGTAAAGCTAAGAAACAAATTCTAAGGAAATACAAAGCTTCAAAAAGGTCAGTGAGTTACTTACTCGATTTTTGCAGAATATTACAGCATCGTAATTGCAATTATTTGTAGTATTTATACTTAATTACTAGCATCGTTTAGTATGTAGAACTGCCTTTGCAGTGTTTAATTTACATGCATATTTGAAAAATGAGCTTGAGTATTACGTAGAGAATTATGTAGATCGTTAGCTTGTGGTCAGAATTAATTTTGTAAGTCACTATTAGGTTACTTCGCAGTAAACCAGTATATTTATTAATGCATTATATTAGAATTTATGCATGTTTGAATTGTGAGTTTGGGAAAATTGTTAAGTATGTTGAGACCGTTACTTTGGATGTATGGATATATCAGAGCATGGATATTTGAATATTTGTGTACCTTGAATGAGTTGTAAAGAAATGCATCTGTTGTGATATTGCTTAATATAATGGGATTAGGAATATGTACTGATGTGATGCAATTTATTGATATATGTATGAGAAGCAATTGATACCATGTTTTTATTATGACGCTGTTTTATCATACAAGAATGTATGAGTATTTCAATGTGAATGAATGAGTCACTGAAGAAATTTAATATCCGTTATCTGATGATGGGCTGGGTGTAGTGTGAGATGAGAGGGCTAAGGACAAATACTG
The DNA here is from genome assembly GCA_028554795.2 of Sinohyriopsis cumingii. Lineage (NCBI taxonomy): Eukaryota > Metazoa > Mollusca > Bivalvia > Unionida > Unionidae > Sinohyriopsis > Sinohyriopsis cumingii. The sequence continues at coordinate 6,578,092 of CM068841.1, forward strand.
TACCATTCTTGTTTTTTTCAGGAAGCTATTTAGGGGACAGAACTTCAGGGTCAGTTGAGTTCTGAGTCTCCAAGGGGTGGAGACGGAAGTGAGACTAGCAGAGCATACAGAGCTGACCAAAGTCTAGTCGGTGGAGAGAAGGTATATAGAAGGTGGTGGTGGAAGAGGAAAAGAAGTCGAGGAGGAGAAGGAATTTGGAGAAAGTCTGGTGGAAGAGAAGAAGGAATTGGGAGGAATAGGAGAGAAGAATACACAGATAAGTAGAATACAAGGACAGGTGGAAATCTATCTCACACTACTAATCAAATGATACAATAGGGTACCACAGGGTCGAGCGGAAGGAGAGTACTTGGGAAATGTAATCATTTAACTATTGAATTGTCATTAAATTGTTATTTGCTGAATTTCACTTTTTTGTATATTCAATCATTTAACAGTCGGCATTGCTGACTAGGGGCTTGGAGCTTTACATCTATCTTTCACTAATTTAACTTCAAACCAAAATCGAGCCTGGGTGGGACTTATATAATAATTTGTATTAAAATATTTGGAGCACCCCACCCTTACCCTAACACCCCCCACAATATATATCGAGAAGACATGCTTCATATAGGTCTTAATTAGATTACGGTACAAAAAAAGGCAGCCAGAGCAAATTTGACATTTTCCTGGATCAAACAAGCTTGAAAACACTATGCTCATTTCTTTTACCTTGATAGGGTCTCTATTACTGTCTGTGTCCCATTGTGTGCCTTAGATAAACCACTGCAGTTGTACAAGGTTATCTGACTGTATTCATTCACACACACTCAGGATACAGTAAAAAATTTGAATAATTTCAAATCATTAGTGTTGGGTGCACAGTGGCTTCTTCTAAAATGAAGGTGAGTCAAATTGTGCAAGGTTTATGTTGACCTAACACAGGTAAATAACTAATGCAGGTTCTATAGAGGAAATGTTCCGGCTAATCTAGTGTATATACTCACTTGAAAGTTGAGTCAAACTGCAAATACCAAAAGATCCTGAATGCGTCTGCCTCGGATGTGGGAGGCTAGTGGAATCAAACCCCAGCCGAGTCGTTCCAAAGGCTTAAGAAAATGGTGCTAGCAGCTGCCTCACTTGGCACTCAGCATTAAGAGGTTAGTGTTAGGACTGGTCAGCCTGATGTGTGGATAATTTGACTGGGTTGTAATGATGATGTGTGTCTGTGGCCTGATTCCCCAGTGCCAGATATCACTATAAACTGCCACACTGCAGACATCATAGAGATATGACTAAAATTGTTAAAGCTAAATTAAAAATATTTTTAAAAATCAGAAATACACTCTACTGATTACTCAAAACAAACTGCACACAGGCCTTGCATATTAACTAAACACAAGTCACCAAACTACCATTATTCTATGCAAAACTTGAACACAGAATCTTATGTTGATTTAAGCATTTGAAATGGATTCCTGTTTCACCAATGTGTGTGTGTGTGGGGGGGGATTTTTAACGTTGCTTTAAAAAAAAAAATTAGTCATATTGCTATGATGTCTGCAGTGTGACAGTTTATAGTAATGTCTAGCACTGAGGCATCATGCCAATGTCACATTATCCTGACATCAGGCCGGCCAATCCCAATACTAGCCTCTTAATGCTGAGTACCAAGTGAGGCAGCTGTTAGTACATGTACCATTGTTATAAATCTTTAGTATAACTCGGCTTCAAACCCATGACCTCCCGCATCTGAGGTGGACACTAGCCACTAGGCCACCAGAGCGGTCCCCAATGGTTGATGCAGGTGAGAGAATAACATATCTGGTTTACAGGACATACAAGAAAACTAAGCAAACTACCATCTCTACTCAAGTTAGTTCCAACTGCAAATAACACAGATCATAATCTGCCATGGCATAATGTATGGCATACCAAGGTATATGTTGTTTATTCCACTACACTGCATAGATCCAACTGCAAATAACACAGATCATAATCTGCCATGGCATAATGTATGGCATACCAAGGTATATGTTGTTTATTCCACTACACTGCATAGATCCAACTGCAAATAACACAGATCATAATCTGCCATGGCATAATGTATGGCATACCAAGGTATATGTTGTTTATTCCACTACACTGCATAGATCCAACTGCAAATAACACAGATCATAATCTGCCATGGCATAATGTATGGCATACCAAGGTACATGTTGTTTATTCCACTACATTGCATAGATCCAGATCTGCCAGCACACTATGTATCCGTATATCTAGGTATATGCATTTTGCAGCTGGTTTTGATTTATTAGTGAGTACATACAGTACATAGGTTATCATATCTGATCTTACCCATGATCCTTTCACCTTATCTTAGATATCTCATCTTCTGCACATTATCTTTGTGTTTGTACTTGGCTACAAGTCAAGCTGCAAACAACTAAGATCTTGATCTGCCATAGCATTATACTCCTGCAGATCAAGGTCTTTATTATTCATTTTACTGATTACTCCTCACAGACTGCACAGGCCTAGATCTGACAGCCCATTATGTGCCGGCAGATCTGGGTCTGTGCAGTTTGCAGCTGTACTCATAAGATAGTATATATGGTAAACATTACAGAAAGGTGTCATTTATTCATCTCCGAGATCGCCACTAATATTCAGTTTTCCAAATGATCACTGACAGCTGAGTCAAATCTAATGGCACAATTACCAGTCATTACAAATTCCTTGTCCTGAGTGCTGTAGAAATTTTACTATTAAGCTGTCTGACATATACAGACAGTATAGTGTCAGTGCTGCAAGATAAACTAGGTAACAATTGATTTTGGGGACCACTGTGTCAACTTGCATGGAGAGAAAGAATAAGGAGAAAAATTTCTCTGAAATGAGCAATCCCAGTGTAATTTGCTGAGGTCACATGATCAAACTGCTGAATCATTATGAAACAATGTTGTCAGGGGAATGGCCAGAATAAACACTGTTGCAGGCAGAATTACTTAGATCCAAAAATGAATTCTGTTTGTGGTCCATGGGCTTGAATGTCACCTATTAAAGAGCACATAAATAGGCACAGGAGTTGTAATGACTACCAACTTCAAGGGCAAAATATGGGATCGTTGTAGTAAATCACTTAGAGCTATGAACTATCACTTTCATATTAAAACAGAATCCATCTAAGTTACTACATTTATCATATAAACTGACTATACAGTATATCCATAATTTCACTGAACACCAACAAGTACTCTATAAAATACAACAATATTTTTGGAATTTATTTGAATCAAAAGCAATCTGGTCATTATAACAGGAGCACTGTAAACATTATATTTACATACACTGCACGGTACGCACTGCACGGTGTAAATATTATATTACACACACTGCACGGTGTAAATATTATATTACACACACTGCACTGTAAACATATTACACACACTGCACGGTGTAAATATATTACACATACTGCACGGTGTAAACATATTACACACACTGTACTGTAAACATTATATTACACACTGCACGGTGTAAATATATTACACACACTGCACGGTGTAAACATTATATTACACACTGCATGGTGTAACTTATATTACACGCACTGCACAGTGTAAATATTATATTACACACACTGCACTGTAAACATTATATTACACACACTGCACGGTGTAAATATTATATTACACGCACTGTACGGTGTAAATATTATATTACACACACTGCACGGTGTAAATATTATATTACACACACTGCACTGTAAACATTACACACACTGCACGGTGTAAATATATTACACACACTGCATGGTGTAAACATTATATTACACACACTGTACTGTAAACATATTACACGCACTGCACGGTGTAAATATTATATTACACACACTGCATGGTGTAAACATTATATTACACACACTGCACGGTGTAAACATTATATTACACACACTGTACGGTATAAATATTATTATTACCATTATTTTAATTTGACAAAAAAATAAACTTTCAACAACTGGATACTCAGGTACTAAATGGCATAATACCCATTTACCTTGTGTACTATTTTATTTTTGCTAACTGACATTGCTAAGCAATACCAAGTGATAAATTCTGCCTATATTAAGTGATACATTCTACTTTATTACTAGGTGTCTTACTTCTTAGAGTAAGCGCAAGCCATCAGCAATATTTGCTTGTGGTAAATGGCACAGGTATTCTGTGGAAACCATTTTTATATGACCTTATAACCTTCAACCCCAAAAAACTGATCCTGTCTGGTCTAATTCAAGAGATCCACAAAGCTTGGGGCCCAGGGACTAGAGTTATTTTGTGGAAACCTTTTTCATGTTTTTCCAGTTCCCCTTATCCTGACCTCTGTATTTCCTTCATTCAGTGAGTGTGACATTGACCTTCAAACTTCTGACCCAAAATAAATAGGCATTTCTCTTACATGTAAGACATCGAATACAGTTTGGTCAGAGTAAGTGATGCAGAATTTGTACAAATTTTGGAAACCATTGCTCTTCTTAGTACCAGCTAAAGCTTGACTTTTGAACTGCTGACCCCAAAATCAACAGATGTCTTTTTTTATATCTCAAATGCAGGTCATTTACACAGTTTGGTTCAATTATCTGGGATACAAGTCAAGTTAACTGCATGGAAACAGTTTTCCTTCATTCAGTTGTCGCGACACTAGCCTTTGACATTTTCAGTCAAAAATTTCCTGACCTAAATTCAAACTATTTGAAAATTTTTTTATTGCTAGACAGAGAACTAGAGTTGCTGTGCTAAAACAAAACGGAACAGATAAACAGACACTGTGACATATTCTGCATTACAGTGGGCATATACAAATGACAAATTAAATATGGCTGGGCCACATTATAGAAGACTTGTTTCAGCTGTATCACTCTGTACATGTACTAAATAACAAAGACTCCCTGGTCTCAACAGTGAAAGGACTTTATTTATTGTCCAGATTTTACTGAAACTATAGGTCACAGATGGTCAAATTTTAGTACCATTTCAACCCAACAAGAATAATGACAGTATTAATGTAGTTTTTATTTCCCCATGTCAATTTCAAAGTATGGCTTTGTAAAAATCTTGAAGGAAATTAAAGCCTTGCTGATTTTCTTTATGTTTTTAAAATATTTTCTTGGCAAAGTCGTCTTTTTCAAGCTGGGCAAAAAGCATGAAGTCATTATATTTGAAAACTTAAATATCTTTGCATGAAACACTGATCTGAGATTGATGATTTTAATGGTTGGGTGAAATAATACCCTTATGAAAGAAGAATCTGGTCAAAATTAAAGGATATGAATGGGGAGACGATGGCAGTTTTACAAAAGTGCTGAGTGACTACCCCCTCATAATATATTTCCAGAAAATTATTAGTCCCATTTTGACAGAAAAGTCAATAAAGCATAATGTACTGGCAAATCAGGGTCTGTGTTGTTTATTTTGTTTGTAACTCCTAACAAGTATCAAAAATCCAGATCTGTCAGTATATTATGTGATGGCAGATCCAGATCTGTCAGTATATTATGTGATGGCAGGTCCAGATCTGTCAGTATATTATGTGATGGCAGGTCCAGATCTGTCAGTATATTATGTGATGGCAGATCCAGATCTGTCAGTATATTATATGATGGCAGATCCAGATCTGTCAGTATATTATGTGATGGCAGATCCAGATCTGTCAGTATATTATTTGATGGCAGATCTGGATCTGTCAGTATATTATGTGATGGCAGATCCAGATCTGTCAGTATATTATGTGATGGCAGATCCGGATCTGTGCAGTATGCAGTTGGACTCAACTTAAAACTGAGTATATATGGCAAAAATACTTTTGCCATTATTTATACGAACATCTGCAAAATAAAAATAAGTCTCCCAAAAACTGAAGGCAATATGGTACATCTGGACAATGGCTAGGATTGGCACAGTATTTATCATCAGCAATTTGTTTGTATTTACTCTGGTTTCTGAAATCATGCCAATATCCAGTTAAATGTCAGAATGCATAATGAATCACTTACAGGATGCACCTGACCATTATTACTGTAAAAACTAATTGAGGTCAAAGAAGAAAATGGGTTGTGATGATGAGACTGTGATTGGAAAACTGAGATTTGTCATATATACTCGCTTACAAGTCCAGTCGAACTGCAAACAGTATAGACTTAAACATGCCCTCACATAATGCACATGAAGATCAGGGTGTATATTGTTTGTTCTACTGATTATTCATAACAAACTGCATATTATTCAACAGACCTGGGACATCACAGTTTGCAGCTGGATTCAATTTATAAGTGATGGATGGGGAATAAATGACCTCTTTCATTTTGATGAGACTAAGGATCAAATGTACATGTACAAATTACTTAAAACTGCATCCGCAGTCTTGATAATAAATTGGCAATCATCACATTAAATGGGCAATCACTGCACTAAACCAGCAGTCATTATATTAAATCGGCAATCATCACATTACAATTTTAATCCATGAGAAAAATATTTCGCTACTTAGGTGATGGCTGAATGGCCATGGGTGATAAACGATCTCTGTCAGATTCAAATTTTTTTCTTCTTCTGGCAAGCTGTTTATACCCATCTATTCCTCTCTGCAGAACATATGGTATGCCACGGATGATTTAAAATACCAACTGTCAAAAAATATAAGCAGCAATTAAACAAAAAGCCAGACCAACCTTCTTCCTGTTGTGTACTCCCACAATTCCAAACGCTATGTCCTTCCCAATCAAGCACTGCCGCACAACAATCCGACATGACGATGATGAATCTTCTTTTTCAAGAATGCTAATATCCTTGCTTGAAAGTCTACAATTTTGGAGCATTGTTCTTCTATCATTTGTTTTCTCCACTGCAGTCATATTTATTAAAGAGCTTTGGTTTCCTGCATGTTTTCTAGGATTTCTATTTTCAGAACCTCTCTGAAGTCTAGAATCCTTTGAATCAACAGAAGATAGTAACTCAAAGTTATCTCCCTTGCTTTTCACTGGGAAGGAAATTCCATGATCCAAGGTTCTCTGCCCATTATACAAGTCTCCAGGCAAAGACTCGTATGATGAATCAGCACTAGAAACTTGTCCATTCAGACCATTGCTAACTTCCACATACTTCTGACCATCACTTCCTATGCTTTGGGGATGTATTTCTTTGGTTTGTTTTTCTTCAAATTTAGTGCCAGACAAATGAACACCTTTATGGGGAACACAACCATATTCATGTCTTAATTTTGACATGCATTGTTCTAGTCTTAATTTCTGTATACTTAAATTCAGCTGATTTTGTGTTTTTCCTGCAACTGTAACACCCATTTTGGCACTTTCAGTCTGACCTGAATACCCTTTGGTTGCATTAGGAGCAACTACAGCAACTTTTGGATGACCAAGAGATCTGGATACATCATCACTCAAATGTTCCTTTGATTCTTTCACTTGTGCACCTTTGTGAAACAAATGGATCTTATCATGAGGTAAATTTTGTCTACTGTCACGAGTCCTCACAATGTCTAATTTAAGTTGTCTTTCTACATCTGGTACCATACTAGTACATTTGGTTTTCTCCAGCGCCTCGTTGTGGAACTCTGGAGAGATCACACTCGCGTCTTTTTGTGCTACCTTTTTGCCCTCATTAGGAAGATCCCTAACTGCTTGAATATGAGAACAATCATTACAATTTGATCTGTTTGACAGACTATATTTGCTTTTGCCTGAATGTTTCACATCCAACAAATCTGAACCTTGATTTGAACTCTGTTTCTTGGAAAATAAAACTGGATTTATCACCTTTGAGTCACTTACTCTGTCCTTGGTTTGTTTTATGGGTTTTTTGGTATGGGTTTCATCATATTTTGAGTTGTTGGGCTTACTGTTAGTAGAGAATTTATTTTCTTCGCTATCAATACCAGCATGACATGTAATCTTGTTCTTAACAACACTGTTTGTATATGCATGGGATAAACCTGAAATTATTTTTTCATCTTTTACATGGAATACTTTTTCTCCACTTTTTAGATCAAAACCTTTCCTAATGGAGGAATGTGATGTAGGTTTCTTTTTTCCCAAATAATATGGTTCTACTTTAATGTCTCTGCCTAGGTTACGATCAACTGGATTTTTATTTTTGTCACTAAAAAAGCCATTTGGCAGCTCCGATGATACATCATTAGTTACGCCAGTAAGTGATTTTGATCTCAAGATTTGCATAGGTGATTTCACATTGTCAAGGTCCCAACTACTATCTGTTCTTATACTGCTCTCAGGTATTACATTTTTCCCTATTTTTTTACTCTCACGCCTAATAATAACACTGACAGACCTTGTACGAATTGGTACTTGGTTCAAGTCTGCAAAGTTTCGTGCCTCAATCTGAACCTCATCTGGACTTGTTGGGGAGATTACCAAATCTGAAACAGTATCCTTTTTAATTTCATTCTTATTTCTTTCCTTAACTGTCATCATTGGTTTCTTTACAGACTCTGAAAATCCATCATAATTTACAAACTGCCCCTCTGCTTTTGTCTGAAATCTGCCTGAAATTGCTGGAGTCGCCATACAAACCATTTTCTCATTGTGTTCCTTTAGGGCCTCCTACTAACTCCAGGAGTATATATAAATTAAAAGACACTTGATCAGTACTCTTATTCAGTGCACAGAAAAATAGTTTTGATTTCTGTGACATGTGCATCTGTAAAAGAGTTCTGCTCCTTTGATTTATGTGGTAGTGTTATCCTTTGATTTCTGTGATATTGTTATCCTTTGATTTCTGTGATACTGTTATCCTTTATTTCTGTGATACTGTTATCCTTCGATTTCTGTGATACTGTTATCCTTTATTTATGTGATATTGGCATCCTTTCTCTTGAAATAAAATTATCCATTATTTCCATGCTATTGTTATCCATTATTTCCATGCTATTGTTATGCTATATTTCTGTAAATGTCATCCTTTATTTATTTTTGTGATATTATTATCCTTGATTTCCAATTTATTTACTATGAGCACAGAAGTCCTGTATTCTTCTTTGAATAACATGGAGCAGAATGTTATCCTGATATGTATATCAATCCCAGCTTACCTAAATTGTGTTGACACATTTTGCTCTTTAAAGATTTTATATAGATCAGTGAATGTATGACAGACTGACAAAAGTTCCAAGGAAACAGGAACCAAGTTACCTTGCCAATTTCAGCAAATAGCCTCATTAAATATAAACAAGTCAAAGTATATCACAGGCTTAAGTTTTCTTCAAGATCAGTCCACAAAAAATATATGCCACTAAACTGGATATACAGAATGTTAATGAAACATAACTCATAGGTAATGTACCTATGAATAATATGGTAGACTGTTAGGATGATTTATTCACATCAGACCAGGAGTCATATGTCAGCTGAAAATTCCATGCCCTAGTTTCGTAAATGTATGTAATGTGCAACTTTATGAATGTTAAATAAAGTCACAGTTGAAGAAAATGATCGTGTACATTTTCTTGTTCCATGTTAGATAAACACCAACACCTACACAACTGAGTAGATTTTCATAACAGAACTTATCATGTTATGTTAAAATAATACTATAACACAAAAATTTCACTAATTCCATAGTGAAGAATATGTATTAGAATTCCTGTAGAGTAAGAATGCCATGATAGTCCTCCCTGCTCTTGCAGATGTCACAGCTATCGCCTGATTTAAAGTGAATATGTATGTAGTAGGTAATCCAGTTTTTGTTCACAATCCCTTGAGATTGCTCTATGCATAAAGATTCCCTCTGCAGTACACCAAACAATCCAAATGTATGCTTTTTACTTTTTCTGTATGCTTCACACCAAGGTAAACTCGTAATCTCATACTTCAAATTCTTCAGTAGTTGTCAGCCAGGCTAGGGAAAACCACTTCCTAACTTTACCAATCCCAGCTGTGACTTAAACCAACAATTTTATACTAAATCTGTCCACCTCAACAAAGTTCCCTTTTTTATGAAAATCATTCCTTGCTGATGTAAAATTTCCCTCCTGGTGATGGGGTAGCTCCCCATGGAATGAACAACGGTACAGAACCTTGTCTACTATCTACTGTGTCAAATATACACAACCAACTCCAAACTTCAGAGTTTAAGTCACTGGGGTCACCTTCAGCCAATCAGAAAGTGCTATCTGACAAGGTCTATATTTAGAGTTCTCCAGGTAGAACTTTACTCAATGTTCACAGGTAAAAGGAAAGAATGCAGTTTTTTTTTATATTTAAATTCTGTACAGGTAGTCAATTATTGTGGGGTGATGATATCTCACTGCAGACAGCAAATACCTCACAGTGTAAGGGTAACTGCATTCTACAGCTTTATAGCCAACCTTTAATGGTCTTCAGGATGATGAATGTTTAATGTCATATATATATATATATATATATATATATATATATATATATATATATATATATATATATATATGCACACACATAAACACACACTTTTGAATTGAATGACACGTTTGAAATTAAAATGCAAATAAACTTGATCTCTCGTGTCAGTTGATGAATATACAGCTACATGCAGTGATAATGTATACTGTATTTGACACATTTTTTTATAATGTATGCTTACAAAACTATTATTTAGGCATCTAGTTTGTACAAAATAGAAAAATAGGCAGAACTATTATTTGATTTATTTTGTATGGTGTCTAAGTTTGTACTAAATAGAAATTGTGCCCATATATATCTCAGAACTATTATTTAGTTAATCTTGTAAGGTGTCTAGTTGGAACTAAATAGAAATGATGCTGAGCTCATATGAATCATTGTTTTTTATTTTGCAAGGCTGAAGTACATACTAAGTTAGGTTCCCTTTTACCAATCGTATGTACACGCTTATAAGACCAGTCCAACTGAAAACTGCACAGACCAAGATCTGCCATTACATAATGCACCAGCAGATCTGGTCTGTGCAGTTTGTTAGGAGTAATCAGCAAAGCAAACAACATAGACCCTGATTAGCAGGCACATTATGCTATGGCAGATCAGGATATTTGTTGTTTGCAGTTTGACTTATAAGCAAGTATATATACATATGTTGTGAGCTCTCCACTCTGGAGATACATTTTCTTTCCCAATATTATCATGATGAATAAAGTAGGTAAATCTCTCTCTCTCTTTCTGTCTTTATTTACTTCTTTCTGGGGGGGAGGTAAATTAAACTGAATGGTGACAAGATATCAGACATGCCATTGTGGAACTATATAAACCGGTATTCACATATAAGTTGAGTTGAACCACAAAAAAAAAAAAAAAAATAGACCCGGACCATCACTGCATAATGTACTGGAAGATCAGGGCCTAATTTGTTTCTTTACCGATTACTCCTAACAAACTGCAAAGACCAAGATCAGTTGGCACATATTACAATGGTAGATCTGGATCCATGCATTTTACAATGGTAGATGTGGATCCATGTATATTACAATGGTAGATCTGGATCCATGCATATTACAGTTGTAGATCTGGATCCATGCATATTACAATGGTAGATCTGGATCCATGCATATTACAATGGTAGATCTGGATCCATGCAGATTGCTGTTGGACTTGACTTAAGAGTCTATATGCTAAGACACAACAAGAGTCCCTTGAAGGGACTGGTACTCAAGTGACTGAAAAGAACTTTCAAGAAATCAAATAAATCCTTTAAACGCTGAATGTTGAAACCATCTCTGATATCGTTCAGTGATAACACAATTTTCAAATCAGTTGCTATTGGGGATATACAGCTAATGGATGTCATCTTGGCACTATTTTCATTTAAAAAAACCAAGGCATCGTAAAAAGAGTCTTCTGGTAGAAACAAGATGTAGATATGACTTTCCATTTTGGAGGAGTAATGATAATAATATTTTCATGATTGATGCCATGGAGGTTACATTTGATATCAGACTGACACCATTTCTATTAAATACCAAGAAAGAAAACATCACAAGAAGTTGTTATGACCAGTCATTCAGGAGGATAGTAATAACAAGATTTTCAAGATGGCCACTGTTGCAGGCATTATGTCTGAATGGCACCATTAAGACAAATTAGACATCTCAAGAAAGCATTTTCATTTAATCCCAACTAGATATCATCAGTCATTTAGTGAAAAGACCATGCTGATATGGTCATCTATTTAGGAGAAGCAGAAACAAGATTTTCTTGATGGCCACTGATGTGGCTATACTGGGTGTCCAAGTGGCATCATTTTAATTTATTTTCGGACCAACTAGACCATGGGATGAATGGGTGTGTAAAGCTTCATGGCGATCTTCCATGCAGTTTAGGATGAGCAGTGATACAAACATTTGCTGTTGAATGGATGGACTGACAACAGCCAAAGGAAAACAGAGATGAGCCAAGTTCTTCTGGTCCTTGACTAGAGTGTTAACAGAATATGCATGTTCAATGCAGGTTTTAGCAGCTCTGAGCTGTTTTCCTCTCATCAAACATGCCAATATTGACAAATGTCCACTCAGTAAGTGACACATTATGTAACTTTGGACCAGAAAGAGAGCTGTGTGATAATTCAGGCTATGCAAGCATAAGGTGTATACTGCAAGGTTATGACATCACTCCAAACAAATAGGTTTAACTGTTATAAGGGGTAAATTTATAGAAGGTTTGTCTTCCTGTTTGAAAGAGACTTTAATCACACTTTAATAGAACTTGATCCCTTTAACTGACTGTAACATGTTTTGTGTTCCATTGTAAATGTCTGCAATGAGAGACATTGATGTATCAAAACAATTCAATGGAGACTGTATGCATGTATGGCTAAAGGAGAGTCCTCTGATAATAGATGATTTTTTAAAAACAAATTCCTGCTTTCTTGAATTATTCCATTAACAATCCCAATTCCACAATGTAGAATTGTCTAGCATACTGATTACATGGCAGGTTCCTCATTATAAAGCCCCTAAATATAATACTGCCCTTTATTTAATGCACATTTATCATGGATCCAAAATAGCTTTAAATATGTTTTATTACTACATGAATAATTTCACTCAGTTTTGGTTAATGGATAATGAGAACTAATTATAGAGCAAGTTGGCATCATTTTGGGGCTTTGTACACTTTTGAGATGCAATTAACGTCACACACTTTTGTGGTCCCAAGGAACAAGAGAAGCACTGTATATAGCAAATGTTCGGCATGGAAACTTCTGTGGAGACAATGCAAAGTCATCTGAATCAGCTTGAAATGCATACAAATAGACAATAAAATTAGTGTGCCCTACATATTCTCTTTTAAGTCAGTTCCAATTGAATACAACACAGGACCATATATGTTGCTGCATTATGCACTGGTAGATCAGGGTCCATCATGTTTGACCTAATGATTAATCCTTACAAACTGCACATACCCAGATCTGTTGTTGCATTATGTATTTAGATCCAACCAGTAATTATCTTTTCAAGATTTCAATTTTGCTGCTCCCTGACGTGCAATCAATTTTATGTACACATTTCTGGCATGTGCTATTTTCTACTCCAAAACAATGATCTTCATCCAATTTGCCTCTCTTGTAATGAACAAGGTGGATTAAGTGATCATAATTCAAGCAAAGTGATGTGGGACTGGCATCAGGCAACAAAAGATCCCCCATTCCACATCTTCCCATCCATCAAATATCAGCTGTGGGATCATCTAAAACTTCACAGTTGATTACTGGCTGCTGTTATTGACCCTTCATGTCTGTGTGCTCTTCTGGCAGCACTCATTGTATGCTGGTCAGCTGGAAGCTATATTATACTCCTGTCTGTGTATGATAATAACAGCTCCATTACAAGCTGCTGAATGGAGGATAATACCAATTAGTATAAATTAGAGGCCACCTCTTCCAAGCTATAAAGATAATTAGTATATATTTCACAGCACCTATACATGCTTCGTACTGAACATCTATATTTCTCCAACAATTTTAATCAGTGGAATTTCAACTCAATAACCTTTATACATATTAATCTGATGAAAAATTCTATTTATCCTCCTTTGCTGAAAACATGCGGAGTAAAAATTTACATTCAAATTCATACTGTGAAAACCTTGCTTAAATGGGACATTCAGTGAACAGAAAACATATCTCTTATGGATAGGGGCCCCCAGGAGGCTGAGTATTCTAAAGCACTTGCCTTCACAGATCAATGACATCTCACCTCTGTCAGCGTGGGTTCAAGAGTTGGGCACTGACACTGTGGGTATGTGCAAAATCTTCTCCAATGACTTAACATACGTAGGTGGTTCTTCCTCCACCAAATATGCTGGCTGCCATGTATAGCTTATCATGTGCTGAAAAACCCATAACCAACCATCCTTTACATTTATGTACAAGTTGTACACAGTAACAAGAATGAAGCCAAGAGATTATTTAATGTTCTCTCACAACCACGCAATATTTGACCTTGGCATAAAGGATACTTGTAAAAAAAAGACATTTTTTTTAAATTGAGTGTCTTATAAAGACAAGTGTGTGTGTGTGACTTGGATTTTTAATGTAGCATTAACAATTTTTCAGTCATATCGCTATGATGTCTGCAGTGTGGCAGTTTTTGGTGACTTCTAGCACTGGGGCATCATGTCCCAGACATGTAGCATGATGTCCCACCCAGACACATTATCCTGACACCAGGCCAACCAGTCCTAACACTAACCTCTTAATGCTGAGTGCCAAGCGAGGAAGCTGTTAGTACCATTTTTGTAAGTCTTTGGTATGACTCGGCCTGGGATCGAACCCACGATCTCCCGAATCCGAGGTGGATGCTCTTACCACTTAAGACCACCGGAGTGGTTAAAGACACAAGTCCTTTACAGTCAGAGCTCATTGCATCTTTAACATAAAAACTGACAGCCAAAGCTGATTGTTAATGGAAAGAGACCTGGATTCTAGCCAACCACTTAAAAAATATCTATAGCTTCTGACAGACTAGTTGCTGAAATGCCAAAGTGTACTGAAATGTATTCATCCAAGTATCATAATGATGAAAGTCATACTGAACCATACATAGTAATGGTATTTCTTCTGTAGTAGGTCTCCATGTGTTTACATGTTACATGAGTATGTAATTCAGAATGGTTCATGGGTTTACAATATGAATAAAGAAAGGAATGCATATGTAATGAAAAAATAAGAGTCCTTATTGAATGCTAAATGTTGTATTATTTCAGAGTTTAGATATTTACAAGCTCAAGTCCATATGGATATGTTGTTGTTATTGGATTAATGCATTCCTCAGCACCTGTATATAATCATATGTGTAAATATACCCAAAATGTATATATTTGTACATAACTTATGCACAGCTGTGTTATCATACATGAAAATGTACAGTGAAACCTGCCTTAACAAACACCTCCATATAAAGGAAACTTCATAGCAGACAAAATATACTAATCCATGCATCCATGTCTGTGTGTGTGCTAATAATGGCCAAAGCCATGCAATGTCACGAAACAGATGTTAATCTATCTTTCAAAACAAAGCATATGGCAATGAAGACAAGGCTTTAAGTAGTAATAAACATCAATGCAAAGTGTTTGCTGTTTGTATATATTTCAGAGTTTGTCACCCCTATTGCCATGAAGATTTAATTTATTCTGAGGATGAAATAATAACATAAGTAACCAAATTTATGCAAATATACAATTATCATTTGATTAATGAATTTTTTGAGTCGAAAGAAAAGTAATTTCCCCCTTTTTCCTTGCTGGTTATACTGGCTATTTAAAAACGACCCTGTATATCTTTGGTATTATTATTAAAAACTTTTCATTATTTTGGTGTATTATTGATGGGTTTAATTTGGGTTATAGCAGGGGTGCATAACCTTTTTCAGCCAAGGGCCAGGTTGCATTTTCCATGAACACTCGAGGGCCGCAAACACTAATTTCTTTATTATAATTACTGTTTATGGGCCCAGATTTCTGTGTTGTTTTAATTCACATTGAGGGCCAGAGAGAACATGTTCGTGGGCTGGACCTGGCCCATGGGTTGGGAGTTGTGCACCCTTGGGCATTAGAGTATACAACCTGGCCTTACTTGAGATGTGCACCTATAAAAAAAACTGCAGACTCAACTTGGTCATTTTCGCTTCCTGTAATTCAGGGAGAAATTGTCAAAATAAGAGCCAATAACATTACATTTTACATATTTGTGCTAATTCAGGCTGATTGTTCTAGTACATGGGAGCATTCATTTTGACTAGCTGTGTGCTCAGAGCATTTACAGTTTCAACAAGTACAATATCAATACAAATTTCAGCCACAGTACATGAAAGTATCAAAGAGATATCCCAACATTCTCTCCATTGTGCATGTTGCAAATGTAAAGAACTTCACCTTACAACTGTCACTTTCTCAGAAGTTCCATATTATCTACAGCACGCCCACATTATAATGTGTGCTGTTAGACAATGGGTATACACTACAGCACGCCCACATTATAATGTGTGCTGTTAGACAATGGGTATACACTACAGCACACCCACATTATAATGTGCTGTTAGACAATGGGTATACACTACAGCATGCCCACATTATAACGTGTGCTGTTAGACAATGGGTATACACTACAGCACGCCCACATTATAATGTGTGCTGTTAGACAATGGGTATACACTACAGCACGCCCACATTATAATGTCTGCTGTTAGACAATGGGTATACACTACAGCATGCCCACATTATAACGTGTGCTGTTAGACAATGGGTATACACTACAGCACACCCACATTATAACGTGTGCTGTTAGACAATGGGTATACACTAAAGTTAAATGAGATCAAGGATTGTTAAATTCTATCGTGCAATCCAATTGTCCCTCTCACATGCTGTGTCCCTTAAATTTTACCATGGGGGACACAGTTCCTTGCCCTTGGGATCATATGTAAAACATTACAACAAGGTCAAGTAAATCTAGAATTTGATCTATGTACACAAGTGGTATCAAACTCGTTTTCATTGGCAGAACAGTTTTTATATAAATGTACATCACATAGGCAACATGAATCATAAACTACGATATGCATATAAATCCAACACTAACAAGCCACCTGGCCCGGGCAATGGAGTCTAGACCTATGTTTGAGACCACTAATGTACATCATTCTGCAATTGTCAACACCATCTTACCTGAAAGCTATCAATAGGAAGCAACTGGGCAGCACATCGTTCTTCATAATCTCTACTCCATGAGAAAGAATCCTCACTCTCAACAGGAAAAGTGAAAGTCTCTACGCTTGGTGTCATCACCAACCTCAGTAACCGGGATACAATTCTTCTACGTCTCCATATGAGGGTATTCTGTGTATTATCAAAAGAATTACCTGGGCCTTCACCAAGGCCATAACGAAAGCTCCTAACTGAATGTCGAGACTGTACTGCAGACATTGCATATGCGTGGGTTGTTGTTAATTGAATACAGAAGTTGATTTGTCACTTACTGCTATTTGTACATCCCACACACAGATAAAACACTGTACATACCTGTGAATGCATACACACATCAGTAAGCAAAATGTGAAGGAGTAATTAGGGCAAGAGACAACCTCTAGGCAACAAACATCAATAAAATATTTTCCTATTAGTATTATAATTAATCTCCTGCTGTTAATATAGTGTATCACTCTTCTCCTTACAAAGCATGACTCCTGTACTTTCACTGTATATGATACGCAAGGTAAACATAACCGGAATGGAACTGTGCCATTTATCTGGCATATTCTTGGAACACTCCTCATCCAAGAAAAGCAGATGCAATTCACTCAGCCTCTCCTCACTTTTGGATACTTAAGATTGTATTTTGGAATAATAATGAAAACACAACCCATTTGTAAACACTTTACCGACTTCACAGAACAGACCTACTGGAGGATTAGCAGACAACCCCATTAAATATCATTCTGTATACTCAGCTTCAGCAGCCAACACAGACTCTGTAACAGGTAGATAAGAAGATACATAGATAATAACTTAGAACTCAGGTTTTGATCAGGTGGTTTCATGGACTTAACACTCCTACCACGAACTGTTTATACCAGCTGCATACACACCTATAACCATATTCTACTTCCTGTCGTGCTGACCTGTTTTCTTGTGTTAGTCTAGGTTACATACACCAGGCACTGCCAAAACAACATCAGTGGTGAAATGCTTTGCTAGTTCAGTGTTTTTTTTTACAGTAAATCCCAATACTACAAGCACTTAAGCAAAATCTATATATCACAACAGATAGACCCATTTTTCACTGTTTGTACATTTTTTCTATTCTGTTGCAATGATATCTAAAAGTATTCTGTGCAGTTTCTCTACTAATGACCTGCATGCGTTTTTAAAGGAAAGGTGTAAGAAATACTGTTATGTAAAGCAAAGGATGGAAGATAATATGTTGATTTAAAACAACTTGGAATAACTTGATTTTGCAGTAAATAATTCAAAAGCCTAATGTTCATTACTGTATATACTCGCTTACAGGTTGAAACCACAAATGCAAATTGCACAGATCCAGATCTGCCATAGCATAATCTGGGTCTGTGTAGTTTGTTAGAAGTAATCAGTAGAACAAACAAGACAAACCCTGATCTGCAGTAGCATTATGCTATAGCAAATCTGGATCTTTGATGTTTGCAGTTTGACGACTTATAAGTGAGTAAAGACTGTAAACATCTGGATGAGAATATGAGACAATTTTTCCATCTATTCAAACAGGTGCAAATATGCCTGTACTGTTGTTGTTGTTATGGGGTTTAACGCCATTTTTCAGCACACAATAGGCTATACATGGCGGCCAGTATTAATGGTGGAGGAAGAACCTGGGAAAACCCCGGAAAGAACCACCTACCCTCAAGAAGCTACTGGCAAGCTTTCTCACATATCCACATTGGCCGAATCCGAGACTCGAACCTACGCAGACAGAGGTGAGATGGCAGTGATCTGTAACGGAGAGCGCTTTAGACCACTCGGGGCCCCTGCCTGTACTGGAAAAAGTACCAAAAAAAAGCACACAAACAAGCTAATACACATGCTATGCTGCAAAGACTGCTAGAAGTTTCATGGAAATGAAATTCATCAGTACATGTCCAGCCATTTTGGTATAATCCTACAATCAGTAATACCTTTTGTATTCAAAGTACAAGTTAAACAGAATGAAAAGATGATACCAATTGTAGAAGATACTGAAAAAATTTGAACACTGAATCAGACCATCAACAAATACATTTTTTAAGCCATCCAGAATTTATTTCCCATGTTCCAGTGGTTGTTAAATAATTGTTGATCTCTCTCGCTTGTATTATTTACAATAAACATTTCTGTGAGAAATGAAATTTTCATACTATTTCTGTGATTAGCTTCATTCCTGAATAGATTTCCATCAAAAATGTGGAAAAGACACCTATTATTAAGAGAGAAATGGAACCTGTTTATGAAGTGTAGTCAATGTAATAAATCAATAAATGGCCTAATTAAGATCACAAGTGTATCAAATTAAATTTCACATTCTTGTTAATCATCTATCAGCAACATTTAGCAACCTAGATAAAATAATTCATCTAAATTTGTGGGAAATACACTAGTATGCATATTATTTATCATATCGAAGTAATATTTTACTTTCACATTATGTGCATACACCCCTATCGTAGATTAAAACTTGTCTTCTATACATAGGCTATTTTTGCATGGAGATAAAAGCAGGCTTAATTGAGCATTTATGAAGTCTAGAAGCCAAAAACAGGCTTAGTGGGGTATTATGGGAGTTCATTATACACCGGAGGCTCAACTGAGTCTGATATTGCAAATGTGGCAGACAATGGTCAAAACTGGAGATTTAGTGGTTATGTAGAATGATGATTTTAATAGCAATTTTAACACATTAACAGCTATATTATGAGCTACAGTGACCCCCAAACCCCAGTTGTAATAAGACAAATACTCTACAATGAAGGACACCCCTATCTGAGTATTTAGCTGAAACTGATGGTATCTGATGTGCTGTTTAAACTGAACTTGATGCTGTACTGGCATTCTCTGTAGGAATGCAAATGCTTAGACCTCACTGCTGAGAAAGCCACCTATGACTCAGTTTTGATACAGCATGTCCTATAAAACATTTGTACAAAATTTCATTAAAATTTCATCAGCCATTCTGGAGAAGTTCTCAAGGTCTTCTACCTGAGTTGCTTTAGAAGCCACACCTATAATGCTAGGGCAGCCACCATGGGCACGATTATAATAGAGACCAACAAAATATGTGTACCTAATGTGATAAAAATTGGTTCTTATTCTAGTAGACCAACAAGTAGATCTCTGCGTTTTTCTTCTTCTGACATTTCTAGTAATGGATAAAAAAATATTTTAAAAAAACTGAAATCTATTTGTCGCTCTAATTCTGAAAAAGTTGACAGTAGATTTTTATAAAATGGTTTCTGCTGAAACCACATCATTTGTGGGAAAGCCACCCTGCTAATAAGTTTAACCAAGCAGACAAAATTTTTACACAACAAGTCCTGAGAGTAAGTCAAAGTAGGTTTTCCACTTAGCTGATATTAAGGAAGCTGTACCATTGCTTGTGCAGTTGACATGGACAGATTTTAACTGAGACTGCCCTGAGAAATATTCCTATCAAGTTTGATAGATATAAACAAATGGCTCAGCTATTCTTGAGAAGCTGAAAAAGGCTTTCCATGTGGTTGTTATGGAAGTCACACCTGAAGGCATGGTGAGTTACCTGAAACAATTTGGGTCAAGCACAAAGCAGCTTATCTAGATGTAAATCAACTAATAATGCATATAAAATGTCTAAATGTGTTCAGATTTTGTGAGTCCAAAGTTGCCAGCATACTGTTACAAGCAATGTCCATCTTTAAAGATGGCACAAGCAATTAAAATAAGCAATGCAACTGCAAAAAGTTCTAGATGGTCATTGAAATTTTAAAAGATAGTACATTACTGGCATGAGAATACCTACATTCAAACACAGCCTTATAACTTAATGCAAACAGATTCATCAATCAGAAGACCTCACGGCTTTTCTACCACAAATCTGCCTAAAATAATTGATTGGTATAACAAATGGAGAAAATGCTGGAAAAAAATGGTAGAGAACTCTAAAATAATAGTGTACTAAGAGCATTATCATAACTTTATGGATTCACATAAGTACGACAATAGCATACTAAGAGCATTATCATAACTTTATGGAATTATTCACACAAGTACGACAATAGCATACTAAGAGCATTATCATAACTTTATGGAATTATTCACACAAGTACGACAATAGCATACTAAGAGCATTATCATAACTTTATGGAATTATTCACACAAGTACGAGAAAGGTTCTGAATCAGCTCTAACTTGGAAAGAGAAACTAATGAAATGTTTCAGCTGAAAAGCTAGCTCAATACAGTTGCCCCTATAAACACTATCAGTGTGTGATGTAACACGACATCATTCATGAACAGAGGGGGCTTCGGTAATATTTCCATGGAGTTTTTCTAATCACTGGTGGAAAGGCTCAATGCTCAGTAAAGGTTTTCAATGCTCAGGAAAGCATTTCAATGCTCAGTAAAGGTTTTCAGTGCTCAGTAAAGGTTTTCAAGGCTCAGTAAAGGTCTATTCCAACAATAATTTTAAGCAAGGAGCACTGAAATATTGACATGTGATTTCTTAATATAGGTGACCTTTAAGGCAGATTCAACTATATATTAGAAAATAAAAATAAAATCTACAGCACTACCTCAAAATAAGTCCCTTCTATATAACACAGTTCCTGTTACAAGGCAAGTATGGTCAATGATCTCATTTCATTCACTGGTAGCAAAGGTTTTTTACCATATAAACCTCCTTATAGGTCTAACTCCACAACGCACACACCCAGATCTGCCATCACATCATGTGCTGGCATATCTGGGTCTGTGCAGTTTATTATGAGTAATTAGTGAAACAAACAACATACACCTTGGTCTGCACGTGTATTATGCTGTGGGAGATGATGATCTCTCTTGTTTGCAGTTTCATGTACTTCATTATAAGATATTATCACTTTCAGGCAATATCATTATAAAGCAGTCTAACTCTAAGGCAGTATAATACTTCATTGCCTAAGAGTCCCTCTCCTTAATTTCAAGAGAGCATTGCACAATGCATGGGAAAAACTTGTGGTAGTGAAGTTGGCTTGTAAAGAGATCAACTAAATATCAAACTTCATTTGAGTGATGTGAAAGCTTGCAAATTATCTTCAAAGAGACACGTCTTAAGCTGGTTTTATATACCTGCATTTCCAATAGGCTAGTTATTTACACAGCCTGAATGCATTCTGTGATATTATGCTGAAAGATGAAGCAATCGTTTTACAGAAATGCAAATTCATTACAACACTGCTTATGTTCACAACCTGCAGACACCAGTGATACCACTGATTGGAATCAAATATGGAGTGTAAATGAACAACCACAATGTTAATTTCAAGGACTTACATAACTAATTCAAACTTGGCTCTTTAGTAGATTGGTGTGACTCCAATTTCTTTGCACAGTGCATATTTAGATTTGAATTGAATCAGGTGCAGTGAAGCCACTTTAAATATTTTTAACATCTGATAAAGCAAATATGAAAAACCTTTTTTAAAAATTAAGTCAAATTTCAATGCCAAATGAATGCAATTAGGCTAACAAATAGAAAAAGCATTCTGGACTTAGTCTCCACAATGAATGAAAAATACATGTAATTAAATTCCAAAATCACTTTTTAATATCACAAACCCTACCCTCTCCAGGTACAAAGGACAGTATTGTATGCTGAATAATTTCCAAGAATATGTAAAACTATCAATCAATCAACTGATTAATCAATCAGCCAAATCATGATGTGTCACATGTAAGTCAGGTCTTTCAACCATCAAACCCATCTCATTAGATCTTCGTCTTGAAAAACAAATTCCCATAAAGTTTCTTCTAATGCATCTGAAAAGTAATAGAGGTCCTGCCTATGGTTAATGACAGCTCAACAAAATACAATTCATTTTGTTTTAAATTTACAAATATTCAACATGTTCAAGATAAATCATCAATTAATGCTTGTAGTAAATAATTGCTCCCAAGAAGTCATCAAGTGTGCTCTCTTACTGAAGTTTTGTATGCAGCAATATGTTTCTCTCTGTCTCATCAGCAGCTGAATCAATGACAGGAAATGTGTCACTTACCAAACATGGCTATGCTTCCCAACAGAAGAATCTTTCAGGAGTGCTCATTATGAAATTTATATAAAAAAGTCAAACAGCTGCCATCTTTTGCAACTCTGCAAGCCTATAAGATTCTATTTCTCACATGAAAATAATGCACAACATTTATACAATGAAACTGCAAATTAGTGAAGTGAAATGACCATCACATAGTATGACTTTAAGGAGATGTTATGTGGTAAGAGAGAAAAAAATATATGGGTTTATGAGCTTAATGGGATGATGTAGTCAAGTGATAACAATCTAGAATTTAATATATGAATTTCTTTGGCCTCAAGGGCTAGTAGATTGAGACATAATAGTGTATCCTGAAGGGCTAGTAGATTATGACATATACTAATGTATCCTGAAGGGCTAATAGACTGATACATATAATATTGTTTCCATAAGGGCTAGAAGATTATGACATATACTAATGTATCCTGAAGGGCTAATAGACTGAGGCATATAATAGTGTATCCTAAAGGGCTAGTAGACTGATACATATACTAGTGTATCCTGAAGGGCTAATAGACTGATACATATACTAGTGTATCCTGAAGGGCTAATAGACTGAGGCATATAATAGTGTATCCTAAAGGGCTAGTAGACTGTTACATATACTAGTGTATCCTGAAGGGCTAGTAGATTGATACATATACTAGTGTATCCTGAAGGGCTAATAGACTGAGGCATATAATAGTGTATCCTAAAGGGCTAGTAGACTGATACATATACTAGTCTATCCTGAAGGGCTAATAGACTGAGGCATATAATAGTGTATCCTGAAGGGCTAGTAGATTGATACATATACTAGTGTATCATGAAGGGCTAGTAAATTGAGACATATACTAATGTATCATGAAGGCTAGTAGATTGAGACATTTAAACCAGTGTATCCTGAAAGGTTAGCAGACTGAGACATATACCAGCATTTCCTGAAGGGCTTGTAGATTCAGACATACTAGTGTATTATGAAGGGTTAATAGACTGAGACATATACTAGTGTATCCTGCAGTGCTAGTAGATTTTTACATTTACTAGTGTATCCTGATGGGCTAATAGATTAAGACATTTACAAATTGGTATCTTCACTAAGCCTTACTACAAAACACTGACTGATGACAACTGAAACTTTCAAAACCACTGGTTATTGAAATCAGAACAAGAGTCTTTTGATGGGACCGGCCCTCTACTGGGAGAAAAGAATTTCCATGAATTCAAGCTAAGACAATCTCTTCCATTTTACCCCTAAGTGCTGAAACCATCTCTAACATTATTCACTGACAGGATTTTTCAAACTACCTGCAGGGGTAGACATAGTGGATGTCAGATTGGCTCCATTTTCACTTAGGATGGAGTAGACATCAGCAAAGTCTTTTGGTCAAAATGTCATTTCATAGTTGTCATCCATTCAGGAAGAGTAGTGACAACAAGATTTCATAACAGCTGTCACTGAAGCCATATTGGATTAGGGCAAAACTAGGTATCATAAGAAGTCTGTTGATGAAAACCCCAATTTGGGAGTAGAGATAATATTTTCAAGATAGCCAATATAGTGGCTATATTGAGGGTTAGTCATTTTCATTCATGACCAAGAAGACACCACAAAAACTCTTCCAATGAAAACCAAGTGTCAAAATGACTTTCCCTTTAAGAGCAGCAAACACAATATTTTAAACATGGCCACATATTGGATATCAGATCAGTGACATTTTAACTTAAGATTAACAAATCATTATAAGAAATTTGTATGAAAACCCATATCTGAGATGACCATTCATTCAGGAGAAGTGGTGATAATGAGTTTTTCAAGCTGGCAAATCTGGCAGCCATATTATACAAAAGATAAGCACCATTTTCATATAGTATCAAGCAAATATCATAAAAAGTCTTTGGGTGAAAACCACATATCAATATGACTTTCTATTCAGGAACAGTAGCAATAAAAAGATTTTCTAGATGACTGCTATGATCCAGGCCATACTGAATGTTATCCAAGCCAATACCGAATGTTATCCAGGCCATACCGAATGTTATCCAGGCCATACTGAATGTTATCCAGGCCATACCAAATGTTACCCAGGCCATACTGAATGTTATCCAGGCCATACTGAATGTTATCCAAGCCATACCAAATGTTATCCAGGCCATACTGAATGTTATCCAGGCCATACCAAATGTTATCCAGGCCATACCAAATGTTACCCAGGCCATAGTGAATGTTATCCAGGCCATACTGAATGTTATCCAGGTCATACTGAATGTCAGATTGCCATGATTTTCAATTTAGGACCAAGCAGACATCATAAGAATTCTGTTAGTGAAAATCAAATGTTGATATAACCATACATTTAGGAGCAGTAGCAATAACAAGATTTTAAAGATGGCCACTGTGGTAGCCATATTGGATGCTGAACAGCACTATTTTCATTTAGGACTAACCAGACATCATAAGAAGACTGCATGCTGATATGACCATACACTGAGGAGGAGTAGCAATAACAAGATTTTCAAGCTGGTTGCCATGGTAGCCAAAATGGACTCATCTGATTGGCACTGTTTTCATTAAGGACCAAACATATATCATAAAAAGTCATTTAGTGAAAACCCCATGTTCAAATGACCATCCATTCAGGAGTAGTAGCAATAATAAT